>CM040396.1:1113916-1308916 GCA_022702515.1 Ilyophis sp. 1 JC-2022
ACCTGTTTATATCCACTCTCTCCTCTCTAGTCCCTCCCTCCTCTCCCAGCTCTGTACCTCTCTAGTCCCTCCCTCCTCTCCCAGCTCTGTACGTTGTGTCTTTTTCAGAAGGAACATAATGCAGCCCAAACAAGCAGAAGTTTGAAATGGTGCGAAACTTAAATTTGGTTTATTTAATTAAAACCAAAAAACCCACCTCAGATTTGTGCATCACATGAAAAAACTATGTTAGCTATAGCTGCCCCTCCCTCACCCCCTAGCAAGCCCTCCCTCACCCCCTAGCAACCCCTCCCTCACCCCCTAGCAACCCCTCCCTCACCCCCTAGCAAGCCCTCCCTCACCCCCTAGCAAGCCCAACCTCACCCCCTAGCAACCCCTCCCTCACCCCCTAGCAAGCCCAACCTCACCCCCTAGCAACCCCTCCCTCACCCCCTAGCAACCCCTCCCTCACCCCCTAGCAATCCCACCCTCGCCCCCCGAACAAAATCAACACCCCCTCCCACTCTGGAGCCGTCCACTGCACAGCACTGCCACTCCGTGAGACTCACCGTGGAGGGGTCTGGTCTATCTCTATCTTTCTCCCCCTTTACCCAGCATACTCCACTGTGCCCATACTCTCAATCTGTGAATGTCTCGGCCCTCCCGCAGGTGCAGCTGATCCACGATAAGAACGCCACTCCCACCCCCACCAGCCCCCAGTCCCCTGTGGAGGGGGCCCAGACCCCAGGGGACAAAGTGCACATGACCTGGACCCAAAAGTTTGGCGGGGACAAGGGCAAGCCCCCTGGTGCCACCACGCCCGAGGTCATCAAGGATATCTTCAACATGAAGCCGTGAGTCACACCTGAGCACGCTCAGACCACTCCCCTCACACCTGAGCACGCTCAGACCGCTCCCCTCACACCTGAGCACGCTCCCTCCCCTCACACCTGAGCACGCTCAGACCACTCCCCTCACACCTGAGCATAGTTCAAAGTCACAGCTGTGAAGCTTTATGTGTGGTTATGGCTCTCCTTCCCATCCTACACAACAGACTGCTATCATTTTCAGTCTCTGTGTATGTTCATTAGCTCTCTTCAAAAAGGCCAAGTGACACTTACTACCTGAGGAGCAAGGGCATCGGGATCTCATTTGACCTGCACTTACTACCTGAGGAGCAAGGGCATTGTGATCTCATTTGACCTGCACTTACTACCTGAGGAGCAAGGGCATCGTGATCTCATTTGACCTGCACTTACTACCTGAGGATCAAGGGCATCGTGATCTCATTTGACCTGCACTTACTACCTGAGGAGCAAGGGCATCGTGATCTCATTTGACCTGCGCTTACTACCTGAGGAGCAAGGGCATCGTGATCTCATTTGACCTGCGCTTACTACCTGAGGAGCAAGGGCATCGTGATCTCATTTGACCTGCACTTACTACCTGAGGAGCAAGGGCATCGTGATCTCATTTGAAATGATAATTTCCATTTTTATCAACCAGGAACAGCCACTTTGCTCCATGATGCCACACACACTCACACTCGTATATCAGAGAACCTCCCCCATCATCATAACTGATGTACATTATGAAGGATCTTATAATCACTTGTGGAATCATTACACAGATTATCATCAACACTCTCCATCTTAATTTCTGTAATGGCTGTACTCACCTCTTGTGCGTAATACTGGAGAGTGTGGATAAAGTCTTCTCCATGTTTTCACCATGTGTTTCACCCCTTGCCACGCTGCAGGGAATGGGAGAACCTGTGAGTATTTATTCAACCGTGTCTGTCTCTACCAAACTGTACCTGAAACGCAGTCTTGTTCATACAATCAAGTTGAGGAGAAATGACTGTGTGCAGATTGTATAGAAGCTTTAGTTTTTTAACGTTTGTGCTTTAATGTTTTTTTAATGTTATAGCGTCACATGCAATGTGTATCAGCCAGTGGGTAATTGCGTAATAATGATGGATGCCGTTTCACTATAAACCCTCCCTCTCCTCAGGAACCAGTCAAACGTGAGGCGCATGCACACGGCTCTTAGGCTAAATGGAGTCATTGTGAAGAAGTCCCAGGATGCAAAGCTGGTTCTCCTCAACATGCCTGGGCCGCCCAGGAACAGGACCGGCGATGAGAACTGTATCCTCCCCATGCTGCACATTATGAGGACCGTGAGTACTTAGTGTGTGTGTGTGTGTATGTGTGTGTGTATGTACTGTATCCTCTCCATGCTGTACATTATGAGGACCGCGAGTACTTAGTGTGTGTGTGTGTGTGCGTGTATGTACTGTATCCTCTCCATGCTGCACATTATGAGGACCGCGAGTACTTAGTGTGTGTATGTGTGTGTGTGTGTACTGTATCCTCTCCATGCTGTACATAGAGGACCGCTAGCTCTTTGTGTGTGCACTGCATGTGTGTGTATGTATAAGCTGTCTGCATATGTTGTGTATGTTTGTATATGCTGTGTGTATGTGTATGATGTGCGTGGATATGTATGGATATGATGTGTGTGGATATGTATGGATATGATGTGTGTATGATGTGTGTGAGAGAGAGTTTGTGTGTGTGTTTGTATATGTGTTCTAGCCCCTTGACTCAGTCTCTCTCAGATATGGAGTTCCTGGAGGTTTTGACAGAGGGTCTAAATCGTGTCCTCCTTGTGCGTGGCGGGGGTCGCGAGGTCATCACCATCTACTCCTGAGGACCGTGCCCATTTCTCCCCATTTCAACTCCCCCCCCCCCCCCTCCCCAGACTGACCCCTCCCATCACCTTTACCCAGAATGCACCCCTCCGTCACATCCAAGCAATAGCCTCATCATGGCACCCTCTTCTCCAACTGCTTTTCTCTACATACTGCAGGATACACGTCTCATTTCTCCCCCATGTCCAAAGCCAGCATCATGTTCTCCTGTTTTAATGTTTCCAGATGTCTCCTTTTGTATGACGCCAAAAGCACCAATCAGCTCCAACGATTAGACCCGTCTCTCGCTCCAAGCGAGTGACATATGCCCGATTGAGATGATGAAGGCTTGGTTTACCTGTTTACCTGGTTATACATCCCACCTGAGAACATATCACAAATAACAGCGGGCGGTCAGTCAGCCGGTCCTACGCAAACACCATTCCATATAAACGCTGGATGCTCATTGGCTCCTCCCACTGCCTGTGTTGTCCACGGCCATTTGTTCATGCGGTAACTGGTGAGGGCGGGGTCACTGGAGAAGGAGGTGGAGGGAGGGGCTTGTTTATTTATTTGAAAGGTTTTTTGTCAATGCTGTAGTTGTGTAAAATGTGTGGGATGTGCAGATTTGGGAGTGTTTGGTGAAAATTAAAACAGTCACGACTGTCGTCATTGTGTGGGACGACCAGCCGAGGAGAGACACTCCCACAATCCCCATCACTCCTCCCCCACTGATCAGGGCGAAGAGGGAAAGTGACATCACTGGGACACTGAACACTGTGGGAGGGGCTTGCATGCGTCAGGATCTATGACACAGGTGCAGGGTTCAGAGGAAGGGTCTGTGGACTGCGTGGATCTGTGTTTTAACGCAAGCGTAGTGCTTTAGTTCAGTTACAAACTCATGCCAGTGACTTGAACACTCCCAGACAGGTTGCTTCAAATTTTTTGTTGTTCTGTCATTTTATTTTGTGCTCAGCCATGCGCCCCCCCCCCCCCCCCCCCCCACACACACACACACACACACATATACTGTACACAAACCCACATGCACATACACACTCACATATGTACATACACACTGTATTAAGGGACTGTGTGACCCTTGCGATGCCAAAAATTAACATGGCTGACAGGATCTCAAAGAGGCGCATAGTTTCACTGTGAGAAGCTTTCCCCGAGACCCTTAGACAGCAGGAATGGAGCGTGAGAGTGAGAGTGAGAGTGAGAGTGTGAGAGAGAGAGAGAGAGAGAGAGAGAGAGGGACAGAGAGAGAGAGAGAGAGAGAGAGAGAGAGAGAGAGGGACAGAGAGAGAGAGAGGGACAGAGAGAGAGAGAGGGACAGAGAGAGAGAGAGAGAGAGAGAGAGAGAGAGAGAGAGAGAGAGAGAGAGAGAGAGAGAGAGAGAGAGAGAGAGAGAGAGAGAGAGAGAGAGAGAGAGAGAGAGAGAGAGAGAGAGAGAGAGAGAGAAAAGCTGTTGTGACATTACAGTGGTGAGACACACCGTCCCAAACCCCAGTCTGGATCACTGTAAATACTGTACAAACTCAGATGCCTCATCAAATATCAGAGTAGTACTTTTTCTGACTAACAGCTTCTAGTGAAGAGATGTTCCTCACACATCACACAGGTTCTAGTGAAGAGATGTTCCTCACACATCACACAGGTTCTAGTGAAGAGATGTTCCTCACACATCACACAGGTTCTAGTGAAGAGATGTTCCTCACACATCACACAGGTTCTAGTGAAGAGATGTTCCTCACACATCACACAGGTTCATCATGTTCCTCACACCTCACACAGGTTTATCATGTTCCTCACACATCACACAGGTTTATCATGTTCCTCACACATCACACAGGTTCATCTCAAAACGCTGAACGTTTAGCTTTCCTTTCTCTTGCTATTGTAATTGTTAACAAGATCCATGACAAATTGTTGAATGGTCATGCACTGTGTAAAGAGTGATTGATAATGATACACTTTGCAAACTGAATCACCAAACAGGAATTGTGTCTGGAACCCATCTGTGATTCCACCCCCCCAAAATAAGATTGTGATTGAAGTCACTTTTGCCAAAACTTCTTCTATTCAAACTAGCAAGCTTTGAATTATCTCCAGTTCTGCAAAGGGATAACCGATAACTGAATTAAGATTTCTCATTTTTATCAAAAGCATCCTGTTCTTGTTTCATCACATTTTGCCAAATTAACACATGACTTGTGTGCCATATTAAAAGAAAATATATTTTTGATGGGAAACAAAAATTAGATTTTTAAGTGACAATGTTGAATCAGTTTCTGTAGTGAATACTGATGGCCAAATTCTTGTATTTGAAACAAATCTAGAATGATGATACATTGATGTGCAATAAAATGTTCTTCAACAGTACAATACAATCTACTGTTAAATCTCAATCCTCTGTGATATAAGAATATATTTTCTTTTTAAAAATGGCACAATTATATAAGTAATTTATTTAGATTTTTAATTTATCTGAATATTGTGAAGACATTATGTGCAATTCCTTAAATTTGGACTCATACATTAAGTGTTATTTATTTTTATATCCAGATATTTTATATAAATAAATTTCATAAATGTAATGAATATAAGTTCTGTTATCTAGCCATTGACAATTAGCCTATAATCTCTGTACTCTAATAGAAACTGTTATTTTCGTCACTTGTGGTAGAATGAGACAATAGTATAACTTTTGACTGATTATTATTTCAATTAACATTTTTTGGAGAAGAGAACAAATGCATCAGTTTATAGTTAATAATAATGATATTTTGTTTTGTTGTGCAAATCTGTAAGAGATGTTGCTTAAAAAAAACTAAAACTTTAATATTTTGAGTTGTGAATATTGCAAGTATATACACATAATTTGTACTGTATTTTAAAAAATTACATTAGAAAATATATTCTCAAGAAATACATATCAGTGAACAGCAGGTTTAATAACAGTACTATGAAGCCTGTGGTTATTTGGGAGAGTTATTGAAGCCTGAACAAACATTAAAGTTTTCCTGTCCAGCATCTAACTACGGAAAAGTGAAGGTTACATTTAATATGGGAATAAAAACAGAAAGGACGGGATGGAAATTAAATATTTTCATTGATAAAAGATTCTTAAAGTGTCAAATGAACTGTGCATTTGAAGCATTCTGCAGTGGTGTGGCTCAGTTTTGTAGCACCAGTTTACAGATGTGCTTGTATCGGTTTAAGAATGTCTGCCAAATATTACAGTTCTGCCTATTAGTCTTTGAGTCTCAAAAGTATTCTGGAGAACCTTAGCTTGGTTTTAACCATTACAGGCACAGAAAAAAAAGTAGTGGCCTGTTCTTATCAAATATTCTTCTGTTCATTTGTAATGTCACTGGAGTTAATGCACCAACAAACATGGCTTCCTTCCCTTCCTCCTATACTTTCATTTGTTATTTGCTTCATGGGAGCCTATTTCTAGGGTGACTTCCACAGCTTACAGTTTACATATTATACAGTTATATAACTGGATATAAATTGAAATTCAGGACGGGTCTCTGGCACTACACTGTGCCAGGTAGGATTCAAAGAGACACTGATCTGATTGGATGATTTGGAGTCTGATAAAATAATAACACTCTCTTACCTGCGTGTGAAAAAAACCAAGTGATCGCCAGGATATACCTTTTAATATGCACACTGACAGGATGTTGACCAATAAGCTGTCAGCATGGAGTTTTAAACAAAAACTACCTGACATTAGTGGCTGTAACTGTTGAGCGGCTTATTACGGCTGGGCTGCCTGTTACCTGGTTGTTTTAAAAAAATTGAACAGTGAGTTATTTTGTGGTTTTTAATTATTCTTGTTTGCATGGTATTTGTGGCAGTAGTTCGTTTAATGGTGTCTTTGGTGTGGTGCTACGTCTGAGGTAGCACCCAGGGAGGAAAAGAAACGGCCGGGTGCTTGTTTGTTATACGGAGATGCAATAGATAGCAGGAGGTAGTTGACAGGATTCTGGAACAGTTGTCCCGTGTTTGGATGCAGGAAACGGTGCCTGTTGTAACTGTATCATTAGCCAGTCATAATTGACAATGTCAATGAATTCTTAATTAATTTCATTAATGTGACCGGTGAATGAAGGTTCAGTAAGATGTTAACACAGTTATCAGGCACACGTTATACAGCAGTATATCATCGGCTCTCACATTAACAGGCGCACGTTATACAGCAGTATATCATCGGCTCTCACATTAACAGGCGCACGTTATACAGCAGTATATCATCGGCTCTCACATTAACAGGCGCACGTTATACAGCAGTATATCATCGGCTCTCACATTAACAGGCACACGTTATACAGCAGTATAGCATCGGCTCTCACATTAACAGGCACACGTTATACAGCAGTATATCATCGGCTCTCACATTAACAGGCACACGTTATACAGCAGTATAGCATCGGCTCTCACATTAACAGGCACACGTTATACAGCAGTATATCATCGGCTCTCACATTAACAGGCGCACGTTATACAGCAGTATATCATCGGCTCTCACATTAACAGGCACACGTTATACAGCAGTATATCATCGGCTCTCACATTAACAGGCGCACGTTATACAGCAGTATATCATCGGCTCTCACATTAACAGGCACACGTTATACAGCAGTATAGCATCGGCTCTCACATTAACAGGCGCACGTTATACAGCAGTATATCATCGGCTCTCACATTAACAGGCGCACGTTATACAGCAGTATATCATCGGCTCTCACATTAACAGGCACACGTTATACAGCAGTATAGCATCGGCTCTCACATTAACAGGCGCACGTTATACAGCAGTATATCATCGGCTCTCACATTAACAGGCGCACGTTATACAGCAGTATATCATCGGCTCTCACATTAACAGGCGCACGTTATACAGCAGTATATCATCGGCTCTCACATTAACAGGCGCACGTTATACAGCAGTATATCATCGGCTCTCACATTAACAGGCACACGTTATACAGCAGTATATCATCGGCTCTCACATTAACAGGCGCACGTTATACAGCAGTATATCATCGGCTCTCACATTAACAGGCGCACGTTATACAGCAGTATATTATCGGCTCTCACATTAACAGGCGCACGTTATACAGCAGTATATCATCGGCTCTCACATTAACAGGCACACGTTATACAGCAGTATATCATTGGCTCTCACATTAACAGGCGCACGTTATACAGCAGTATATCATCGGCTCTCACATTAACAGGCACACGTTATACAGCAGTATATCATCGGCTCTCACATTAACAGGCACACGTTATACAGCAGTATAGCATCGGCTCTCACATTAACAGGCACGTTATACAGCAGTATATCATCGGCTCTCACATTAACAGGCACACGTTATACAGCAGTATATCATCGGCTCTCACATTAACAGGCACACGTTATACAGCAGTATATCATCGGCTCTCACATTAACAGGCACACGTTATACAGCAGTATAGCATCGGCTCTCACATTAACAGGCACACGTTATACAGCAGTATATCATCGGCTCTCACATTAACAGGCACACGTTATACAGCAGTATAGCATCGGCTCTCACATTAACAGGCACACGTTATACAGCAGTATAGCATCGGCTCTCACATTAACAGGCACACGTTATACAGCAGTATATCATCGGCTCTCACATTAACAGGCGCACGTTATACAGCAGTATATCATCGGCTCTCACATTAACAGGCACACGTTATACAGCAGTATATCATCGGCTCTCACATTAACAGGCACACGTTATACAGCAGTATATCATCGGCTCTCACATTAACAGGCACACGTTATACAGCAGTATATCATCGGCTCTCACATTAACAGGCACACGTTATACAGCAGTATATCATCGGCTCTCACATTAACAGGCGCACGTTATACAGCAGTATATCATCGGCTCTCACATTAACAGGCGCACGTTATACAGCAGTATATCATCGGCTCTCACATTAACAGGCGCACGTTATACAGCAGTATATCATCGGCTCTCACATTAACAGGCGCACGTTATACAGCAGTATATCATCGGCTCTCACATTAACAGGCGCACGTTATACAGCAGTATATCATCGGCTCTCACATTAACAGGCGCACGTTATACAGCAGTATATCATCGGCTCTCACATTAACAGGCGCACGTTATACAGCAGTATATCATCGGCTCTCACATTAACAGGCGCACGTTATACAGCAGTATATCATCGGCTCTCACATTAACAGGCGCACGTTATACAGCAGTATATCATCGGCTCTCACATTAACAGGCACACGTTATACAGCAGTATATCATCGGCTCTCACATTAACAGGCACACGTTATACAGCAGTATATCATCGGCTCTCACATTAACAGGCACACGTTATACAGCAGTATATCATCGGCTCTCACATTAACAGGCACACGTTATACAGCAGTATATCATCGGCTCTCACATTAACAGGCACACGTTATACAGCAGTATATTATCGGCTCTCACATTAACAGGCACACGTTATACAGCAGTATATCATCGGCTCTCACATTAACAGGCACACGTTATACAGCAGTATATCATCGGCTCTCACATTAACAGGCACACATAAAATCATGTTTTTTGTTTTGTTTTTGTCTTTTTTTGTTGTTGTAAAAGTGCAATATTATTTTTAATTGCTTGGGGGGGAAATCCATTCCTTATATATTTTGTTTTGTGGAAAGGATAAACATTGTGCACAGGTCTTAAAAACTGTTGGGATTTTATCTGAAGAGGGATCGTGTCTCTGTGTTCGTGGCTGTGAGACGTACCGAAAAGCACTTTATACAGGACTCTGACACTATTTGTATATAAAAGAAAATAACATATTATATACCGTTTGCATAAACAAAATATGTCTCATTTGCATCAATGCACAGCTATGTAACATTTGATGAATTGGCTCCCCCAGTGGAGCGAGTTTGTATTGCAGCCACATGGCATATGGTACACAAAGAAGAGCCTGCTGGCCAGACAAGCTTCTGAGCCAAGCGTGGACAGCCCAGATCTGTCCATTACTATATCATTTGATATAGTGATTCTGTACTAACTGTAAATGTTATTATTGATATCCCTGCGGTTCAATGGTACATATTTTGGGTATGTAATGACAACTGTTTTATTTTTATTTGCCATTTTTCTGGCACACATTAAAGTATTGGTACTTGTTACTGAGCTCTAGTATCTCCCAGTTAGTTGTGTAGCGTTAGCTGTAAGAGGACCCTCCCCTCTCCACTCTTAAGTCCTGGTTCTCTAGCACTGTGCTTACATGTGATTGCGGTATACTTCTGAGTATTGATCAAAGACTATATAAACCAGCGCTTCCAGTTCTGACCTGAGCTCAGCTGGTTCTGCACAATGGGCCGGGAAGCCCCAAACACAGTCCCACCTCTCCCCCTCTCGTAGGATTCACTGGCACCCCCAGCTGGCTGTTTGAAACCCTCTCCATCAAACTCTAAGTTTGGTTGTAGCAGAGAAGCCCCCATTATTCTTCTCTGCACCCTTATCATATTATAATTATGTTCATGATTATCTTTTTTTTCAACCAGCACTGGGCAATATATATATAAAAAAAAGAATAATCTTCATTCGTAAAAGGGAGATGGTGTACCCACACCGTGGATAGAGGACCCTCCACAGTTCTCTTTGTGTTAGTCCATCAGGGTGGAATCTAAGGCAAGGAGAGGCCATTGGTCTTTGTGTTAGTCCATCAGGGTGGAATCTAAGGCAAGGAGAGGCCATTGGTCTTTGTGTTAGTCCATCAGGGTGGAATCTAAGGCAAGGAGAGGCCATTGGACTTTGTGTTAGTCCATCAGGGCGGAATCTAAGGCAAGGAGAGGCCATTGGTCTTTGTGCTAGTCCATCAGGGTGGAATCTAAGGCAAGGAGAGGCCATTGGTCTTTGTGTTAGTCCATCAGGGCGGAATCTAAGGCAAGGAGAGGCCATTGGTCTTTGTCTTAGTCCATCAGGGCGGAATCTAAGGCAAGGAGAGGCCATTGGTGCAGTTCTGTCTGAGCACTCGTCTGATTTGTTGTGTAATTCAATGCATGCACATGTTTCTGAGAAAAGTAGAAGTAGTTTATTCTATTATGGTGTCTATTGGCATCCAGTGTTGGTCATTCGAGCTGTCTTTATTTTGTGCTTTTATTTTTCATTTGAGGTTTTCTTTTTACTTTTTATTTTTTCGTTGAGCAGTAATGAATGGTCCAAATGTTTGGCAGTTTTTTATTTTTTATTTATTGAATTGGTCAGTCAGTGAGAACTTAGTATCAATAAACTTATCAATTACAGGCATGTCCTTTTATTATCTTTATTGTTACAAAAAGTATTATAATTTAACAGTGTTTCATCATTTGTTATGGTGCAATGGGTTACATTTGACATAAACTAGATGCATATAAACAATTAACCAAAGTATTTGACTGAATTTCAAAACTATCTTGTCAGTGTTTACATTTTATTGGATTAAAAAAAAACGTCTTTGCTGTTTTCAGGGACAAATGTTTGGGGTTTGCTAGCAAATCAACGGAAGATGAAGGCTGTCCATTACTCAACAGCAAGTCTAGAACACATGAGTTTACAGAAAGAGGCGACGCAAACATTTCTGTGGTCTAAGCTCCACGCATCGTTGCCTACATGTAACAAAAGACAAAATGGCAGCTATCCATCCAAGCTCTATCTGAGAATGAACACACAACTTCACTTAGTTTGGGAAACAGAAACTCTACTCCACTATATGTAATTTCGTAAAATGCTACCCAGGGAAGGTACATTGAGAAGCTGGGGGGGAAAAAACTGGTTTCTCTAGACCCAGTGTTTTTGGGTGTAATAACCTACAGAACCGCCAGACATGGTAAGAAAAATTACACAAACATGGACATTAGAGGAGCACCTGGACAGATTTGGCTTCCATGTTTTCATGTGAATGAGAAAATTGAGCAAATCGGCCATCTTGGGCATTGCACAGAACTGCTTTACCTACAATCTAGATAACTAAAGGTGTGACGAGTAATAGTTGCGCATTACAACAATTGCATTCAGACACCAATTGTTGAATTTCTAATTCCCTAAAGAAAAGAGCTAATCATAGAAAATATTGAAAATGTCTTGGCTTTTCTTTTTTTAATTTGAGTATTTTAAATGTACGTATTTGACTTTGAGATATTGGTTCTACAGGCCGATGTGAACAGTATTACTACTCCACTATGAATTCAAGTGCTGCTTTCACAGGGGGATGGTGTCTCTGACGTCCCTCCAACCACAGTCCAGTAACGTGTCTATTCCCGCACCTTGACCCCACTGCTTCCTTTCCTATGCACCTGCTCTCAATGTTTATATATGGGTGTGCGCTTTTGTTGGAGTAAACTTTTCATGTATATCTCTATTTCACTTACGTCACCTAATTGAGTTTACGATTCGATCTAAACTTCAGGGTGTCTCACAAGTCCCTTTACCCCTTGGAGTCATGTGATGAAATGTTTTGAGAAACAACACTGTGGACTTTATTTACCAAGACCTTTCACAAGTGCAAAACCTTTTAGCACATGCAAAACCAATAACATGACCAATGTATTTGTTCTGCACCAATCAAAGGCTGTGTTATTTGTTTTGCATGTGCTAAAAGGCATGTAAGTGGGCATTTTTAACAACTCCCACTACATCGCCGATCATGTTACGAACAGATCTTTCAAACCAACTCCATCTCTTCCTGTGCGTTGGAGCCCACCACTGATGTCCTTGTTTCTTAAAAATGACAGTTGGCTTCAGTGTTCATGCTGAAGGGGTAATGGTAGTTCTAGGACACCCTGTACATATTAAACCTGACAATACATTGATGGGTCTATCCAAAGAATCCTCTCCCTTTAAAGCACCCCTGAAAAAGAGCAAGCAATACTCGATCTGCCCAAGGCGTAGGCCTCGCCTCGTCTCCGGGTTTTAAGTTTAGGCTAATCCATGTGTAACACATTTTGTATGAATGTTTTAAAAGATTGATGCAGACCACTGGATATATACACGTGTATATACATGTGTGTATGTATATACGTATATTATATTATATATAATATATCTGTGTAGATGTTTTACATTCTAAATTATGTGTTCTCTTTCCCAAGCTGTAAGTATTCTGGATGACATGTAGTGT
Organism: Ilyophis sp. 1 JC-2022; assembly: GCA_022702515.1. Lineage (NCBI taxonomy): Eukaryota > Metazoa > Chordata > Actinopteri > Anguilliformes > Synaphobranchidae > Ilyophis > Ilyophis sp. 1 JC-2022. The sequence continues at coordinate 1,126,785 of CM040396.1, forward strand.
GAAATCCTGTGTTTATCAGTTGTGTGTGCATGTGTACTTTAGTGTACAGTGTACACCCGTCAATGCTCGAGGGGAACAGGGCCCAGGTGGGAAAAGGATGCCTGTAATTAAATCCATAATATAATAAAATTGGCTCTTAGGTGTTTATTTTTTTGTGTCAGTGTAAGTGGAATATTTTCCAGATGTAGAAATATGTATTATCTATTGTGTTGAATGAGATATTAAAAAGAAGAAAAAAAACAGTATAGATTTATCTTACATTTCAAATGCTTATATATCTATGGCTTCTGGCGTACCCATACCATTTTATAGACCTCGGCACAAAATGCAATAAACTAAAATCATTTTATTACGGTTGTGCTTGTGAGCGTTTTCATTAACATTTCATTTACGGTGGGTTAAATACTCGGTTTTTTAGCATTTATTTACACCCCTGTGGAAACAGCTGCCCTGGGTGGCAAACCTTTTTGTATCCGCAGAACCAACCATTTGTAAATGACAAATTTCGACACTATTGACTCACTTGGTGGAAATATGTACCCCTTTAACGGGCCACATCCAATTTTGGGTAGAGAGCATGATTTTTGAAAAATAAGCAGGAATCGGGTATTCATGGATATTCACATTCAAAAATGCATGGTGCCGAGACATTTGAACTTGAACGGTAAGTTGTGGAACTTCGTGAGGCTACATGCATCTTGGTAAAATAGCCACATTGATGTAAAACATAGTAATGCGATTTATTGAACAGGATAGCTGGTGAAGGCATCTTGAACAAGTTAGCTAGCTACAAAGGCATGCCGATTCAATCATGTGTCTTCAGATTTTCCAGCGTTGGTCATATTTTTGTGCAGTGACTCTTTCCTTAGTAAAAATGGCGCTTAAAGTATGGAATCCACTCATTTAAAAATAGCAAAGAACAAAAAATAAATGTAAATGTAAAAATGCATTAATGCGATTTAAGATTTCCAAATAAATGCAATATTCAGTGTAATATTTTTTCTCCAATGGATTTCAGTGGGCTTTTTTCAATCATAAACCATTGTTTGCTTACCAGGCTGTAGATGAAGCAGCTCTTCTGCCAGTTGATCCCTCCTCGCCCGCGATCCCTGCTCGCCCGTGCATGTGGGTTCATTGGCATCAGCGCACGCAGTTCAGCATCACGCCGTCTACAGTCCTGCAATGTGTCCTCTTCTAGGTCCATGAGACTTCCGTGAATATTAGCACTGTTATGAAACACGCCAACAATGGACGTGCCAGATCACACCATCTTAAAACTAACCCAACCAGATGGGCGCACGTTCATTTGCTATTTGAACAATGTGGACGGCGCTGGATGAGGAAATGACAACTGCTTCGGTCTGAAACTAGCAAAGACACTCGCATTCGGTTTACCGCCTGCTTAGTACCGAGTGTAAGACAGAGCTCAAGATCTGCTGGCTCCCTCCTGAACATCATGGTGCACGCGCAGGAGAGCAGTATGACTACAGGGGTGATGACGGCTCCAGTCTGCAGTGAACAGGGAGAACTGAGTGGAAAGGGTCCGATTGAACCGCTTGACAAGACCATCACTCTGAGGGTGCAGCGGGGTGATGCACCTCCTGGTAATGTTCTGTCTGTGGCACACGTCCCCGAACACTCTGTTTTAGTTCTGTCCCTGGATCTGGGACCCCAAACCATGCAAGCCTCTGCAGTCAGCAGTGATGGTGGACTCTTGCTTTGAAACCAGGCGGACTCCTGCAAAACCTTATTTTTTTCTCAAAAGTGTAAAATATTAGCTTGTTTAAAGTTACTTTTTGCTTGACAAGTAAATCTTACCCCGCTGGCAAATCTTCAAATCACCCGACTGGCAGATAGTTACTTTTTTTGCTAAATAAGACAAACTCGATGTTGTAAGATTAAAATGCTTAAGAATTGGTTTTTGCAGTGCCTGCAGTCCTGCTGAATACATTATTGCCGTTTGTGTCATTCATTTATACGAAACCATTAATACGTAATTAAGATACAATAAGCAACATTAGATTAAAACACAAAGATCAGTTTCCGGGGCACGGAGGAGAGGAGGTGGTAGTGGAGGAAAGGAGGGTGCATGTTTCAAGTATTGGGTCACACCCTGTTTCCGTGCCTTTTGCTCAGGCAAATCACCAGTAAATACCCATATCCTACAATTAGATGCCAACAAACCACTTCGAAGGCTTGCCCGAAGAAAGCAGTACTGTCAGCAAACCATACATGCAAGTGCCTGGAGTTTGTGCCATTGCTATGGTTGTGATGGTTGTGCAGAAAATAACCTAATCCCCACTGTAAAGAATGGTGGTGGATATGTTATGGGGCCGTTTTGCTTATGCTAAAGGCCCTGGGAACCTTGTTAGGATACACGGAATCATGGACTCAAAGAACCACAAGGTTTCTTTTTTACCACGATAACCTCTTCCAGGAGGATAAAACTGGGTCATAATTTGATCTTCCAGGAGGGAAATTATCCAAAGCATTCCTCAAAATGCACAAAAAATTGTTAAGTAACCACAGAATCAAGCCTTTACAATAACCATGCCAACCACATGACCTAAACCACATTGGGTACATGCCCCCTCAGTTTCAAAAGATACGACACCATTGCTTTGACTAGTGGCCTCCGTATCCACCAATAAAGCCCCAGTGGGAGCCCCTGAGCCCCAGAGCATGTAAAGCCCCTGAGGGAGCCCCTGTGAGAGCCCCTGAGGGAGCCCCTGTGGGAGCCCCTGTGGGAGCCCCTGTGAGAGCCCCTGTGGGAGCCCCTGTGAGAGCCCCTGTGAGAGCCCCTGAGGGAGCCCCTGTGAGAGCCCCTGAGGGAGCCCCTGTGAGAGCCCCTGTGAGAGCCCCTGAGGGAGCCCCTGTGAGAGCCCCTGTGAGAGCCCCTGAGGGAGCCCCTGTGAGAGGCCCTGTGAGAGCCCCTGAGGGAGCCCCTGTGAGAGCCCCTGAGGGAGCCCCTGAGGGAGCCCCTGTGAGAGCCCCTGTGGGAGCCCCTGAGGGAGCCCCTGTGGGAGCCCCTGTGAGAGCCCCTGTGGGAGCCCCTGTGAGAGCCCCTGAGGGAGCCCCTGTGAGAGCCCCTGAGGGAGCCCCTGTGAGAGCCCCTGAGGGAGCCCCTGTGAGAGCCCCTGAGGGAGCCCCTGTGAGAGCCCCTGAGGGAGCCCCTGTGAGAGCCCCTGAGGGAGCCCCTGTGAGAGCCCGAGGGAGCCCCTGTGAGAGGCCCTGAGGGAGCCCCTGTGGGAGCCCCTAGGGGGGCCCTGTGAGAGCCCCTGTGGGAGCCCCTGTGGGAGCCCCTGTGAGAGCCCCTGTGGGAGCCCCTGTGGGGGAGCCCCTGTGGGAGCCCCTGTGAGAGCCCCTGTGAGAGCCCCTGTGAGAGCCCCTGAGCCCGAGAACGGCCTCCCACTGTGTTGTGAACGTGATGCAGAGAAAAGAGCCCATTGTGGACAGGTGACTGCCATTTAAACACCTTTTTACTTAAATACACAAAACCTGCAATATGGGGGTGCCTTTTGCACAGCGCTGTGTATACAAGTAAGTCTCTATAACATGAAAAATAAAGTTATTTCATGTCCTCAAAATGACATTTTAAAATTAGAAACCTGATGGAAAAATCATAACTACCACACCATTGTATTAACAGACAACAACATCAGGCCAGAATAATTCCATTTACTTGAGGTTTATTACAGGGACAGTGAATTCAGCTAATATTTACAATCACATGGGTAACTGTATAAAACATATTTCACAGTACTACCAAAGTCTACTGCTAACACAAACTTGAGTGGACAGCATCACAATTCAGGTAGTGACAGCTTGATCAGTTACAAAGTAAATTAGCATCATTCTTCTGGCATGCTATTGCAGTGGTTCCTTTTAACCAAAATCAACAACAATCAACCTACTAAGCAAAGTGAACAAAGACTCTGCTTTCAACAACAAAAACAAAATCAAACTACAGCGGCCAAAGGTCTAAAGCAAACATGGCAAAACTTCAAATTAAAAAAAATTTAAAAATGGGGGAGAGAAAAAAAAAAAAACTTGTGGAACGTCTAAAAGCATTCGCAAATATAATCTCAGCATAACTCTAGCCAAGTATGCCATTTTGAAGCAACAGTTTAGAAGACTTACAGCGGGGTGGTGCAAATGATCAGTAATGGCGTGCGTAGTGAGCCATTGGGGGAGGCTGACCGATGCCCAGGCCTGGCCGTGGGGCTGGGGGGTTCCCGGGGTTCACCAGGTGGTTTATGGAGGGTCCGCTCTGGATGAGCGTATCCAGGGCCTTCTGGACACTCGGGTTGTCGAAGTTGATCCCCGCCCCGCTGGCCGCCGGCCGGACGGACACAGGGGGGATGGACATGCGACTGGGAGGGGGACCGTACGGAGAGGGGATGCTGGAGGGCATGGTCGGGGCCCGTAGGGCCGGCCTGGAGCTCATCATGCCGGGCCCCTGGGCGGTGGACTGAGGGGGGAGTTTGGCCATGGTGGAGGCGGAGGGGAGAGAAGCGGGGACACTGGCCACCTGGCTGCCCATGGAGGCGCTGTACCCCTGGGCTGGAGCGGGAGGAGCATTCACCCCGCTGTTGAACAGGCTGAGGATCTTGGCCTGCAGCTCCTGCTGATGGTTGGATGGTGCAGTTGGGGTGGAGGCACCGGCTGGGGGTAGGTGGGCTGCGTGTGCAGCGTGAGGAGCAAGGACAGCGTGTGCGGGGTGCGCGCTGAGTGCAGGGTGCACGGGGTGAGCGGTGTGAGCGGTGTGAGCGGCGTGCGTGGTGTGGGTAGAGAGGGGCACGCTGGGAAGGGTCTGGGCCGGGGGAGGAGCTTCGAGGGCTGCTGGAGCTGCAGTGAGAGATGCTGGAAGGCACAAGAACAGACAAGGTCAGTCTCCACGGTCTACACTGATGACGATTTCCTTCCAAAGCTAAAGTTACTTTGTGCAGCGATACATTTCCTTAGATTGTCCTGAAGTCTCACAAACACAACACGGGTTATCTAGAAAATCTTTATCTGGCAGGAAAGCCGGCGTTAAAACGAAGCCATCATAAATCACTTGCACAAGCACGCAAACATGCATGCACAAGCGGCTTCAAGAAATCCTTGCCATTATTTATGTTTAATCCAATACCCTGGTTCTGGAAATTGCACAGAAGTGTAAGCTGGGCAGAATCTGTCCTAGATATGGGTATGCAAGTTACCCTGCAGACGTGGGTGATACAACTCAGAGGAAAGGACCATGACCCTACCTGCATGTGGATCACTGCCACCTCTCACCAGACGCTCCCTCTTGTCCCTCAGGTATTCAATCAGTCCATCCAGCTCCTCCACAGTCAGGTATCTACAAGTACACCAAATATATGAGCAAAACAATTCCACATCAGGGGGTTTGTGAAAGTGGTACACTGATTAAACTGCAGGTGAAAGGAAATGTGGAGTACTGTCATTAAGGTGGAGGTGGTGTACTGAGATTAAGGCGGAGGTGGTGTAGTATCTAACCTGCTCTCTGACAGCAGGGTGATGGCAGGCTGTAGAGAGATTAAGCCGGAGGTGGTGTATTAAGCTGCAGGTGGTGTAGTATCTAACCTGCTCTCTGACAGCAGGGTGATGACAGGCTGTAGAGATTAAGCTGGAGGTGGTCTATTAAGCTGCAGGTGGTGTAGTATCTAACCTGCTCTCTGACAGCAGGGTGATGACAGGCTGTAGAGACTAAACTGGAGGTGGTGTATTAAACTGCAGGTGGTGTAGTATCTAACCTGCTCTCTGACAGCAGGGTGATGGCAGGCTGTAGAGATTAAACTGGAGGTGGTGTATTAAACTGCAGGTGGTGTAGTATCTAACCTGCTCTCTGACAGCAGGGTGATGACAGGCTGTAGAGAGATTAAGCCGGAGGTGGTGTAGTATCTAACCTGCTCTCTGACAGCAGGGTGATGGCAGGCTGTAGAGAGATTAAGCCGGAGGTGGTGTAGTATCTAACCTGCTCTCTGACAGCAGGGTGATGGCAGGCTGTAGAGATTAAACTGGAGGTGGTGTATTAAGCTGCAGGTGGTGTAGTATCTAACCTGCTCTCTGACAGCAGGGTGATGGCAGGCTGTAGAGAGATTAAGCCGGAGGTGGTGTAGTATCTAACCTGCTCTCTGACAGCAGGGTGATGGCAGGCTGTAGAGATTAAACTGGAGGTGGTGTATTAAGCTGCAGGTGGTGTAGTATCTAACCTGCTCTCTGACAGCAGGGTGATGGCAGGCTGTAGAGATTAAACTGGAGGTGGTGTATTAAGCGGCAGGTGGTGTAGTATCTAACCTGCTCTCTGACAGCAGGGTGATGACAGGCTGTAGAGAGATTAAGCCGGAGGTGGTGTAGTATCTAACCTGCTCTCTGACAGCAGGGTGATGGCAGGCTGTAGAGATTAAACTGGAGGTGGTGTATTAAGCGGCAGGTGGTGTAGTATCTAACCTGCTCTCTGACAGCAGGGTGATGACAGGCTGTAGAGAGATTAAGCCGGAGGTGGTGTAGTATCTAACCTGCTCTCTGACAGCAGGGTGATGGCAGGCTGTAGAGAGATTAAGCCGGAGGTGGTGTAGTATCTAACCTGCTCTCTGACAGCAGGGTGATGACAGGCTGTAGAGAGATTAAGCCGGAGGTGGTGTAGTATCTAACCTGCTCTCTGACAGCAGGGTGATGGCAGGCTGTAGAGATTAAACTGGAGGTGGTGTATTAAGCTGCAGGTGGTGTAGTATCTAACCTGCTCTCTGACAGCAGGGTGATGGCAGGCTGTAGAGAGATTAAGCCGGAGGTGGTGTAGTATCTAACCTGCTCTCTGACAGCAGGGTGATGGCAGGCTGTAGAGAGATTAAGCCGGAGGTGGTGTAGTATCTAACCTGCTCTCTGACAGCAGGGTGATGGCAGGCTGTAGAGAGATTAAGCCGGAGGTGGTGTAGTATCTAACCTGCTCTCTGACAGCAGGGTGATGACAGGCTGTAGAGAGATTAAGCCGGAGGTGGTGTAGTATCGAACCTGCTCTCTGACAGCAGGGTGATGGCAGGCTGTAGAGATTAAACTGGAGGTGGTGTATTAAGGTGCAGGTGGTGTAGTATCTAACCTGCTCTCTGACAGCAGGGTGATGGCAGGCTGTAGAGAGATTAAACTGGAGGTGGTGTATTAAGGTGCAGGTGGTGTAATATCTAACCTGCTCTCTGACAGCAGGGTGATGGCAGGCTGTAGAGATTAAGCCGGAGGTGGTGTATTAAACTGCAGGTGGTGTAGTATCTAACCTGCTCTCTGACAGCAGGGTGATGACAGGCTGTAGAGATTAAGCCGGAGGTGGTGTATTAAGCGGCAGGTGGTGTAGTATCTAACCTGCTCTCTGACAGCAGGGTGATGGCAGGCTGTAGAGAGATTAAACTGGAGGTGGTGTATTAAGCTGCAGGTGGTGTAGTATCTAACCTGCTCTCTGACAGCAGGGTGATGGCAGGCTGTAGAGATTAAGCTGGAGGTGGTGTAGTATCTAACCTGCTCTCTGACAGCAGGGTGATGGCAGGCTGTAGAGAGATTGGGTGTCCCTCCCTCTCATGTTCCCTCATCAGCACATCGTCCGCCATCTTGGCGGCCTTCCTGGCGATCTCCTCGCGCTCTTTGTCGCGGTGTTCAACCTTGAACGAGTCGTAGTTGTGCGCCACCAGAACCATGGCGTCCTGCATGGGCATGTTCCGATGCTCTGAAATGAAGGCCAAAATTTATCAGGTTGATAAAGAGGAAAGTAAACAAATGGGTCCAACCGCCAGTGTCGCCCAATACGCTGCCCTCGGAGGGACCTTGCCAACAACGTAGAATCAGAGAGTATTAGAGACTAATTTATCAGCTGAACTATGATCATTTTTTGCACATAAACCTGAGAATCTTGGTGTCAGAGTAGTCAGAAAAACCCATGAACATTTCAGAAAATGTCACGTTAAACAATTCAGGCAAAATACATTCAGAATGCGGGTTGAACATCTCAATTCTTCTCTCTTGGTGGTGAGATTAGCTCCCATCTCGACTAATACAGAGATCACAGAGGTAACCCATCCCTACCTTGAGGCGTTCCGAACAGGATGTTGACGGTGCAGGAGCGGTGCACCTGGTGCTGCTGGGTAATGATAATGGCGAAGGGGGTGCGCGCTCGGCCCACGTCCTCCAGGGCCTGTGTCAGGGACACCTCGGTGTTGAGGAAGATCAGGTCCACCACCATGCCAAGGTCCCGCACCTTCCTCCCCACTGTCTCTGCGTACTCCCTGGAACGGGCGGTGGGAGTTAGGCATTCACCAACCAGAGACTTTCTGCCATCTTTGCACAGGATGTAATTTAATAAATTATATACATTAAAGACCCTGCGCACTCATTTTCAGTTTCCAACTGCCTTGACTGCCTTGTCGCTCATCTTCAACATGTTTGTCATCACATAGTAATTTTGGAGCGAGCTATGGTGTGTGTACTACGAAGAAAAAAAGCTTCTGTGAGATGAGACAGCAGAGGATGTTGCAGCTGCATTACCCAGCCCAGCGTCTCGGAGCAAGCAGCCAAACTGCGGGGTTAAGTATCTCAAATCCATTGCTCCATACCTGTATAACCATATCAATTTAGATATTCATTTAGCTATTCCACCTCCTCCCGTACCCAATCGCTGTACTCCGCCTGCCATGAACGTTACCATTTTGCTTAGCGAGCAAGAAGACTCAAATCGCTTTTTACCAGGCCGTGAGAAGGCAATGGGTGACGTCACAGTGACTTTGTCCATATTTTTATACAGTCTATGGTTCAGTTTCTGCTAAATGAATGCAGTTATGCTCCCTTCCACTGCATGTGACTCTTGGTAATGGTGTCTGCTAAATGAATGCAGTTATGCTCCCTTCCACTGCATGTGACTCTGGGTAATGGTGTCTGCTAAAAGAATGCAGTTATGCTCCCTTCCACTGCATGTGACTCTGGGTAATGGTGTCTGCTAAATTAATGCAGTTATGCTCCCTTCCACTGCATGTGACTCTGGGTAATGGTGTCTGCTAAATGAATGCAGTTATGTTCCCTTCCACCGCATGTGACTCTGGGTAATGGTGTCTGCTAAATGAATGCAGTTATGTTCCCTTCCACCGCATGTGACTCTGGGTAATGGTGTCTGCTAAATTAATGCAACGGGCCTCATTCACGAAACTTTACGAACAAATTTGTTAAGTCTTTCTTTAAAACGTCTTTAAAAAAACATTTCAGGATTAACTGAAGTTTGCGTTCTGAGCTTCTGTTCTACCCCCAAATACATTCCAAATAAGAAAATATGAGTGAATGCCAGAATGTTGATAAAAACATTTTAAAGAAAGTGTGTTGAATGGTTAGTGAATGAGGCCCGATGTTCCTATGGTTACCAGACTGTTTCAGACTCACTTCTGCTGCTTGTTCACCACTATGACGGAGCAGTCGACGGGTCGCTCCGAGTCGTAGCGTCGCTGTAGCTCCTCGTAGTACTGCCGGTACAGCTCATTACGCCTTCGGTCCTCTACCCTGGGCCTCTCTTCTGCGCACAGACACACACAGCAGCTGCTTACAGCTCAGTACAGCAGGTACGACACACCTAGCAGAATAACAGGTGAGGAGTGCTTAGTTTTACCTTCAGGTTCTCGCCGGCCGTTCCAGGGGTCCCTGTAGCGGTCCACGTAAGGCTCCTCTTTCTTGCGGTAATAATCGTCCACGCGGTAGTAACGATCATAACCCTCCTCTCTAAACCCAAATCAAAGTCAGCGCTGGTTGGCGGCCATTATTCACTTCATACAGGTGTCATTCAGACAAGGATACTATCCCACTAATGAATACTAATCATCTATCCCACTAATGAATACTAATTATCTAACCCACTAATGAATACTAATTATCTATCCCACTAATGAATACTAATTATCTAACCCACAAATGAATACTAATCATCTATCCCACTAATGAATACTAATTATCTATCCCACGAATGAATACTAATTATCTATCCCACTAATGAATACTAATTATCTATCCCACTAATGAATACTAATCATCTATCCCACTAATGAATACTAATCATCTATCCCACTAATGAATACTAATCATCTATCCCACTAATGAATACTAATCATCTATCCCACTAATGAATACTAATCATCTATCCCACTAATGAATACTAATCATCTATCCCACTAATGAATACTAATTATCTATCCCACTAATGAATACTAATTATCTAACCCAGTGATTTTCAACCACTGTGCCGCGGCACACTAGTGTGCCGTGAGAGATCGTCAGGTGTGCCGTGGGAAATGATCCAACTTCACTTAATTAGTAACACTTTTGGTTGGTGGTGTGACTCAGGATTTTTTTTAATGTAAAAAATGTGCCTTGGCTCAAAAAAGGTTGAAAAACACTGATCTAACCCACTAATTCTCAAACACCCTTTAGTGCAGCCCCCCCTAACACAAGGAACTGTAAAAAATGTACAGTGGACTCCAGCCGTCACATTTTGAAAATCGAATAGTCCTCAAATGAGGGAGGAGATGGGGGATTCAAATCATGAAATCACAAAATCTAACCTGTTTCATGTATCAAAACATTGTCTTGCTTTTTTCCACGGGTGCATAGTAAATTCATGTTCATAGCCATTGCGTTGGATCTCGTCTTTGCGTGTTGGACGTAGCCATTGCCGGTAGCGGTCAAACGTTTACGGAACGTCGCTGTCAAGACCTCATAAAAGCCATGCAATGGCAAACGAAGATAAAGGGTGAAATATGCAGAGCGAAGCCGTTTCCACATCGGCAATCAGCATCCAATGCATTTAACCAGCGAGGACGATGCGCTCACTGTTCCTCAATAAAAAACCTTATTGGACTTTAATGTCATTTTTAGGTTTGATGACTTTTTGCCAATTAACCAAGGGCAGCTCATTAATGCAAGACAAATGTCCTTGTGCGTTCTGGCACATTGTCAAGTCCAGTTTTGTGCTACTTGTTTTATTAGTGTGGATGCTTTTCCACATTAAAATTTCTCAGGGCGTAACTAAGCACCCAGTTTCCAAGGGCATAATTTATACAAAACATGGAACTTTCCCCAAATTCTAGAAGTCAAAACTTTTCAGGCCATTTTCAAAAACCTTTTATTTCAATAAACTGGGCACAAGAAGCTTGCCCTGTCAACACCACCCCTCACCTGAAGGCGGGGTCACCTCTGGGCTCCTTCTCCCGGGCCTCGGGCCCACGGTACCGATCAAAGTTTGGGTCTCGCGGTTCATGCTCACGAGGGTGTGTCCCCCTGGACTCACGGGGCGGCTCCCGTACATCACGGTTGTCCCTGTGTTCGCGGGATTCCCGGCCGTGCATGGGGGAGCGAGAGCGGGTCCGGACTTCCCGCGCCTCGCCATATCCACTGTACGGTGTCCTAGAGAGGACAGAAAGCATTGTTAAAAGAAGAAAGCAGATGAGGCTGGGATATAAAATGCAAAAATGGTCTGCCCGTCTTTTCCCAAACATGTCGAATACAAATCAAGTCTTACTTGCAGAGAACACGATAATCGCATAGAGAAAAGAGGATGAAGGCAACGGAATAGCACGCAGGTTTGCATATGGAACAGTTCAGAACAATCACAGCTGGTAAAATGAGACAAATAAAAATCCAATGGGTGGGAAATCACAAGCTAGATTTTAGAAATCTCTTGATATGATCATGCTGAATGAATGCAAGTTATTTAAAATCCATCACAGCAGCCGCAGTGATGATCAGAGGACTCTTTTTAAACTACAGGTCCCATAAAGCAGCTGGAGGGAGTTCATTCTCCCTGCTTGAAAATTTGTCAGATTCAGATTCTTCTTGGGGAAACACCAACCGTTTCCCCGTTACTTCATGCTTGTCAATTTTACTTTACAATTTGAATGAAACCGGGTAACATCCTTAAAATAATTACATGAGTGAAAATGTCCCCACCCATATAAATTTAAGTACGAAACGCAAAATGACCGCAAACGCGCTCCTCCATCGTCCTCGAAAAGCCTTTTTATTTGTACCGAAGGACAACTTCTCGGGGTCGGGCAGGGTGGGAAACGCGTGGTTAAATTTCCAGTTGAGGTTTTATTAAAAACCATGTTGACTGTTGGTAACCAAATGAGAATGCATGACACACTATTAGATCAAAAATGAATGTACATTTGGCATTAGATGACCCTTCAAACGTGCGGTAGATTTCCTGTGGTTCCACATCATGCTTGTAAAAACCGCTCGACACTCAGAGGAGACATTTTTGGAAGTGATGGACGAAGTAACACATTTCAAGAGTAAAAAAATAAATTAAAAAAAACATTTTCCACACAAAAACAATTTCACATTTTATTACCTATTAGGATAGAAAACATTTTAATTTGATCGCAGGATGCTTGACGATGTGGTGAAGTGCATTCCAGAATTTCAGCCTATGTGAATTAAATCTCGAACGAAGAGCCGATTCCAAATTCTCACAGCAAGAGTGACAGAGGAAGAAAGGGTTGGTATAAAATACTTAAGACAAGGATAGATTTTTTTCCTATTTTATTTCTTTAGAACACAATGCACAACCGGAAATGAAGATGCTTGTCTCGACCATATTTAAACTCGTTACGATGTCGTTGATGTTGAGACATGACACAAAAAAAAACAAAAAAAACAAAAGTGGGTAAAGTTCCACCCTGTACTCAAGAAGATGCTTCTTGTGAAAAGAACGATTTTAGCAGAGAAGTGGAAACGTCACTTCTTCACACTATAGTCACTAAATCGTTACATTACCTTCGTGGAGGGCTCTGCCGGGAATGAGCTTTACTCTGTCGCCGTTCCGCTGCCATATTTACATCTGAAAATAAACCAATCCAAACGTTTAACTTAATCAGGAAAAATGTTTTAACCAATCCCACGGTGGCGTGGATTAACATTGCGCATTATTAACCAATCCAAACGTTTAAACTTAATCAGGAAAAATGTTTTAACCAAACCCACGGTGGCGTGGATTAACATTGCGCATTATTTCCCCCGCTGCTAAAAACCAAAACAAATTCATCAGTTTCTTCAAATCCACTTTCTATAATATACGCAGATGACATCAGATAGGATGGGTAGAAAAATCCTTTTAGGGCGATCTGGCATTGAGCAAGAATATAGACCAGCTGAGGTACAATCGTTTTATTCTGCATGACTGTATCATCTATAACATTATCAATTTGCAACAAAATTACCAAATAAGTACATTTTCCAGAGACACTCCCTCCCAATGAACAGTTTATAAAGACAGCAGGAAGTGTACATTAAATAATTAAATTCCCAGTCATTTTCAGTTTTCAGCAAATGAGGTCTCTTGTAAATGCCACCATTTTAAAACAGCATTTTGACAGCAGCAGGAAATTAATACAACACTGCACCTGTTTTTTACACAGCACTTCTATTGTGCTAGTATTGCATATTTAGACAATGGTTGAGTTTTGTAAATGAAGGCATAGGTGTGTTAAGAAAGGTTAACTCAAGCGGCATTTACTTTTGTTACAACACAAACGGTTGGTTTAAATTAACATCACACAATGATGTTAAATGGTCTCGTCGGTGCCTTTTTTGTGATGTCACACGTTTATATTCCTGATAGAAACACTGAGGTTCTCCACTACTCTAAGTCATTCTGGACCGGAACAGCTGCTAAGCAACTGTCACGATAATAATATGTATTACATTTGTATTTAATAAAAAACATTGCATTGCCCTGTATTAGAACATGTCCTAAATGCCCAACAGTGGACCCATAAGGCTTTGGCTCGACTTACTTTAAAATGATCCACAGTAAAATGAAGGACTCTGTGGCCTGTTTGGACAGACATGCAACGCTATTGTTAAAAGTCAATACAACTCCGGTTCGGACCAAGAGTGGTTTGACCACCACTCGTTCCAGATACATATACATTTCTTTCCATTGCCAATTATTCATTATTATAATACTGGGGTATTGCATCTCAGGATACATTCCTGCAGTAGACTTTTCAGAGGCGTTTCATGTCGGGACACTGCCAAATACAACTGTAGTCAACGCCTTTTGGATGCCGGTTAGCCAAAATAGATTCAAATTGTTTTTTTCCTCAATAACAACTTTCTGTGACAAGATGCAGACAATGAAAGAGCAGCCATACCAGCTCCAACCCATGAAAGAGCAGCCATACCAGCTCCAACCCATGAAAGAGCAGCCATACCAGCTCCAACCCATGAAAGAGCAGCCATACCAGCTCCAACCCATGAAAGAGCAGCCATACCAGCTCCAACCCATGTCAACAAAGGGGTACTGTATGGGTAATACGGCCAGCTTCCTACACATTCTTTACTGGAATGGCCAATTTTTCTGCTTTCCAATTTCCAAGTAAATATCAGTACTGAGCTATATTATGATTAGCACAAACCATGCACATTTATTATAAAGGGTTAACTGCAGTAAAAAAATCCTTCTTTCATTTTGAGCAGAAGATTGTTTTAACCGACTGCGCTTTTGATGACTGTTGATTTGGTACATACATGCACACATTTAGTCAAATACATTTCAAATTGCGTGTCTAAACGCCAGAGAACTAGTCGTGAGCACACTTGTCCCACCTCATGGTGTGTAATGAGATTACAGTGAACACACACACCGTCGCACCACGTTCTTCCAGTCCAGCACTATGCATCTTCAGCCAATGCATTTGACACTTACCAGCTGAACACAGTTACCACATAACAAAACTAAGTATGAACAAGGAGATAGAGGGTTTAAATTCAGATGCACCATTTTAAATCATTTAACCTTGCTTAATCCTGATTATTTTGTTTTAAGAAACAAGCCAGAAACACAAGCTAAAGGGAGTCGTTGCTGGCGACATATTTTTAAAACATTTGAGCATGAAAGCCATAATCAGCAAGGTTACTTCATTCCAGAGATATGTAGTCAAATAGAAGGAATGAAACCCCAACCATCATCAGCATCACCCGCACAATTCCTTCAAACGTAGTGGCTCTCGTGCTGTTAGGGTTTGTGCAGCAGACTGTGCTAAAATCCTCTTCACTCAGGGCCATGTAGTACGGTTATAGTGGGTTAAATTAGGGAAACGGCCAGAGCGTCAAGAAGCTGCAGCACACCCATTGAGCCTTTGTTCTTATATTCCAGGATGTCCTGAGGTTCGCATAACAAGAGCGAACACCTTTGAGATGCATCAATCCCAGTCATAATAAACTGGTAGTTTTAAGTTGCCAATATATATATATATATATTATTTTTTTTATCTGCTTATGCACAGAAGCTTGCAAACCTCCATTTCAGGTTTTAATCCCCAAAGATGAACATTCTGAGTGTATGAAAGGCCTCCAGGCTTCGCCCGATGGAGGTTTCGGTCAAAGTCCAATTCATCATTATCTAGATTAAATTCTCAAGGCAACCACAAGCTGATTCATAACGATCGCATTTAAACCCTGCTGTTGTTCAGAATAAATAGAAATAGGAGATTTGACACCTGAACAGAAAGGGTGAAAATGCCCGACGATGGCATTATTGCTCATGTACATTACCATTACAGTACCCCTTTAAACCCCAAAACCACAAAAACAGCTTCATTAGCCAACACTTCGCAGGCCAATCAACACTTCCCATTCACAAAACTTTTTTTTTTGTTGAGTTGTCGTAACTCAGTTTCAAGGTGGACAAAATTCACCAGGTGTTTTGAGGGCAGGCAAAGCCGTCCCAGTGAAGTCTTACCTAGTTTATAACCCCTATAAAAGCGACCGTTTTGTCCCGCCTTCGCCGCCTCCGCTTCCTCGGCTCGTTCAAACTGCACAAATCCATAACCGCGGAACATGGACAGGGCTGGAAAAAGGAAGAGGCGTTTCCGGTTTTTTTTCTCTCTTTTGCATCTTTTTCAATGCAAGACACCTGTGCCTGAAAGAATGTCCATGTACTGTAGACCAAATTATCCCTCCCATTGGAAAACTCATATACTTGAAATGGTCTTCATCAGAATCTTTAAATATGTGTTAACCCTTTGAGCCCCAAGAGTATCCTCTTGGCAGGTCCACGCCATCTCTTGGCTTTCTGCTCAATGGACAGGATCACAGATCCCCAAAGAGGGCTGGGCGATACAGCATTGATAATTATCGGCCGTCGCCACCATGTGGGGGTATTGCCTGCCTTTTTGTCTTTAATTATACCCCATGTGTTTGTAGTCTAAACTTCAGAGGCCGCCTGAAATTCTTCCGGGGGATAAAAAAAAATAATAATAATCACGTTGATAAGACGGCCAATCAGCAGCAGCACATTGCAGCTTTCATGTGATTGGCAAAAACACATCACATGGAAGCTGTACAACCTTGCTGCTGATTGGCTGTTTCATCAAAACCCAAAAGATATCAGTGGGGATGTTTTACTAGTGTACATTTGTTTTTTAAAAGTTTCTAACAAAAGTTAAATTAGATTGATGCTTTGCCCAAACTGGACAAGCATACCGTTTAAAATGAACAGATGTTTTTCAACAAAGACAAAGGCTGGGAAAAGACATGCACCCCAGAAAAATACAAAGCTTGTTGCTGCCAAGTGACTACAGGGCGCAAAGGGTTAACACTAACTCTGATATTTAGGTCACTTAAAAACAAGCCAGAGGGAAAATGCAAGCGCTGCATTTATCTGCCGTTAAGACATGTGCATGCCGCCAGAAAAGGTCCTTTAGTCGCACAGCATTGTGTAAAAATGGCAAATATATTTACAGGGGAAAATAATCCACAAATAACAAAAGCACATAAGTGGCTTTAGTGGTACTCGGGTAATGAAAAATTGCGCGTTGACTACTAACCATTGATCTTCCCGTACGGATTGAACAGATCCTCCATGTCTTTCCTGTCCATTAGGGTGGTTGGCAAATTCCCCACAAAAATGCGCCTCTCCAAGTCGCGGGGGTCATTGCTGTTGGTGGCTTGGTGAGCAGGACTTGCACTGCGGCTCCTTCGGCGAGACATTCTGCGACTCGACTCGATCTTAGCGCTCGGTGGGGCGCTTTGCGTTGCACTTGTGTCCGTTTTTCTAAATTAGGATTGTTTCTTTTGTTTGTGTTTGCGTCTGTGTGTGCTATCCCAGGCCCTAAAAATTCCAGTGCGCCAACAGAAAGGAAGAGGAGAGAAATCCCAAACATGAAATGTCTTAACAGGGGGGAACATCACAAAATAGTTAAGCAGAACATTTTTTTTAAGGGATGAAAAAATAAATTGTATAAAATTCACTTTCATGATTTGAAAGCCTATTTTCTTTCGCAGAAACGCGTGCGGTTTTTGTCCAGCAAGTTTTAATGGCACAAGACGCTTAAAGGTATTTTATTTGGTTCCGACAGCATGTACTTTGGAGTTAATATATGGATTATACAATGGTGCTGCACGCATTTGTAACGCAGCACTAAACACTGTAAAATAGCCACGCATCACTTGCAGCTAGGGCTGTCGCGATAAATGTCAAACCCCTGTTCTGAAAACCCATACGGTTACATTTCCTTTATACAAAATTCCCGTCGGTTTCATTGCAAATGCTGCCTATTGTGTATATCAAATATAGAATGAATCAGTCTATGCATCATAAGAGCGCTCTCTTCCAAATGAATACCCATCACCTCCTGACTGAAAGCCCACACACTGAAGTCTGAACTTACTAGGAGGGGGAGAACGGGGCTCTGAACGTGAGAGAAAGGGTTTGAAACTGAAAGTACTCTATTAATATGTTATGGTGATACAAACACAACTCGTGTCCATTTAAGACAGACCATACAAATTCAGTGAACAGCCTGATTTTCTGTCCGACAATCAAATCACTCAGATTCGTAAGTCAACCATATAGATATTCTGGCGTGATGAGCGCTCTCTACCACGCTTACGACTGGAAAAAGAAGCGACGATGATCAAAGACGACACCGGTGTAACAAAAACGACACCGGTGTAATGGGGGCGTGGTTATTAATCACCAAATTTTCTAGATTATTTTTTTTTATTCATTGAAACTACCAATCCTAAAAAGCATTGCATTAGGAATCATCCAATCACAGAGCTCAATCTTCTGCAGGTCCGCCATTTAGTCTAGGGCTGTGACCGATGCTCCCTTCACCCCTTTGAGGGCGCATATTTGAGTCAACTTCATCAAAACGTTTTTCAGTGGCTGACTTTCTCACAAATGGGGGCACTTAAAACCCAGGATGAACCCCTTATTTCCAGGGTTTTGTGAGGGGATTCAGTTAAAACCCAGGATGAACCCCTTATTTCCAGGGTTTTGTTGAGGGGATTCAGTTAAAACCCAGGATGAACCCCTTATTTCCAGGGTTTTGTTGAGGGGATTCAGGAGCACACTCATCTGACAATTTCAGAAAGTAAACCGGAAGTAAAAACTACAACCTGTAGTCCAAGAGCTGGACATTATGAACTACTCTTATTTTAGTTCATTCTATCTTCATTCATTAATATACACTTTGTAACCATTGTCATATGTAAACTGATTGATAAAAAAAATATTACAAACTACTTCTTCACTTGTTTGGAAAGAGTTTTGCAGAATTTCTTTCACATACTGCTTGCAAAGTGAGGCGAGAGGGCACATAGTAGACAGGGGTCCGAGTGGACAGGGGGCAGAGAACAGGGATCATATTCGGTCACAGCCAAGATCTATCGACCACTGAAATATACAGCTAGCTGCTAGCTAAGGACATAATGAAATATACAGCTAGCTGCTAGCTAAGGACATAATGAAATATACAGCTAGCTGCTAGCTAAGGACATAATGAAATATACAGCTAGCTGCTAGCTAAGGACATAATGAAATATACAGCTAGCTGCTAGCTAAGCACATAATGAAATATACAGCTAGCTGCTAGCTAAGGACATAATGTATGCTCAGCTGGCTAGCATCTAGCACAGGGGTAGGCAACCCTGGTCCTAGAGAGCCGCAGGGTCTGCTGGTTTTTGTTGTTACTCACCACTTAATTGGTCAATTAGAGCAGTTGATTACACAGTTAACTCACCTCACCTGGTTTCTTTGGTCTAATTAGTTGCTGTGTTTAAGGTGAAAACAAAAACCAGCAGACCCTGCGGCTCTCTAGGACCAGGGTTGCCTACCCCTGATCTAGCATGTAACTGAAATTATCAGGAAATTGGTCAGATTCAACTAAAATACACAGGTAGCTAGCTGGGTAGCTACAAACAAAATAAATGCATCGCCTGAAGCGACCTAAAATTATCACCTTGAAAGTGACGCAAATCACGAGTTGTACACCTGATGCTGGAAACCTTAGCCCACTGGTTTTCAAATTAGGTCCTGCGGCCCCCTTGTGTAGGCTGATTTTCCTTCCTTCAACAGTTGTAATCCCAGAATTTTAACAAGCTGTTCATTTCTCTTAATTAGGCTCTTTTCATGTTTAGATGTATTATTTACCGTCTTGAGCCACATTATGTCAAATATCATGGCTTACTGTGTGAACTAGACTTGATGTTCATGTCTATAGATAGCTGCCACTTTGATATAACTGGAGCCTACTTTATCTGACCTGTTTGTAGTTGTCTGCACTTATTGTACAGTACTTTGGATAAAAGCATCTGCCAAACAAATGTCATTTAAAATAAATGTCCAATGTTGACATTGTGGTATATTGCAAACAATTACAAACTTTCATTTTAAGTTTTTAACTGATAAAATTAAAGACTGAGGTGAATCAATATGCTCCTAATTAGGTTGTTGAACACGTTTTTTTATTTTTTTACTTAACACAATGCAGGTTTGCCTCGTTATCATTCGCATAGTCTTTGAATTCTTCATTTTCTACCAAATGGTTAGTTTCCATGACCATAGGTTCACTTTCACCAATTATGAGCCCATTGAATGACCTCTGTCTAATTTGATAAGTTAAGTAGTTTTATTCCCTCTTAAATTGTTTGCAATATAGCACAATGTGAACATGACATTTACTCTACAAGCATGCATAGCTATTTATGACAATGTGCCATAAGAGGGCAAATAATCCCTCTAAACATTAAAAAATTGCAATTAAGAGAAATGAACAGCTTGTTAAAATTCTGGGATTGTAACTGTGGATGGAACGAGAGCCAGCATACAGAGGGGACCCAGGACCGAATTTGAGACCAATCAGGCTCTGGCTGATGCAATCACTATAGTAACATGCGCTGTGAGACCAATCAGGCTCTGGCCGATGCCATCACTATAGTAACATGCGCTGAGTTTTGTACTGTAGTATTTGAAATGCAAAACTAACCGAAAATATGACTTCTAAACAAAGTTGAAACATTGGTAACCGAGGGCGATTACATTAATCTATTGTAACGTTTCATAATCCAGGACACTACCGGATTTCTCTGTTGCCTATAGACAATTCTTTATTTGTTTAAGACTAATGGGGTTATTTTAATTTTATAACATTACATTCATTTGGCAGACGCTTGCCAAAGCGACGTGTAATAAGTGATGTATTATCAAAGTTGAAGGCAGACATATTTTCATTCAAGATGAGCTGTCTATAAACAGTGGATGATATACTTCAGCACCAACAATAAATACAAAAGGTATGACGGTTTTAAGTGGCTATGTAGCCTACTAACTGCAAGACAATACGACTCCCATTAAACAGGAGTTTTCAACATTTTCTGATCAGGGGACCCCTGTCCCCCTCCCTGGCTCAACAGCATCCAGTGGACCCCTGTCATAAATTATATACAGGTTATATTTTATATTTTTAAAAAATTAAAAATAAATTAAAGGTTTTATACTTATATGTAAAATCTATATCGGCATTGCATATCAAGTTTGGCCAGGGACCCCGTACAGTACCTTCAAGGACCCCTGTTGAAAACACAGGCCAAAAGACAGCCTGGAGGTAAATGCCTGTAGCCTGGAGGTGGGCCGCCTACCGGTTCTATATGTAATCACATAGACAACGAGACTACTACAGGAAATGTATGGGTTCAAATACGCTACTGCAGCAATTACAAATTGTTTTTCTGTAAATTTGCAAGTTCTCCACACATTTGCCTTACGGCTATCTATTGAGCAGAATTCATCGCGACAGCCCTACTTGCGGTCGTTCAACAATTTTCAGTTAAATGTTCATCAGGAAATCATGTGAATTAACGTTAGATGTCAGCATGGCTGCGATATTTGAGCGAAACAGACCGTCCGGTGTACGGCTGTAAATCGTCGCTCTGTCCCAATACATGCTCTGGCGAAATGAAGCATGTAACGTTACAGCGAGCGGTGCGGAAACGAGTGAATGAAATCCAAATTGTGGACAACCATGTAGGTACTCCATTTAGCCCGTGTCTGCAAAACATTTTTGTGTTTGGTTCAAGTTCACCTTCGACGTTTTCCACCGATTTCACGTTCCCATCATCGTATCCATTCATTACTCGGTTCGTGGTTCTGGGTTTACAACACGGACGGAAAGTTGCACCCCGTATCCCAGCTCCCAGGGTCCATCCGTCATTCGCAAAAAAACAAGGGCTTTCTCAATGGGTATACACTGGGATTAAATACATCCACATACTGATCAGCAGATATTGGTATACACTGGGATTAAATACATCCACATACTGATCAGCAGATATTGGTATACACTGGGATTAAATACATCCACATACTGATCAGCAGATATTGGTATACACTGGGATTAAATACATCCACATACTGATCAGCAGATATTGGTATACACTGGGATTAAATACATCCACATACTGATCAGCAGATATTGGTATACACTGGGATTAAATACATCCACATACTGATCAGCAGATATTGGTATACACTGGGATTAAATACATCCACATACTGATCAGCAGATGGCTCAATGTTTGCGGCATGTCGTTCACTAACGTTAAAAAGTTACCAGCATCCGTGTGCTTCACGACGAGCTGCGCTTGAAGAAACGCAAATTAAAGTCGCCGATGTTAACGCTCCTCTCCAGCGATATTAATATTTTTATTACAGCGATATTACCGAGTTAACCAACGTATATTACTTCGTGCTTGTAACGTTACAGTTATTTCAACGACGTTAGACTCCACATATTAGGAACACGTTAAAACATGTGACCCCGGCTCGAAGGGTAATAGATCATATTAAGTTCGCTTTCTTTTAGGCAATGTTTTATGCATAATGAACGTCAGGCAGCTAGTTATCCATTAGCAATCTAACGACACGCTCGTAGTGGGTCGTGATTACGGTGTATTTTAAGTTCGCCCGCCATTTTGTAGCCAGGAATTCACCAGAGAGCATTACTAATATTAGACAAGATTATCCTCAGGACGCCCGAGGCCAAAGCGTGCGTACGCACCACACAAAGCGACAAAGGACACGCATTTATCGCACAAAAACAATATCGACGCAAGAAACGAGTTGTGTTTTTTTGCAAAAAAAATGAGTCCGCGACGCCATTATGGTGACTTTGCCCAGCACGGTAGCTTGGTGCTACAAAATGTCGTCTGGAGAATTCAAGACAACCAAATGCAGATCGGCTTTGTGTATTATAATTGAAATGATCACTTTCGGAAAATATAACGCATCAAACTTTAGTGCATATAGCCAACAGTTTCTCGTTGGGCATTTAGCCAGCTAGCATATGTAACGTTAGCTAACTGGCTAAACGGAGAAACCCTAAGATAGCTAACCGGCCTCTTTGGTAACTGGCTAACTTAGTTAGCTTGTGACTGTTAACGTATACGTTACCTGAATACAACAACAACAACGAAATTCTAGTTTTAAAAAAAAGTAAACAAATAAAACTTCCCTACCTTCACAACGAACTTTCCCTTTGTCACTCTTCATACAATTTACACCTTCGTCGTCCTTCAAACACTAACGTTACAGGTTCTTTCATCTAACGTTGCTAAGCCTTGCTCACGACAAAAGGGTGCATTCTTCTTCGGTGGTGTTTAGCGTTGGAACGCGGTCGAACATAAGGCACACTCTGCCACCTACAGTGTTGGAGTGTGAATTGGAGTATGCTTGTTGAGTAGGCTGGACGAGAACGTAGTTAAGTAGGTATACCACATTTTCTATGATAAACTTTCCCCGTATGATATGCCAGGGCTGTTTCCGAAACAGAGCCCTGTCTACTGCGTACAGTGCACTGGCAGAAGTGTGCTGCTTAATGTGCACTGTTTAGCAGTACGCGGGAAAAAAATGCGCTATACTATTTTCCAACCATACTGTGGAAGTGTCGTAAGACATCCCATCCATGCGCGGTCATGTCACGTGTTGTTTTTGTTGTATTTGAAGGAAAACGTCAGCGAACCTGCGTCTAATTTTTACGAAGCTCAGATCATATTTATGCGAACAAAATGTTTGTGTAATTCTTGAAAAGTGTGCTTCCAAATCACAGAACTTGTTCTGTGTTCCAAATGTACTCAGCGAAACCCCGAAAGTAAGTGTATCATCCGGGTGTTTCAAGTATACTGCAATTTGAAAAAAATTCGCCTACTCAACAACTCTACTTACTAAGGCTACTCAATAGTGTGGAAGAGTGCTGATTTGGAAAAGGCCCTACTTTCAGGGGTTCGCTGAAGAATGTTGTCATGGGCTGTGTCCAAATCAGCACCCTTCCATACTATTAGGTAGGCTTGTTTTGTAGACAGGGTGAAAAAGTAGTTAAGTAGGCGAAATGTTCTCTAAATATAGTATACTTTAAACCCCCGTATGATACATTTACTTCCGGGGATTGACTGAGTACATTCGGGAGTACAAAACTTTTGGTTGCATACATATGACGTGAGGCTTCTTTTTTTTTTTAAATGAGACGCAGCTTCACTGACGTGTATCATATGGGGGTTTAAAGTTTACTCTATTTTGAGAGAATTTCGCCTACTTAACGACTTCTCCCTGTCTACTCAACAAGCCTACCTAATAGTATGGAAGGGTGCTGATTCAGACACAGCCTTAGTCTAATCTAAATTCTATTGACTAATCCTGTTTCCCTCAAAAAAAATTCTGCCACTATTTCTGACAACATAAAAAGTCCACCTGACAACATAAAACAAATCCCTGTCCATAAAAGGTGTTTTATTCAATCCACATTTTCATTTTCATAATCTTGTATAAATTGTATCTTCCCTTCTATTCCTTTCCGTCATTTTCCCCGGTCCAACTTTTCTTTGAATGTTAAATAAATGCCTGCCCTTCATCTCACCTTCACTCCTTTCCTGCCATCTCTCCATCATTACTTTCCTCATTAAAACTTTGCCTCATATTTACATTTACATACTTACACCTCCATCTCATGTCTATCCTGTCTCAGAGCATGCATGGCCAATTTATCAACATGCTCATTCCTTTTATCCCAGGATGTGCTGGCACCCAGGTGAACCTAACTTGTACCCCCATCTGTAATATTCCAGTGATTGATTGTAGGACCTCATACAATATAGCCGTGTCTACTATATGATGTAAATGTTTATAGGCTTTGGAATAGTGAAGTGAAAATCACCACTTTACCCAGCTTCCTCTCTTCCAGTGCGAAACTTAGGCTACTTATTGCCACAGGCTCTGTGGTATGGAAAGACACATGATCTGTTATTCGCTTTTCAGCGATTTTTAAAAAATCCTTAGCTCTGGAACCCTGTGTGATCCCATTCGTTCTGTTTATGGATCCTTCGACCCATCCGTGCGGATAAAACCATTATACTGTTCGTAAACAATTATACTACACCAAAACCATCTTTATTTCCCCTATCTAATAGCACAAGAGACCACGGTTCTCTCAAATGAATTACAACTGTTTGGCTAAAGATCGATTTTGGTTGTCCTATAACTGCGCCGTTTTCGCATCTGTCACGTGATGATATCGAGATCACGAGATACGAAAGACGGAAGTACTGTTTGTCACATGACTTTTGGCTCGTCACGTTATTATTTGTACATGCTCTGGGGTGATCGGAGAGTCGAGGAAGGTGAGGTTTGAATTGTTTTTTTCCTCTTAAATATATATATATATTTATTTGCAAATTAGGTATACAGTTTTATTCTCTGCTCTGTATTTTACCGCACCAACTAGCCATCTATTTCCTCAGTCTCTAGTTAGCTTCACAGTTAACAGCTCATGTCTTCATTCTTACTGTGAAATGTCTTAAGCAGGGTTCCGAATGATGTTAATAAATCCTTCAAACAGTGATTTATTTAGCTAGCTTCCAACGAGAAGCGTTTCCAATCCAAAATTACACTAATGACAAGATTGAACTGTTCTGAATTTTTCCTGTAGTTTGACAAGGTTTCACTGTATAGCCAGCTTTCTTGACAGCCAACTTTTAAAGACTAATTTAAGATCACCAGGAAGCGAGGTTAGGTAACAGCGCGTAACATGGATGTATGAACAGAACCAGAAATCGTTGGTGTTGGCGTATCATTTGAATTATTATAAACGATCTACATGTTCTGTTTTCAGATGCGTTGTTTAGCTCTCTGCGTACTGCTGGGAACGATGGGGGCAATGGCAGCCCCAGACATGGATGAGATCAAATTCCTCCCGGGACTCATGAAACAGCCCAGCTTCAAACAGTATTCAGGTTATCTGGACGTCGCCGGGAACAAACACCTCCATTACTGGTTAGTGCGGTCATCTCACCGCTGTTGTGGACCACAAAACAGTTCTATGTCGTGGACTAATCTGAATGAAACATTTTACGTAATGATGGGTCTACTTTTTTGGGATTGTTTTGACTTTGTTCGTTGAACATTAACGTTGGTTGCACTTCATCATGATTTTCTAAAGTAGGAAGCGAAGCTGGATCCGATCGAGGCAGATCAGGCTTAAATCCTCATGCCATACTTTTATTTTACGCTTGTGTCACTGATCATACGACTCAGTTTAAACGTATTTTGCGTAAGATCTGGCCTAAAAGTTATTTAATAGGTTTAACGAAACTTAACTCTTGCAGTCGTCACGTATGACCAAACCTGGTGTCAAAACGGTACACCCTGGTGCAGACCCTAAAATGAAAGCCAAACGTACGTACAGAGATCTTTAACTTAAACACAGATCCCTACAGTTTCTTCTTTTGCATTTACAACAATGTGATTTAAGATTACAAAGCACAATTTACCTTTTCGATTACCCTTTTGCATATAAACATATTTTTGACAGCACAAATTGGTGCCACCAGAAATTGAATTGCACTTTAATTTGTATTTCACTATTTTAAAATTTAAAAGTTGAAAGTTGAATTCGCTCTTCAATTTTCAGATTTTCCCTGTTAATTTCAATTTCAATTTTAATTAAGCTTTTTTAATAATTCAAGTGAAATTGGAATTGCAGTATTTGAACCCCCAAACCCCCCCCCCCCAAAAAAAAAAACTTGCATACTTAATAATAACTTATAATTGACTACCCTCTCCCCCGTGTGCTACTCTGCTAATCATGCCAGGTTTGTGGAATCTCAGAAAGACCCGGCTACCAGCCCCGTGGTTCTGTGGTTAAACGGTGGCCCAGGGTGCAGCTCGCTGGATGGACTTCTAACGGAGCACGGCCCTTTTCTAGTGAGTACAGCTCCGCTACACACACACACACACACACACACACACACACACACACACACACACACACACACACACACACACTCTCTCTCTCACCTGATAATCTGATTATAGCTTTATGGTAACCTCATAAATGAGTCCACTGTACATGTAAAAATTAATACAAAAATGTGATGGGCCCACTAAATTGATATTATAAAGTGATTATTTACCTACATTTATCCACATGTGCACAAGACTGAAAGTGCTGGTGATTTCTGATTTGATTGAAAGTGTTGGTAATTTCTGATTTGACTGAAAGTGCTGATGATTTCTTATTTGACTGAAAGTGCTGATGATTTCTGATTTGACTGAAAGTGCTGATGATTTCTGATTTGACTGAAAGTGCTGGTGATTTCTTATTTGACTGAAAGTGCTGATGATTTCTGATTTGACTGAAAGTGCTGGTGATTTCTTATTTGACTGAAAGTGCTGATGATTTCTGATTTGACTGAAAGTGCTGGTGATTTCTGATTTGATTGAAAGTGCTGGTGATTTCTGATTTGACTGAAAGTGCTGGTGATTTCTGATTTGATTGAAAGTGCTGGTGATTTCTGATTTGATTGTACCTTTTCATTCAGATTCAGGATAATGGTGTGTCCCTTGAGTACAACCCTTATGCTTGGAACAAGGTACGTGGTCTCTTATGCTTTTATTCCCAACCTTTCCTCGTAAAACACATTTTTTTCTAACTCATGTTGTCAATACCCATCGACTCTGTCATAACTTTATAACATACTTTACACTGTAAATACCTTTTCCGGCAGTAAACCTCCATGTGACTTCCACATGATCTGTGGTAGGGCTTCATATCTGTGTCAGATTTGTGTGAAAGTACCAGTCGCCACAACCAATTAAATTCCATTGTCTGCATTCTAGTTTGTAATTCTAAATTGTATGTTCAAATTGGTATTTATTGCACTTTTTTCGATAAATACACTGCAGTGTATGATAAGTCAGTTGTTACGGAGTGACATGTGTATTTAGATGGCTGGAGTGGAGTGTTCTAGTAGATGAAGAAGCACTGCTTAGCAGGTAGAAATCCAGATGGAAAAGGTTTCTCTGACCATCCAAGGCACTGTTGGGATAGACTGAAATTTAAAGAGCCTTTGTGTAACACCAGGACGCAAACAGGTACAGTATATTTGTAGTTGGTCATTTCCTGCCAAATGGGTTCTTTAGGGTCATTCCTGGGGGGAATGGACCCTTTTTAACCTTGACCTCTCAGATCTACCTGATATTTGACATTCATAATGTAACCTTGGAGTAATGACCATTGTTATACTTTTGAGAAAATGTTTGTTGTAGAGGTTGCTTTTTGAGTTCCCTTTGCACAGAACACAAGTATTATCTTTGATAAATGTGCCCATTTTGTCTTTCTTTGGCTGGTTTTGCCATGTTGCTCTCATGCTTAGGAACCAAGTCTTGGTTGCATTGAACTGGTTTCTCTATTTTCAGTCTTTTTAGTGTTGTAGTCTTAGTCCTAACCCAATGCCCCAATGTTGAGCGCAGGTTTTAAAGGTGTAGTCTTAGTCCTAACCCAATGCCCCAATGTTGAGCGCAGGTTTTAAAGGTGTAGTCTTAGTCCTAACCCAATGCCCCAATGTTGAGCACAGGTTTTAAAGGTGTTGTCTTAGTCCTAACCCAATGCCCCAATGTTGAGCGCAGGTTTTAAAGGTGTAGTCTTAGTCCTAACCCAATGCCCCAATGTTGAGCGCAGGTTTTAAAGGTGTAGTCTTAGTCCTAACCCAATGCCCCAATGTTAAGCACAGGTTTAAAATGTGTAGTCTTAGTCCTAACCCAATGCCCCAATGTTGAGCGCAGGTTTTAAAGGTGTAGTCTTAGTCCTAACCCAATGCCCCAATGTTGAGCGCAGGTTTTAAAGGTGTAGTCTTAGTCCTAACCCAATGCCCCAATGTTGAGCACAGGTTTTAAAGGTGTAGTCTTAGTCCTAACCCAATGCCCCAATGTTGAGCACAGGTTTTAAAGGTGTTGTCTTAGTCCTAACCCAATGCCCCAATGTTGAGCGCAGGTTTTAAAGGTGTAGTCTTAGTCCTAACCCAATGCCCCAATGTTGAGCGCAGGTTTTAAAGGTGTAGTCTTAGTCCTAACCCAATGCCCCAATGTTGAGCGCAGGTTTTAAAGGTGTAGTCTTAGTCCTAACCCAATGCCCCAATGTTGAGTACAGGTTTAAAATGTGTAGTCTTAGTCCTAACCCAATGCCCCAATGTTGAGCACAGGTTTTAAAGGTGTAGTCTTAGTCCTAACCCAATGCCCCAATGTTGAGCACAGGTTTAAAAGGAATAGTTCACTTTGTGGTGATCTCTTTAACACTGTCACTGTTGGATACTTAAATTAATTTGTCCAATTCCACCCAATATAGAGCAGTACATATAGATTTAATAAAGGTGATCATGTCCAGTTTCTGATAGGTGATTGCTGATGCATTAACGCACACCTTTAGATATGGCAGGTGTGGACCTGATCTACAGGAATAGCACAGGGTCTGATGCATTAACGCACACCTTTAGATAGGGCAGGTCTGGACCTGATCTACAGGAATAGCACAGGGTCGTATGCATTTGTTGTGACATGGCAGCCATTTTAAAACAGAAATACCATCCCTAAATATTGTGCCAAATGTATCACATGACATTAGTTCAAGTGACTATTTTCAGGTTTCAGTTTTACTAAGTCGAGGTCGGGATACGGTCGGACGTTTTGATGCTGGTGAAATGAGTAACTGGGGTTTTGTTTCACAAAACTCAAATTGCAGGTGATGAATAGTCCAGTGGTTGAGTTTGCATGCAAGTAATCGTTCACATACAGTGATGTGAAAAAGAAAGGACAAACACTTTTAAATTCTATGGTTTTACATATTTATGGTTCTTTTTTCGAGTACCTTTAGTGTTCATGCATTAATTTATTTAAAAGCATAGAACTTAAAGGGTGTACTTCCTTTTTCACCTCACTTTACATCTGCATTTACAATTAGAGGTATTCTCCTTATCATTTAGCAAAACCTGTAGTGCTCTTTCACTCTCAGTTCACTGTCTTTACATGATTTATTAAAAAAGGAACTGGTTTCCCAGCATTCAATCAGAGCTGAATTCTGGCATTAGCTTGTGGTGTTCCCTCACCCAAGTGATCAATGAACATCAGAGCTCTCCAGTGTCATGTACCTGAGACTGACGGACTGAGCGCCTGAGACTGACGGACTGAGCGCCTGAGACTGACGGGCTGAGCGCCTGAGACTGACGGGCTGAGCGCCTGAGACTGACGGGCTGAGCGCCTGAGACTGACGGACTGAGCGCCTGAGACTGACGGGCTGAGCGCCTGAGACTGACGGACTGAGCGCCTGAGACTGACGGACTGAGCGCCTGAGACTGACGGACTGAGCGCCTGAGACTGACGGACTGAGCGCCTGAGACTGACGGGCTGAGCGCCTGAGACTGACGGACTGAGCGCCTGAGACTGACGGACTGAGCGCCTGAGACTGACGGACTGAGCGCCTGAGACTGACGGACTGAGCGCCTGAGACTGACGGACTGAGCGCCTGAGACTGACGGGCTGAGCGCCTGAGACTGACGGGCTGAGCGCCTGAGACTGACGGGCTGAGCGCCTGAGACTGACGGGCTGAGCGCCTGAGACTGACGGGCTGAGCGCCTGAGACTGACGGGCTGAGCGCCTGAGACTGACGGGCTGAGCGCCTGAGACTGACGGGCTGAGCGCCTGAGACTGACGGGCTGAGCGCCTGAGACTGACGGGCTGAGCGCCTGAGACTGACGGGCTGAGCGCCTGAGACTGACGGGCTGAGCGCCTGAGACTGACGGGCTGAGCGCCTGAGACTGACGGGCTGAGCGCCTGAGACTGACGGACTGAGCGCCTGAGACTGACGGGCTGAGCGCCTGAGACTGACGGGCTGAGCGCCTGAGACTGACGGGCTGAGCGCCTGAGACTGACGGGCTGAGCGCCTGAGACTGACGGACTGAGTTGGTTAGATGACTTGGTTAGATGACTTGGTTAGATGACTTGGTTAGATCTCCATCACTGACTTGGTTAGATGACTTGGTTAGATCTCCATCACTGAGTTGGTTAGATGACTTGGTTAGATCTCAATCACTGACTTGGTTAGATCTCCATCACTGAGTTGGTTAGATGACTTGGTTAGATCTCAATCACTGACTTGGTTAGATGACTTGGTTAGATCTCAATCACTGACTTGGTTAGATGACTTGGTTAGATCTCCATCACTGAGTTGGTTAGATGACTTGGTTAGATCTCCATCACTGAGTTGGTTAGATGACTTGGTTAGATCTCCATCACTGAGTTGGTTAGATGACTTGGTTAGATCTCAATCACTGAGTTGGTTAGATGACTTGGTTAGATCTCAATCACTGAGTTGGTTAGATGACTTGGTTAGATCTCAATCACTGAGTTGGTTAGGTTACTTGGTTAGATCTCCATCACTGAGTTGATGAGATGGTAAATCTTGTTGCCCACAGATCGCCAACATGCTGTACCTGGAGTCACCAGCAGGGGTTGGATTTTCCTACTCTGATGACAAGAATTATGTCACCAATGACACAGAGGTGAGCTGTCCTGGTGCATGCGCAGTCCGAATGATGATTTCACTTCATTTTCCGTTTATTATAAAATGACAGAATATATGTGTACCACAATTTGAAAAGTTTCAGATTTCCCTGTACATATTTGGTTGTCATTTTGCTGCTTTGAGATTTCAGAGATTCACATCAGTTATATTTTTCTCTGGATTTTTTTGTTTTGTTTTGAATTGCCCTCATATAGTCCTTGTGGACGTACGGAGATGGTCAGGATTTACTGAATTAATGTGAGACATGTCTGCTCTTCCAGGTGTCCATGAACAACTTCCTGGCCTTGAAGCGGTTTTTCCAGCTTTTCCCAGAGTACAAGAAGAACGAATTCTTCATCACAGGCGAGAGTTACGGGGGCATCTACGTCCCGACACTGGCAGAGCGGGTAATGGAGGATAGCAGCATTAACCTGCAGGTAAGAGCTCCCCTGGCCAGGGGACCTGCTCCACTGCTGAACCCTACACCTGTCCATTATAGCTCCTGTTGTCTCATGTCTTAAGCAGTGCGGACTGTGGCTGTGGCTCATTAACAAGGCTCACAATATCCTTGAAATCCCTCAAGTCATCTTATTTAGAAAAATATCATAAAGGACTTGAAAGTTCCTTAAAATAACATAGTTTAAAAAATAATTATAATTATAATTTGCCATTCAACCTGCGGCTGTATACATCCAATTCCCTCCCCAGTGTGGAATGTCCCAACTATCTGCAACCACTGCCTCATTCCATGCACGAACCAGCCTGCCACACCCATGGTTCTCCTCTGAGCCACACCCACGGTTCTCCGAGAAGCTCTCGCAGAGCAGCGTCAGAGGAGGACCTTTCATGTGCGGCTCTATCATGCGGCTGTATCATCTCCATGCTGAATTATTCACAAAGTTTATGTTTTTTTTTTTTGGCTTATATGGTTAGATTATGCCCTTTATTGTCCACTACTTCTGAGTTAGTCTAAAAAAAAGAAAAAGAAAAACACCTTTTGAGGATCATGTGGCCATTCAGCCTGTGTGCATATTAATGATGGCTGGCTTTTCTGTCCTGCAGGGTATCGCTGTTGGCAATGGGTTGTCCAGCTATGAGATGAACGATAATTCGCTGGTTTATTTTGCTTACTACCACGGGCTCCTGGGATCGAGGTATGCATGATAATGTTGTCGTGACTACAGAAACGCTTGTGATTGAACAATGACATGATAGAAATGCAGTTCCCATAAACACAAACAAATGTCTCATTGATATAACAATAGTGATTCTCTTCCACTAACCCGGTGCCACCTGATCTTCACCTCACCAAGTCCAGAACGCCCCAGAGCTCATGACCTTTAAAATTCAGTAACGACATTGTGTTCCTTCAGGTTGTGGACAGACTTGCAGTCCTACTGCTGCAAAAATGGAACTTGTGACTTCCACAGCAACCGAAATCCAAACTGCACAAAGAATGTGAGTTTTTTTCCAAAAATGTAATTAAATTTTAATAAAAATTCTTTATTTTTGTTTCAGGTTTTTTCCCATTTTTTCCCCCAATATTAGTAGCCAATTGAAGCCCTATTCTAATTCAATTCCTCCCGCGTATCAACCGCTAGAGAACCACCGCTATACAACCCTGTCAGCCGGTAGTAGGAAGGAGGGCGCCACGTCCTCTACAGGGCGCGGCTCCTCGAGCTCCTGACCGTGATTCCAAGTCGCCCAGGGCCTTTCTGTGTGCAGCAATTCTCTCCTTCTATCTGTACTTACAATAGTATACAGCATGATAAAGCATCTGTACTTACAATAGTATACAGCATGATAACGCATCTGTACTTACAATAGTATACAGCATGATAACGCATCTGTACTTACAATAGTATACAGCATGATAACGCATCTGTACTTACAATAGTATACAGCATGATAAAGCATCTGTACTTACAATAGTATACAGCATGATAACGCATCTGTACTTACAATAGTATACAGCATGATAAAGCATCTGTACTTACAATAGTATACAGCATGATAAAGCATCTGTACTTACAATAGTATACAGCATGATAACGCATCTGTACTTACAATAGTATACAGCATGATAAAGCATCTGTACTTACAATAGTATACAGCATGATAACGCATCTGTACTTACAATAGTATACTGCATGATAAAGCATTTCTCATTGCTGATTGTGCTTTGTCATGCATGTATAGTTTTCTCTTCAGTTATTATAAAGCCAGAAAGA
Organism: Ilyophis sp. 1 JC-2022; assembly: GCA_022702515.1. NCBI lineage: Eukaryota > Metazoa > Chordata > Actinopteri > Anguilliformes > Synaphobranchidae > Ilyophis > Ilyophis sp. 1 JC-2022. The sequence continues at coordinate 1,160,206 of CM040396.1, forward strand.
GACTTATTATTATTATTATCATGCTGATGTTGTTAATCATTGTTTATTTTTTATTAATTATAAATATTAAGTATTTATTATGCTGTTTGTGTTTGTCTCCAGTTGGCAGAGGTGCAGTATATTGTGTACCAATCAGGGCTGAATATGTATAACCTGTATGCTCCCTGTGCTGGAGGGGTACCCCAGAGAGTCAGGTGAGATGTGTGGTAATACAGACCAGTACAAAATATCTGCAGTACTGCCCTGATGGTGCAAATCGAATGTCTCATGTACCACATTTGGCTCTTTATGTGTCAGAAACTGGAACTGAGATGTGGTTACGATTCGCCACAGGTCCAGTTGATTGGTGCATATTGTTGTGGATTTAAAATGGACGTGTTCCTTCCTTTAGGTATGAGAAAGGCCACCTGGTGATTCACGATTTGGGAAACCACTTTATCCGCCACCCCTGGACTGCCATGTGGACAGAGGTAACTGTGAAACTGATCTGGGGACAGAGGTAACTGTGAAACTGATCTGGGGACAGAGGTAACTGTGAAACTGATCTGGGGACAGAGGTAACTGTGAAACTGATCTGGGGACAGAGGTAACTGTGAAACTGATCTGGGGACAGAGGTAACTGTGAAACTGATCTGGGGACAGAGGTAACTGTGAAACTGATCTGGGGACAGAGGTAACTCTGAAACTGATCTGGGGACAGAGGTAACTGAAACTGATCTGGGGACGGAGGTAACTCTGAAACTGATCTGGGGACAGAGGTAACTCTGAAACTGATCTGGGGACAGAGGTAACTGTGAAACTGATCTGGGGACAGAGGTAACTCTGAAACTGATCTGGGGACAGAGGTAACTCTGAAACTGATCTGGGGACAGAGGTAACTGTGAAACTGATCTGGGGACAGAGGTAACTGTGAAACTGATCTGGGGACAGAGGTAACTCTGAAACTGATCTGGGGACAGAGGTAACTCTGAAACTGATCTGGGGACGGGGGATTGTGAAACTGATCTGGGGACGGGGGATTGTGAACAAGGCTTTGCCACCATGACCAAAATCACGCTGGAGACTTGTTGAAGAAGATGAACAGGAAGAGCTTGACGAGGAGAAATGGTCATTCAGTCGAGGCTCCTCATTGATCTACTGTCTAGAGCAGGGGTAGGCAACCCTGGTCCTGGAGAGCCGCAGGGTATGCTGGTTTTTGTTTTCACCTTAAATACAGCAACTACTTAGACCAAAGAAACCAGGTGAGGTGCATTAACTGCGTAATCGACTGCTTTAATTAATCAATGAAGTGGCGAGTAACAACAAAAACCAGCAGACCCTGCGGCTCTCCAGGACCAGGGTTGCCGACCCCTGGTCTAGAGCAGTGTTAGTCAAGTCATAGTTCTCGTTTTCCACCCTCCCGTTACCTGGGAGTCAGGTGTGAAGACAGTCTGGCCAATCAGTAGTGCTAATTCTTCAATTAAGATATAATTACCTGGGAGAATAATAACCAATAACCTTTGGATGATGAGAGGAACAAAATTTCAATCCTCTGTATGTCTTGTATATATAGTAGAGTTGACAATAAAATTGAACCTTGAACCTTGAACCTTGAGAAAAGAAAACCAGGGCTGGACTTGGATTTGAGGGCCGGAGTTGATTATCCATGGTCTCGAGTGTATCCAATGCTATATCCGGGCCCAAACGCTCCAAACTTATCTGCTGGTACCTGGTAACTTATTCTACAAGTATCTTTCCGACAAATATTTTCTGTGTAATGTGAGTTTGACTTTTTTCTGATTTCCACTTATGCCCCTTATTCTGCTGACAGAACTGAACCTGAAATATATTCCTTAATCCAGTTTATTAGCCCCTTTTAAAGAGCAACATCTCAGTCAACTCCACCTTAAGACTGAAGAACAGTGTCATGTTCAAACAGTGACTTCCTTCCACTGGGACAAGATGGCGACTGACTGATTTGTAACACGTTTCATAGAAACTCCGTGGTATTGCGTCTCTTCACAAATCGGTGAGGCTGGACCCGCCTTGCACCAACTCCACCCCCTCCACCATGTACCTGAACAACCCCTATGTCCGCACGGCCCTGCACATCGCCCCTGCTGCCCTGCCCTGGGCCATCTGCAGGTAAGGGCTAAAACAAACAAGGTCAGTCTGGGTTTAGTCCAGTTAACCGTAGAGAGATGGGTGTGTAATGCTGGCTGCCTTTAGTTCAGATATCCTCTGGTCTGATAAGCGGGGCCCGGGGGCTTTGGTTCAGGTATCCTCTGGTCTGATAAGCGGGGCCCGGGGGCTTTGGTTCAGATATCCTCTGGTCTGATAAGCGGGGCCCGAGGGCTTCGGTTCAGATATCCTCTGGTCTGATAAGCGGGGCCCGAGGGCTTTGGTTCAGGTATCCTCTGGTCTGATAAGCGGGGCCCGGGGGCTTTGGTTCAGATATCCTCTGGTCTGATAAGCGGGGCCCGGGGGCTTTGGTTCAGGTATCCTCTGGTCTGATAAGCGGGGCCCGGGAGCTTTGGTTCAGATATCCTCTGGTCTGATAAGCGGGGCCCGAGGGCTTTGGTTCAGATATCCTCTGGTCTGATAAGCGGGGCCCGGGGGCTTTGGTTCAGATATCCTCTGGTCTGATAAGCGGGGCCCGAGGGCTTCGGTTCAGATATCCTCTGGTCTTTCAGCTCAGCCAATAGATTACCCTGGTTTATGCTGCATTCAGACATAGTTTAGATTTTAAATGCCACTGGAACCTTGAATAACCCTCCCATTCTATAAATTGGGCCATTCATGCGAGTTTGAAAATGTAGCTCAGCGTTTTGTTTGGCCCAGTCTATAGATGATTCTGTGGTATGTGTCTGTCGTTGCAGTGCAGAGGTGAACCTCAACTATAACCGCCTGTACATGGATGTGAAGAAACAGTACCTTAAACTGCTGGGGGCACTGGTGAGCTCAGAATTATATTACATTACAGGCATGTAGCAGACGCTCTTATCCAGACGTGACGTACACAACTTCTTAAAGCATTTTTTACATATTATCCATTTATACAGCTGGATATATACTGAAGCAATTCAGATTAAGTACCTTGTTCAAGGGTACAATGGCAGTGTCCTACTTGGGAATCGAACCTGCAACCTTTCGGTTACAAGCCCAGTACTTTAAACATTATGCTACACTGCCACTGTCATGTGTTTACAGAGATAGATCACTGTATGTGTGAATAGTGCACTAATGTAGCTGCTGTATGTGTGATTAGTGCACTAATGTAGCTGCTGTATGTGTGAATAGCGCACTAATGTAGCTGCTGTATGTGTGATTAGTGCACTAATGTAGCTGCTGTATGTGTGAATAGAGCACTAATGTAGCTGCTGTATGCGTGAATAGTGCACTAATGTAGCTGCTGTGTGTGTGAATAGCGCACTAATGTAGCTGCTGTATGTGTGAATAGAGCACTAATGTAGCTGCTGTATGTGTGAATAGAGCACTAATGTAGCTGCTGTATGTGTGAATAGTGCACTAATGTAGCTGCTGTATGTGTGAATAGTGCACTAATGTAGCTGCTGTATGTGTGAATAGTGCACTAATGTAGCTGCTGTATGTGTGAATAGTGCACTAATGTAGCTGCTGTATGTGTGATTAGTGCACTAATGTAGCTGCTGTATGTGTGAATAGCGCACTAATGTAGCTGCTGTATGTGTGAATAGAGCACTAATGTAGCTGCTGTATGTGTGAATAGCGCACTAATGTAGCTGCTGTATGTGTGAATAGTGCACTAATGTAGCTGCTGTATGTGTGAATAGTGCACTAATGTAGCTGCTGTATGTGTGAATAGCGCACTAATGTAGCTGCTGTATGTGTGAATAGAGCACTAATGTAGCTGCTGTATGTGTGAATAGTGCACTAATGTAGCTGCTGTATGTGTGAATAGAGCACTAATGTAGCTGCTGTATGTGTGAATAGTGCACTAATGTAGCTGCTGTATGTGTGAATAGAGCACTAATGTAGCTGCTGTTATTCCTGGCTGCAGAAGTATCGCGTGCTGGTGTATAATGGGGATGTTGATATGGCCTGCAACTTCCTTGGAGATGAGTGGTTTGTGGAGTCTCTTCAGCAGGAGGTAAGAGCTCTATTCTCTAAGAGTCGCCTTTTTGTTTGCGTTTTTTTGTTTTAGCCTCAATCATTCAAATTATTGCATTAGATACTAGGGCTGGGCAATATACCGCAACGATAATTACCGAGTGCAATCACGGCCGTCGCCAGGTTTTTATGGAGGTAGATAGCTGCCAAAGCATTTCGTAAACGTAAATCGAGATTCACAAATGTAACTCAAATTGCAAATGTAAACTTAAAATCGTAAATTGAGATTCACAAATGTAAGTGAAATTGAAAATGTAAAATCTAAATGTATTGTAGTGTAAATGTAAAACCTGATTTGTGTACGTAATTATTTTATCTGTACGTGTGGAACTCATTATGGGAGTGTGTGCTCTATTCTCTACATACATGCGTTTTGTCAGTATGGTCGGCACCAAAATAGAACTGTAACCGTAATTTGGAATTCGTAAAGAGAGAAACGTAAACCTAGACCAGGAAGTCTCTCTCCCAGGTGCAGGTAAAGCGCAGGACCTGGCTCTACAGCGCTCGAGATGGTCAGCAGGTCGGCGGCTTCGTTAAGGACTTTGCCAACCTCAGCTTCCTCACCATCAAGGTAAGGTGGAGCTCTGCCAAACTGTATCTAAGATCAGCCACCTTCGGGGTGCTTTGAAATCAGTGTTAAAGTTCAGGAGTTCATCAAACTGATTAAAATAAAGACATTTCCCCATGAACGCGCAGTATAATGTGTGACCAGCAGGGGGAGTATAACGCTTACCCAAATGGAACATTCAATTTTCTCCATCAGGGTTCGGGTCACATGGTCCCCACGGACAAGCCAATCGCTGCTTTCAGCATGTTCAGCCGCTTCCTGAAGAAGCAGCCGTATTAAGATCGAGGGCCATGCTGTGACTCCAAGTCCCCTCCCCCCAGAAGATATCTGTATGATTGGGTATCTCCACTGTGCATCCTTATTGTGCCTCTCTAACACCAACCACTAGCTGTGTCACCTCTTTGACCTTTGACCTCCCCTAGATGCCCCCCCCCCACTACTGCTGTGCACTGTGAGAACTTGGTCATTGGGGTGATCGAAAAAATACACCCGAGGGGTATTAATAATTCAGAGGTGTCTAATCTTATCTGAGAGAGGGACAGGTGTGGCTCTTCTATCCCAGCACTAAAACACTGAATTCAACCAATTGATTAATCACAGCATTCAGTCAAGAATCGGGCTTTCAACCAATCAAGTGCTGGGATGAAGGACAAGCCTATATGCACTCCAGCCCTTCTTGGATATAATTGGATGCTCTTTGTGTAATGTTATTTGCACAGGCCCGTGGTGTACGGCATCAGGCTATATGACCGTAAATGCACATCTTTGGGGTTTTTTTAAATTATTTTTTTACGGGTGTTTGTGGAAAAGCAAATTACGTTTTTTTTTTGTACGTGTGGTTGAAGGGCTGCTTTCTTGTCTCTGACGACTGCTGTGATGACCAGGTACTGCTGTAAATAATTTAATGTCTGGTGAAGATTTCACTGCTTCTGAATGTCATGCTTGCCTTGCTATGGGAAAAATAAATCATGTCAATTATGTGTTGGTCAAACTTGTTGATCCAAGTGACACAACTTTAATTGTAACTAAAAGTGGCACTGATGTCAGACTATCAACTTTGCCTGTTAATTAGTTTTAATCATTAAGATTCAAAGGTTGCCAACAAGTTAATGGAATTTGAAGGGAAGAAATGGTTAATTTCAGAATATCACCAGTTTTCCTTTTTTTATTGCATTTGATTCATATCAACAACTGTTAGAGGTCTGAGAGTGTGTCATTGTTGGTTCAAAATCAATAAAATGTCAACCAATTGCAGTCTACGTAGAGACCTGCAAGGGAAACTGGGTCCAAATATTATGCTTGAAAATGAAGTTAATTCTGTGTTCTTAAAAAGGGATTATAAAACCGCGGGTGTTTACCTTTCATCGTCTTCAGATTGCTGATAAATGTTTTTTATGTCAATAAACTTCTCTTCAAACTTGCAGATTATTTCTTAAATGTAAAATTTCATTTGCAATGTGATATTTGAAACAAAGGAGTACATTAACGAGATCAAAGCTTGCCAAAAGGTGGCTCTCACAAGCAGCCACGATGGATGTATTTTCATAAGGTTTTATTAAGACCAAGTAAACAAAAGTGTTTTGATGTAGTTTAATGGATAAGTCATTGTGAGGTTAGGTTGACCATACATTCAAGACTAGTGGGTAGATTTCACTCCTCCCCATCAATACACATTTAACAAGGTAATCAATGCAAAATACATTAAAAAGTATTCCCCACACAACAAACTTCCCATTCTGGAAAAAAAAAAAACATATATATATATATATATTTTTTTTAAATATTTTGATTGTTTCAAGATTTACGTGGCACCAGTTTATATAAAATTTTTTTTTGGCAGATTCGATAATGGGAGAAACTTCCATTTATTCCAAATAATCTGAACCATGTAAAAATGTATTTTGTTTCAAGGTACATTTTCATGTAGTGCCAGTTCATGTAGAATGAATGTATTTTGGCAGTGAAAAGGGTGAAGGACAAGGTGAAAAACAAACCATGTATTCAAAATGATTTGAACAGGGTATTAAAAATGGAGAATGACTTGTTAATGCTCATGAACATCATGATCACACTGTTTTAAAAATGAGCAAATCAGTGTCTTAAGAAATGTGATTAATCCATATTGTTCTACAGTAAGTCACACAATGCAAGGTCCCACTAAACTCACCCGAGAGCTAGTTCTAGTTCTAGTTGTAGTTGTAGTTCTAGTTGTAGTTCTAGTTGTAGTTCCGATTCTGAAAGCTGTACTCTGGACAGACTGCACATTGAAATTAAAATTAAACTCCTGTTTCAACAAAGAAAGTTTTGTTCATTTGGCCCCTTGATATTTTTCTCTAAAATAAGATGTTTTGTGTCACATGGAAGGACTGCGATATTAAATATTAACAGAAGAGAGGGAAGTGCCATATTCCTTGGGAAACATTTCTAATGAGCTTCTTTTCAGTCCTCGCTGGTATTGATGTGTTGATGATAAATTTCAAACGGAGTGCAGTTGTGAGGTGAGCAGAAACTCAGAAGAAATCTCAAGCTCAAAAAAAAGACTCTTATGTTTGTTCCCCCTTTTGTATTTGGTGAAAAATAACTGACATTGACAAAAAGATGATTTTGCAATGTGCCACTGATAGGAAAAAAAATTCTAAATTCCATGAGATTGTCCTCGATATGTGCCTTAAATGATTGCAGATTTAGAAAAAATGTTGCACCTCATTGCTGTCTGTTGATAAATAAAAATAAGAACCTAAAAAATTCAACCAAAAACATCTTAAATGAACCTACTTGAAGCTTGCGCATGTGGACGTATTTTATAGAGATGGGAAAGTGTAAGGGAGTTGTCACCATGTAAGTATATTTATTGTGCGTGTGTTTTTAGCATGTTTGTTGGGAGATATTGGAGGTGTTACACTTGGTCATCAGTCGCTGGGAAACTTTCATCAGATCTCCAGCTTACTCCGTGGTGCTGTTTGCTGAACCTTGCCGGTTCTTCTCGATCACCTCCCGCAAGCCCTTGGTAAAGTGCAGGTTTGCTCCGATGACAATGAAGCCCTGGAGAGGGTGAGAGGGGAGGGAGAGATCAGGGAAGTGTGGCGAGACACAGCAGAGAGCAGGGCCCTGTTCCTCATCGCTGGCTAACTGCACTTAGTAAAACCCGGAACAGCTTTTTTTAAAAATTCAGTCCATGTTCCGGATTTGGGAGATTTCACAGTAATCCTGCTTCGTCGTATACCTTGGGCCATATTCCTTGTAGCGAGCTAACTGTGTTAGCTGGATAAGTGCTGAGTAAAACCCAGAACAGTGTTTTTGCTGGTTCATATGTTCCATATTCAGGGGGGTTTCCGGGTTTTACTCAGCACAGTTAGCCAGCTATGAGGCTTAGGGCCCTGAATGATTTCAGGTGCGTCTCTCACAAAGAAGTAAACGTGACGGGCACTCTGTGCCATAAATAAATGTCCCATAATTCTCACCATTTCCCATAATTCAAAGAGGGGAAGGGAAAGGTTCTCAAGAATATGAAAATATTGTAGGCCTACTTCATCAAATTTTTTGAAAAGACCTGTCATTCTTAGGCCGTAAGAATCGGCTAAACTTTGGCCTTTGTCATGGCAACTTTGAGCAACTGTGCTGAAGGCTTCAAATACTGCAGAGAATGCACATTGTACATCATTCTAAAGTTCTCAAAATGTATTGAAAAATAGTCCTGCCAAAGTGCATCATTCTGTAGCATAGAATGCAGAGTGCTTTTAGAACACAGATAATTGCATCTGATTGGCTAAACTATCCCTTGCATTCCCCGCCCACTTTGTTTCCCCAGGTTATCACTGCAAGGGGAAATTAAACTGTTAGTTGATCCAGCTTGTAAGATAAAAGCAAAAACGTGTGACTCACATTATGATACTCCACCACTTCTTCAACAAAGTCCATACCCTCTGGCAGTGGGATCTGTACACCTCTCTTGGTTCGATCTGAAATTTGTAAATTCACACAACATTTAAATGGTTGAAAAATAGTCTTAATAACTCAAAATGTGTTTGGCTTTTATAGCAGACCTTTGGGTTGAAAACAGTGGTGTCTCAATCTATCAAAGCCAGTAACCACATTCAGGAAGGATCCACTTCAACAATTTTAGATTTTCTGCCACAAGTATTTACCAACCTGAAAATAGAGGCACCGACTGATAGTCCCTCACTAATTAGCTTGTACTCTAATAAGCTGTTTATACCCAACGCGACAGCATGTACCAGCAGTGATGCTGTAGAGTTCTATGTAAGACATCCGTCAGCACACAACACCATTTCAATGATAAAGGTTACATGGCAAAACGTCTGAATCTTTCGGTCTCACCTTAACTCAGAACACTGTTTGTGGATATTTTCTCATGTAGTTGCAGAAAGCAATTTACCATGATTGTGACAGGCTTTACCATGTGACCTTTTTGTTCAGAAACAAAGATTCAAAAGTGAAGCCTTCCCATTATAAATCCAGGTTCATAACCACTGCTCTTTTACACTTGTACATGCAACAAACAGCCTGACTAAAGTCACCATTACTCTTTAACATATTTATACAGCACACAGTGCCTGACTAAAGTCACCATTACTCTTTAACATATTTATACAGCACACAGTGCCTGACTAAAGTCACCATTACTCTTTAACATATTTATACAGCACACAGTGCCTGACTAAAGTCACCATTACTCTTTAACATATTTATACAGCACACAGTGCCTGACTAAAGTCACCATTACTCTTTAACATATTTATACAGCACACAGTGCCTGACTAAAGTCACCATTACTCTTTAACATATTTATACAGCACACAGTGCCTGACTAGAGTAACCATTACTCTTTAACATATTTATACAACACACAGTGCCTGACTAAAGTCACCATTACTCTTTAACATATTTATACAACACACAGTGCCTGACTAAAGTCACCATTACTCTTTAACATATTTATACAGCACACAGTGCCTGACTAAAGTCACCATTACTCTTTAACATATTTATACAGCACACAGTGCCTGACTAAAGTCACCACTTCTCTTTAACACACTTATTTACTGACTAGATTCTAATTCACACATGAGCTCCTACTGTCACAGGGAGGTCTAGACCTCACAACTGGCTAGATTCCCCATTTTTATTCCACCCACTTGTACACCACAGTAGTTGACTAAAGTAGTGGCTCTTGGGGATGTGTTTCATAGACATGCTCAGTACGCACCATTCAGAATGGGCACCACAGACAGCTGCAGCATTGTTTTCAAAGGGCCTTGCAGGGGAATGAGCTTGGGAGAAAGGGAGAGGGTCAGAGGTCACTTGGGGTCAGAGTTCACTCAAGCAAACGGCAATAATGAGAACAAAAATCATAAGGTCATCTTACAGCCAATGATTCCAGAGCAGACTGGTTGGAGTAGATTTTAAACCTGTGAACATATAACCTGCAGTGAATACTCAATAATAATAATAATAATAATTTAGATTTTAAACCTGTGAACATATAACCTGCAGTCAATACTCAATAATAATAATAATAATAATAATTATTTAGATTTTAAACCTGTGACCATATAACCTGCAGTCAATACTCAATAATAATAATAATAACAATAATAATTTAGATTTTAAACCTGTGAACATATAACCTGCAGTCAATACTCAATAATAATAATAATAATAATAATAATTTAGATTTTAAACCTGTGAACATATAACCTGCAGTCAATACTCAATAATAATAAAAATAATAATTTAGTTCTTCTGGTAGATATGACAGTTTTTCACGTTCATGTACCTTCTCAAATCCATGTGAACAGCTAGCCTCTTGCCTTTCATGGACACTTTTGCGTTGAGTTTCCCTTCCTGCGATTGAGGAGTAAAGGAGGGTAATAGAGTTTATCCTTGTGTGTGGTAAGAGTGTGGGTAAGACTCATTACATACTGACAGAGAGACATATGGTGAGGGAGGAGAGAGAAAGGAGAAAGGAGAGGGAGGAGAGAGAAAGAGAAAGGAGAGAGAGGGAAGTTTTTTATGCCGGCAGTTTTACAATGTTCTAGGACTTTCAAATTTAGGGCTCATGTGTGAATGAGAGCCACATTCTGGAGAAGCTCCTCTGGCAACATGGCAGGATGTTGGCAGGATGTGAGATATTTTGATTCACTGTTTCTTCAGTAGCAAGCTACTTGTAAACGTTAGCTAGCTTCTCTGGCTAGTAAGGGCTAACCAGAGCTAACAAAACCATTCCTCACTGGCTGTATTCAGCCAGCAGTTAGCCTACTGGAACCCTCATGTGTGAATGCTATCAAGCTGGTAGAATGCTGGATAGTCCTTGGTTGTGTGGCCAGTGGAAGCCACTAGCACGTGTGAAAGGGTTCGGGTTAGGGTTCAGGTAAGGGTTAGGGTTAGGGTTAGGGTTATACAGAGTGTAGGTCCTCACCATGGTCATGCTGCTGAGCTGGAGAGGAGGCTGTCCAGGAGGGAGCAACCTGACAATCATCATGGCGGTGACGGACACGCTGGCCCCCGAGGTTTTGATAGTGCAGCGCGGGGCGGAGGTCACCTTCAGCTCCAGTGAGAGAGGAGCCTCCACCAGGGCAGGGTTCTGCAACACGGAGAGATTTAGCACCTCCTACTGTCATAGGGAGGTCTACACCTCACAACTAATCTAACACCTCCTACTGTCACAGGGAGGTCTAGACCTCACAACTAATCTAACACCTCCTACTGTCACAGGCACCTCCTACTGTCATAGGGAGGTCTACACCTCACAACTAATCTAACACCTCCTACTGTCACAGGGAGGTCTAGACCTCACAACTAATCTAACACCTCCTACTGTCACAGGGAGGTCTAGACCTCACAACTAATCTAACACCTCCTACTGTCACAGGGAGGTCTAGACCTCACAACTAATCTAACACCTCCTACTGTCACAGAGAGGTCTAGACCTCACAACTAATCTAACACCTCCTACTGTCACAGGGAGGTCTAGACCTCACAACTAATCTAACACCTCCTACTGTCACAGGGAGGTCTAGACCTCACAACTAATCTAACACCTCCTACTGTCACAGGGAGGTCTAGACCTCACAACTAATCTAACACCTCCTACTGTCACAGGGAGGTCTACACCTCACAACTAATCTAACACCTCCTACTGTCACAGGGAGGTCTACACCTCACAACTAATCTAACACCTCCTACTGTCACAGGGAGGTCTAGACCTCACAACTAATCTAACACCTCCTACTGTCACAGGGAGGTCTACACCTCACAACTAATCTAACACCTCCTACTGTCACAGGGAGGTCTACACCTCACAACTAATCTAACACCTCCTACTGTCACAGGGAGGTCTAGACCTCACAACTAATCTAACACCTCCTACTGTCACAGGGAGGTCTAGACCTCACAACTAATCTAACACCTCCTACTGTCACAGGGAGGTCTAGACCTCACAACTAATTAACACATGCGACTCTCACAGAGAGGTCTAGACCTCACAACTAATCTAACACCTCCTACTGTCACAGGGAGGTCTAGACCTCACAACTAATCTAACACCTCCTACTGTCACAGGGAGGTCTAGACCTCACAACTAATTAACACATGCGACTCTCACAGAGAGGTCTAGACCTCACAACTAATCTAACACCTCCTACTGTCACAGGGAGGTCTAGACCTCATAACTAATCTAACACCTTCTACTGTCACAGGGAGGTCTAGACCTCACAACTAATCTAACACCTCCTACTGTCACAGGGAGGTCTAGACCTCACAACTAATCTAACACCTCCTACTGTCACAGGGAGGTCTACTACCTAGACCAACAAAACTAACCTAACACATGACAACAAGACAAGACGTCTAGTCCCTTAAAATAAAATAATATACCTAGTGTGTCACAGGAGGCCCTAAAAAAAAAACCAATAACCCCCCCCCCTACTGTGACAAGACAATAAACCAAACACACATTACCATTATAGGGTAATCAATCAAACACACACTGGTATCTCAGACTATTGTCTGACTTCACAATCAATGACTTGAAACTATGGAAACTGCACACCTGCACTCACCATCATCATGATCGTTCCAAAATAGGTAGCCCTGAGCAGCATCTCCAGGTCCTTTGGCATCTGAAAACACATGATATTTCAACCCTGATTCTCAAAATACATGCTCATTTACATAGGCCTATACACAGTGTGCACACAGTACTGACATAGGCATATACACAGTACTGACATAGGCCTATACACAGTGTGCACACAGTACTGACATAGGCATATACACAGTGTGCATACAGTACTGACATAGGCCTATACACAGTGTGCACACAGTACTGACATAGGCCTATACACAGTGTGCATACAGTACTGACATAGGCCTATACACAGTGTGCACACAGTACTGACATAGGCCTATACACAGTACTGACATAGGCCTATACACAGTGTGCATACAGTACTGACATAGGCCTATATGCAGTGTGCGCACAGTACTGGCATAGGACTATATGCAGTGTGCACACAGTACTGACATAGGCCTATATGCAGTGTGCGCACAGTACTGACATACGCCTATATGCCAGTACTGACATAGGCCTATATGCAGTGTGCGCACAGTACTGACATAGGCCTATATGCAGTGTGCATACAGTACTGACATAGGCCTATATGCAATGTGCACACAGTACTGACATAGGCCTATATGCAGTGTGCGCACAGTACTGACATAGGCCTATATGCAGTGTGCATACAGTACTGACATAGGCCTATATGCAATGTGCACACAGTACTGACATAGGCCTATACACAGTGTGCATACAGTACTGACATAGGCCTATATGCAGTGTGCATACAGTACTGACATAGGCCTATATGCAGTGTGCGCACAGTACTGACATAGGCCAATACGCAGTGTGCATACAGTACTGACATAGGCCTATATGCAGTGTGCGCACAGTACTGACATAGGCCTATATGCAGTGTGCATACAGTACTGACATAGGCCTATATGCAGTGTGCGCACAGTACTGACATAGGCCAATACACAGTGTGCATACAGTACTGACATAGGCCTATATGCAATGTGCACACAGTACTGACATAGGCCTATATGCAGTGTGCGCACAGTACTGACATAGGCCTATATGCAGTGTGCATACAGTACTGACATAGGCCTATATGCAGTGTGCACACAGTACTGACATAGGCCTATATGCAGTGTGCGCACAGTACTGACATAGGCCTATATGCAGTGTGCATACAGTACTGACATAGGCCTATATGCAGTGTGCGCACAGTACTGACATAGGCCAATACACAGTGTGCATACAGTACTGACATAGGCCTATATGCAGTGTGCGCACAGTACTGACATAGGCCAATACACAGCGTGCATACAGTACTGACATAGGCCTATATGCAGTGTGCACACAGTACTGACATAGGCCTATATGCAGTGTGCGCACAATACTGACATAGGCCTATATGCAGTGTGCATACAGTACTGACATAGGCCTATATGCAGTGTGCGCACAGTACTGACAAAGGCCAATACACAGTGTGCATACAGTACTGACATAGGCCTATATGCAGTGTGCGCACAGTACTGACATAGGCCAATACGCAGTGTGCATACAGTACTGACATAGGCCTATATGCAGTGTGCATACAGTACTGACATAGGCCTATATGCAGTGTGCGCACAGTACTGACATAGGCCTATATGCAGTGTGCATACAGTACTGACATAGGCCTATATGCAGTGTGCGCACAGTACTGACATAGGCCAATACACAGTGTGCATACAGTACTGACATAGGCCTATATGCAGTGTGCGCACAGTACTGACATAGGCCAATACACAGTGTGCATACAGTACTGACATAGGCCTATATGCAATGTGCACACAGAGGAAGGAAAGGGAGTAAGGACTGAAGGGAGGAAGGAAAGGGAGTAAGGACTGAAGGGAGGAAGGAAAGGGAGTAAGGACTGAAGGGAGGAAGGAAAGGGAGTAAGGACTGAAGGGAGGAAGGAAAGGGAGTAAGGACTGAAGGGAGGAAGGAAAGGGAGTAAGGACTGAAGGGAGGAAGGAAAGGGAGTAAGGACTGAAGGGAGGAAGGAAAGGGAGTAAGGACTGAAGGGAGGAAGGAAAGGGAGTAAGGACTGAAGGGAGGAAGGAAAGGGAGTAAGGACTGAAGGGAGGAAGGAAAGGGAGTAAGGACTGAAGGGAGGAAGGAAAGGGAGTAAGGACTGAAGGGAGGAAGGAAAGGGAGTAAGGACTGAAGGGAGGAAGGAAAGGGAGTAAGGACTGAAGGGAGGAAGGAAAGGGAGTAAGGACTGAAGGGAGGAAGGAAAGGGAGTAAGGACTGAAGGGAGGAAGGAAAGGGAGTAAGGACTGAAGGGAGGAAGGAAAGGGAGTAAGGACTGAAGGGAGGAAGGAAAGGGAGTAAGGACTGAAGGGAGGAAGGAAAGGGAGTAAGGACTGAAGGGAGGAAGGAAAGGGAGTAAGGACTGAAGGGAGGAAGGAAGGGAGTAAGGACTGAAGGGAGGAAGGAAAGGGAGTAAGGACTGAAGGGAGGAAGGAAGCACGGAAGGGAGGAAGGAAGGGAAGAAGGAGGTATGGTACGGGGACAAGTCCGTCTCTGTGATGGTGTAGCTTACCTTCTCATGTGCGATCAGCATTTGGAAAGCCTTGGCTTTGTAGTAGGCGTAGAAACCGCTGTCGAAGAAGTACTCAGACAGAGCCATGTAGATCATGCGGTCATACTCTCTGATCACCGGCGCGATGGCGTAGTTCACAATGGTGTCATTCTCATTCTGTAGGTCATAGTACATACCCTGTATAGCATGGGGGTGAGATATTATTACCAGAGGAAACACACAACTGTTTTTTCAAGTTATTAACATTTCGTAATTTAGTTCTTTTTTTGAGTAATTTTGAGTTAGTCGTTTTGAGGCAGCAGCAGGTGGTCATCATGTCACACATTTACACAAGACATGTAGATCTATAGAACACAATGAATATGTCATTTATTAAAATGATCACAATATGATCATGGACATATAAAGCAAATATTGAGTGAAACTAAAAGTCCCTAATCCTGGTTAGAGGGCCTTTATTATCACCTTAAAATCAACAACCAGTCTAGTCCCAAATAACCAGGGGTGCGTTTCCCAAAAACACCGTAAGGCCAAGATGTTGTAAACGATTACTCCAGACCAGTCGTAGACGGTTAAGTGCGTTTTAGAAGCCCATAAATCAGCAAGACCACAGACAGAAGTACAGAAATGTAAAATCCAGGGATCAGAAAGGAAAAGTCCTGCTTTGTGTTTCTTTCACCCATGAACTCAGCCAGCTGATTTCACTAATTAGTTCTACCTCCTGGCAGAAGAATTCTACAAATTAGCAAATCCAGGTGATTAGAACTAAATACTGGGGAGGACATTTTACTTTCTGAACCCGGATTTTACACCTCTGGTTACGTAGCACTTAAGACGTGACTGCGCGTTCACGCTGTAAGAACTGTTTTGGGAAAGACGTGTTACAAATTAAAGAGCCATCGTAGAATCGCTCGTTGAAATCGCACTTAACCCTAAGATTGATTGTTATCGGGAAACGCAGCCCAGGTTGAATTAGCTTTGAATTCAGTTGCTTTCACTGATCAATAAAATGCTAAGTAATAATGAAAACCAACAGGGTATTTCACAAAGGTTACTGAGTTAGCTGGATAACTGCACTGAGTAAGACCCGGAACAGCTCTTTTTACTTCAGTCCATGTTCCAGATTTGGGAGCGTTCCGGGTTTTACTCAGTAATCCTGCTTTGTGAAACACCTCCCTGCTCACTGTGTTGCTCTCCATGGCAACTGCAGGACTACGATATTATTTCAGAATTTGTCGCTCACCCTAAAGTCCATATCCAGGCTCGCAGCAGTCACCACAGGATCACTCAAGAGCGAATAGTCAATCCCCACAAAATCATCCACCTTTGAACGCACTAAACATGTACAATTGCACAAGCAAACACAAAAACACACACACAAATACAAACAATTACACACACAAGAATACACAAATACAAAAACACATAAACATACACAAACACAAACCACACACACTAACAGCCCAAACCACTGTTTAAACCACAATATAGGCTACTGGTGACTATCAAATGTGTTGGCAACAAATCCTCTGCGATTGTGCTCATGAATAGCAAAAAATGCATCATGCACATTCGCTGTTGGCATAACAACAAACCCAGCCTTCGCCCACGATGACACAAGCCCATATAATCAAGTAGCCCTCCATACTTCATCAATCATGTTGGATGAAAGCAGCAATGCTGACAGGGGCTGGAAATGCTATAGAAGAGGTGTAAGGCTCGATTTTAATTTGGTGGTTTTCATTTATTAACGATAATATGAGACAAGGTTGGTTTTGTAAAAATTAAATTAAGACAAATAGTCATGCATACTATACAAAACAAATGTGAAGAATGTTTGCATATACCATCTTGCTTTATCAAATATTAAAACATTACAAACCTTAAAAGGAATTGTCATAAAGCATGTACAGTATGTGCAGATTACAGAGAAACTGAAACCCATTGACTAAGAGCAGCGTTAGGTAGAAGGATACACAGTTCAAAGCAAGCTAGGGCTGATACTAGCTGTGTCATAAAAACATGGAATCAGTGAAGAGACAATGCAAGCAGTCAATGAGCAGTCAGTCACTGGGGCCGTCTTCCAATGAGCAGTCAGTCACTGGGGCCGTCTTCCAATGAGCAGTCAGTCACTGGGGCCGTCTTCCAATGAGCAGTCAGTCACTGGGGCCGTCTTCCAATGAGCAGTCAGTCACTGGAGCCATCTACCAATGAGCAGTCAGTCACTGGAGCAGTCTTCCAATGAGCAGTCAGTCACTGGAGCCGTCTACCAATGAGCAGTCAGTCACTGGAGCCGTCTTCCAATGAGCAGTCAGTCACTGGAGCCGTCTTCCAATGAGCAGTCAGTCACTGGAGCCGTCTTCCAATGAGCAGTCAGTCACTGGAGCTGTCTTTTAATGAGCAGTCAGTCACTGGAGCCGTCTTCCAATGAGCAGTCAGTCACTGGAGCCGTCTTCCAATGAGCAGTCAGTCACTGGAGTCGTCTTCCAATGAGCAGTCAGTCACTGGAGCCGTCTTCCAATGAGCAGTCAGTCACTGGAGCCGTCTTCCAATGAGCAGTCAGTCACTGGAGCCGTCTTCCAATGAGCAGTCAGTCACTGGAGCCGTCTTTTAATGAGCAGTCAGTCACTGGAGCCGTCTTCCAATGAGCAGTCAGTCACTGGAGCCGTCTTCCAATGAGCAGTCAGTCACTGGAGCCGTCTACCAATGAGCAGTCAGTCACTGGAGCAGTCTTCCAATGAGCAGTCAGTCACTGGAGTCGTCTTCCAATGAGCAGTCAGTCACTGGAGCCGTCTACCAATGAGCAGTCAGTCACTGGAGCAGTCTTCCAATGAGCAGTCAGTCACTGGAGCAGTCTTCCAATGAGCAGTCAGTCACTGGAGCAGTCTTCCAATGAGCAGTCAGTCACTGGAGCAGTCTTCCAATGAGCAGTCAGTCACTGGAGCCGTCTTTTAATGAGCAGTCAGTCACTGGAGCCGTCTTCCAATGAGCAGTCAGTCACTGGAGTCGTCTTCCAATGAGCAGTCAGTCACTGGAGCAGTCTTCCAATGAGCAGTCAGTCACTGGAGCCGTCTTCCAATGAGCAGTCAGTCACTGGAGCCGTCTTCCAATGAGCAGTCAGTCACTGGAGCCGTCTTCCAATGAGCAGTCAGTCACTGGAGCCGTCTTCCAATGAGCAGTCAGTCACTGGAGCCATCTTCCAATGAGCAGTCAGTCACTGGAGCCGTCTTCCAATGAGCAGTCAGTCACTGGAGCTGTCTTTTAATGAGCAGTCAGTCACTGGAGCCGTCTTCCAATGAGCAGTCAGTCACTGGAGCTGTCTTTTAATGAGCAGTATGTTTTCATAATGCCTCCCTCCATCAGAAACTTGTTGCTTTTAGATGGACTCAACAGGCAATTACAAAACGGAAGGTGTGTGTCCATGATAATGTGTGACAGTTTATAGCTCACTTTTTTTGCATCAGTGATGATAACAGAGAGAATCTGTGTAAAATGTATAATAAGTAGAATAGTACTAAATAGGAAGCTTGAAAATATGTACATCCAGGTCCATACCTTAAGTTCATTGGTCAGTCTCTAACTCTGAGGTTCAGATTACAGATCTATAATACCTGAGGGGCTGCTGTGTGATATGAAACTGCTGCTCCTACCTGGGATGGTGTCCAATAATCTGTTCATCAGATCCAGTCCTGCATGATTCATAGCCGGGCAGATCTGCAGCACAAACAGGCTGATTACTGTTTCACTTGTGTGCATTTACCTCTCGTCTCTGTATTTGCCATAAATACATTTAAAAACAACATCACATATATTATATTATTATTACAATATACATATATTATAATATATTGCTGTAGCCTGTTTCTGTCTTGACTAAAGTACAGGAGTCTGTATGGAATGTCCTACATAGTCAGGCTTGACAGTACCTGCTGGTTCAATACAAATCGCATTGCTGTGGTCAGGAATGTGGCCAGAAACTCATACACCCTCCTATATCGAAAACAAACACAATAATCAATACACAATATTACTATACACAAGGTCTAATGTGAAAACATCCACATATAGCAACTGTACACAATGTCTAATGTGAAAACATCCACAATACGCAAATATACACAAGGTCTAATGTGAAAACATGCACTTATAGCGACTGTACACAAGGTCCAATAAAAACATCCACATATCCGTTTTCATATTCAACATCCACATATAGCAAATATACCCAAGTAAGTTCCAATGTATAAGAATGCACTTACAGCAACTACTATACAACAAGGTCCAATGTGAAAACATCCATATATAGTAAATATGCACAAGGTCCAATGTGAAAACATCCATATATAGTAAATATGCACAAGGTCCAATGTGAAAACATCCATATATAGTAAATATAGACAAGATACAATGTGATAGACCAGCAAATTGAATAAAAGTATACTAGTTATCATTATAGTATGTGCTAATTATCATACAAGTATATGGTAATTGGATGAAATAATGCAAATGATTATATAGTCAATGATAATGGACATTAGTTATTAATCACAGGGGTTGATTAGAGAGAGGCACAAAGAGAGAGAAAGAGGGAGAGTAGATGTAATTAAGGCAATGAAAGGGGGATGAAGCAGAAATGAAGTGGAGGAGAAGAGGACTCACCCCAGAGTCCCAGAGAACTTGGCACGCATTTTGGAGATGGTCGCATCGCAGGAGACGTTGGATATCTTGAGACGTCCCAAGTGATCTCTGGTGAGGTGCACAGCCGTGTGGATAGTCACCCCTTCGGCAGAGGCATTGATGGTCCCCACATCATGGCTGAGGGACACACAGCACCGCCACATCACCCCCGGCAACAAGCATGTTCCTTATTTATCACAAGTCTGTGGCCACTATCTCGCCTTCCTATCATTCTCTTTGTCTTTGTTTTCTTGCATTTGAAGTGTAGTGGCAGAAATCAACAGTTTAAAAAAAAATTATTTTCCTGTTTAAATATAAATTTAAATATAATTTATTTTTTAAATTTATAAACAGGAAATCATAAAAATTCCTTTTGATATAAGGTATGTAATTTCTAAAACATGAAGTTAATTTATGATTGGCTGCCCACTAAACGGTCGCACTGCTGATTGGTTAAAATGTAAATGCCACATTAGTTATGCGATAATCATCCCGTTTCTGTCAGGACAAAACTTTTATTAAAATATCAACTCAATAAAATCTGTTTAATATCACAGCATTTGTTATCTTTGCTTCTTTGTGCATGATACAGCCATTTTAAAAATATGATTTTAACTTTCCTCTGTCTTTCAATATTTTTCTATATTTTTTCTTCAACATCTTTTGCCAGTCACTCTGACAAATTTTTTTTTAAAGCCTTTTCCCAAATTCAGTAGTCAGCATTTAGAAGAAGAGGTGATTAAGACTGATTTAGGGAAGTGAGAGAGAGCTGAAGAGAATGGATTATGGGGTGAGCGTAGTGGCTGAGGGTGGGAGACTCACAAGAACCAGTAGAGGATGTTGCGATGAAAGCTGAGGGCGATGGAGGAGTTGTGAACCTCGAAGAGAAGGCCAAAGTCTGGTTGGAATCGCAGGTCTGCACCCGTCAGGTTCAGTTCTGTAATCTTTACCCTAGAGTACAGAGACAGGGACACGGGTGAGGTATTTACCAGGGAACCGTAGACATGTAACACACATGTAACACACATGTAACATAATGTGGGTTTGGCACATTGAGGTCGTTCACCTGAAACAGCCAGGTGAACACACTTCCACTAATTAAGACCCAACTCATCTCACATGTGAGTCTGTAGTGTAATTAATTAAAAAGGTAATGTGTTTCCAAAGGAATATTGCACATTACATTATATGAACGCATTCATTGATCTGACTACTTAAAATGACTCGGATGTAATATAAAGGCACTTTTGAATGGATTTTGATGCTTGGCCCCCGGGCGTCGTTATAGCTAGGGCCGACTCTGCTTGCACTGTGCTGTGTGATAAGAAGTGGCTTTGAAAGCAGAGCACATGCCTCTCTGTAGTGGAGGTGACAACAATGACCACTGATAAAATATGATTGGGGGAAAGCATTAAAATATTAAATATTGGGGGAAAGAATTTTAAAAAGTGTCTCAAGTCATTAAAAGTGTTTAACTAAGAACAATGGCCAGCTATTGCATTTTACATGTTAGTGGTTGCAACAAAAAACTAACATACACAGGGGTCACCCAGGGCTGAGTATGAGGAAACTAACATACACAGGGGTCACCCAGGGCTGAGTATTAGGATCCCTGGTTTGCAGAACACGTGACCCACACTGTGTGCAAAGAGCGGGAGACCCCAGTCGTGGTCCTGGAGAGACTTTGGGCTGGACGCAAGAGGGTTTCATCTCAACCGTAAAATCAGCAACCAATTCAGACCCAAGAAACCAGGTGAGGTGAGTTAACTGCGTAATCAACCGCTTTAACTCGTCAATTAAGTCGAATGGTGAACATCCTGCAGCTCTCCAGCACCAGGACAGTAGACCCCTTGATTTATGTGAGATGTGATGAAGAGAGGAGACACTCACTGCTCTCCAGCACCAGGGCAGTAGACCCCTTGATTTATGTGATGTGATAAAGAGAGGAGACACTCACTGCTGTCCAGCACCAGGGCAGTAGACCCCTTGTTATGTGAGATGTGATGAAGAGAGGAGACACTCACTGCTCTCCAGCACCAGGACAGTAGACCCCTTGATTTATGTGATGTGATAAAGAGAGGAGACACTCACTGCTGTCCAGCTCCAGGACAGTAGACCCCTTGTTATGTGAGATGTGATGAAGAGAGGAGACACTCACTGCTCTCCAGCACCAGGACAGTAGACCCCTTGATTTATGTGATGTGATAAAGAGAGGAGACACTCACTGCTGTCCAGCACCAGGGCAGTAGACCCCTTGATTTATGTGAGATGTGATGAAGAGAGGAGACACTCACTGCTGTCCAGCACCAGGGCAGTAGACCCCTTGATTTATGTGAGATGTGATGAAGAGAGGAGACACTCACTGCTCTCCAGCACCAGGACAGTAGACCCCTTGTTATGTGAGATGTGATGAAGAGAGGAGACACTCACTGCTCTCCAGCACCAGGACAGTAGACCCCTTGATTTATGTGATGTGATAAAGAGAGGAGACACTCACTGCTGTCCAGCACCAGGACAGTAGACCCCTTGTTATGTGAGATGTGATGAAGAGAGGAGACACTCACTGCTCTCCAGCACCAGGACAGTAGACCCCTTGATTTATGTGATGTGATGAGGAGAGAGAAAGCTCACCACTCTCCAGCACCAGGACAGTAGACCCCTTGTTATGTGAGATGTGATGAGGAGGGAGAAAGCTCACTCTTTGATGGTGTACTGAAAGCGGCCATCTTTGCCCTGCATCTCAGGCATGGTCATGTTCCCCAGCTCCTCCTCCACAAACCGCTGAGTCTCAGTCTTCACTGCAGAGAACGTGGAGGAAAGAGGAGGAAATTCAGTCATTTATTTATTTACCACAAACTCACAAACTTAAATACAAGGTTAGATGAACACCAGTATAGATGCAAAAATTAATTATGATGCAACCGAAACCATAACTAATAAAAGCAATTCTGTAATAATCACATTGTCACAATTCAGTGCAATGAAGAAGGTGGAATATTGAACTGTTACTAATTCACAGTTAATAATTGAGCTATAAGCTTAATTACAGTGAGTACCCCCTGTGATTATATGGCTGAGACAGAAGCAGGAGATAGAGGCAGAAATGGCTGTAGTGCTTCAGAATGGCGTGCCATGAAAAATATAATCTTACACATCTCCAGGCCTCTGGAAGTGACCCGGATCTTGCAGCCAGGGGGCTCGGCGGTCGTCATGGTTACAAGGGCTAACAGGAAAAAGGCGAGGACTTTGCAGGGAGCCATGGTCTCTCAATCAGCCTGGACCCCCCACACACACACACACACACACACACACAGAAGACAAGGCTGTTTAAAATACAGGCCAGTACATGCACCGTTACCTACAAATAAGGGCTCCCAAAGGACATCACGGACAGACAGAGCCCAGTATGGGATAAGAGAGAAAACTTGGATCCAGAATTTAAAACTCCTGTTTTGGGCTGTATAAAATACCTTCATTATAAACTTTTTTGAATAGTAAAATTTTAAAAACTATTTTTAAAATATCTGATACCTGATAAACATGCGGATCATGGATCAAAATATTAATAGGCTACTAATAAAACATCACTCCTACTTATTGCTGCTGCTACTACTACTACTAATATTTTTTTTAAATTATTATATTAATAATGAAATAATAATTAATAATGAAAGAATGAACAGCCTTAGTTCAACGATTTCACGTATATGTGCAGTCGCTGAACTGCAGTGACCTGAAATAGAACCACAGGGCCCTCTCCGGTCTGCCTCATTATTCCGTTCCTCTCCGGTCTGCCTCATTATTCCGTTCCTCTCCGGTCTGCCTCATTATTCCGTTCCACACCAGTGACCTTTTTCATCAG
Organism: Ilyophis sp. 1 JC-2022; assembly: GCA_022702515.1. NCBI lineage: Eukaryota > Metazoa > Chordata > Actinopteri > Anguilliformes > Synaphobranchidae > Ilyophis > Ilyophis sp. 1 JC-2022. The sequence goes on from CM040396.1 coordinate 1,184,114, forward strand.
CAGCAGAAAAAGCGCTTTTTAACAACGCGCTGAAAAGCGCACGGCAGTGAATCCAGTGACGGCGCACTTCTTACAGTGACCAGCCAAAGGAGCAGTGCACAGAACACACAATACTAACACCGCAGCTCCCTGCTCCGTATTACCTTACCGGTTTACATTGTCATCGTCCAGTTCTGTCTTTATTTGGGCACATTGGTCACGGTATCACTTTTCTGCTTACGTGTACACACAGATGAATTAATCGGCATTTCCCTCATGACCAAAAGAGACTTCCCCCTATCTCGTTCTCCCACATCACTCAATCTTTACTCACGAGATGCAAGAGTGAGATCCTGCACCAAAAACACCCCCCTTCCCCCTTCCCAAAGCACTGGAAACATCGTAAAGCTCAGTGTGCCGTTCGTCCCTGTGACGGAGTCCTGAAACGTCACCAGGGAATTCAGCCTGTCGTTTCTTTCTCCCCACAGATATGTCCCCAGCCAGAGAGAGCAGTGGACTCAAACCTGCTTGTGTGTGCAGCGTCGCGTCCTGAGAGAGCGTAGCCTACGTCCGGAGAGAGCGCAGGGAGAAGCGTAGCCTACGTCCTGAGAGAGCGGACTCGAACCTGCTTGTATATGCAGCGGCACGTCGGGGAGCGCAGGATAACCGTCGCGTCCTGAGAGCGCTGGGAGAACCATACGTCCTGAGAGAGCACAGATACTCACTGTGCGCCTCTTTGTGTTTAGTCTCAGCAGGAGCGGCGGCGATCGCTATAGTAACTCCCTGGCACGGGGACCCCGAAAGACCGAGACTGAGGGAGAGGGCTGTGGGATATTTCACGACCGCACCGTAACGCCTCCTCCACCACCGCCCCACACAGACACACACTCTTATCCAGCGGGACTTATAAACGTGATTCTTCCGTTTGGCAGATGCTTTTATCCACAGCGACTTACAAAGCTGACATTATTTTAAAACACAAAACAAAACAAGAAAGCTACAGCATCCTCCAGCTGCCACCAAATATGTAGGGAGGGGGGGGCAGACCAGCAGGGGTTCGAGGGGCGGTCTGCACTCAGACAGTAAAACTGAACGACTCCAGCACACGGGACACAAAGGGTCTCCCAGAGGGCCTGAGCAGGTCAGACCCCCAAGAGGGAACAAGCAGGTCAGGCCCCCCCAGGCAGGTCTCCCCCCCCCCCCCCCCCCCCAGGCCTCAGGCCCCCCCAGGCAGGTCAGGCCCCCCCCAGGCCTCAGGCCAGCAGTTTCCTGTTCGCATCACGGACCACTGAGTGTGCACTCCGCCGTCCCAGACATGCTTTTCTGGGAATCGCGTTTGAGCGCTCGGGGTCAACGACTTTTCCCTTCCACAACGGCTCCCAACGCACAAACACACGTACACACAAACTGCAGCTCTACCGCATATTCTCACAGACATTGTTTACATTAGAGTGAAACTGCTAGATTCTCCCATAATATTTGCCAGTATACCACAATATCTCACAATGAATGAAGATCATCACTGCTAGTTTAGTTACCACCTTTGTGTTACTGTCATTTCTTTGGAATTTGTTGCAAATGTATTCCGTCACTGGCTTATTTGCCTATATATTCAAACACATATTGTTTTATATGTTTGAAGATTACTTAATATGTTATGAATATTGTGATAATTATGGTAGTGCAGTGTTGAGCGGCATCTCATTGCAGTCACACTGTAATGTTAGTGATCACTCCACCCTTCAGTATCTCTTGATATGTTTAACACTGTAACTCTGCTGACTCTGCAATACGCATTACATAAAAATCATGAGCTAAACTGTTGACATTATTTTCATAACATTTCATAACAACCTTTTCCTGTTATTCAGAAAGTGGAGTCTTCCCTGAGCTTCACCTGCAGATGGAACATGGATATAAACACCGCTGTGAGGCCGTGTTAACATGCCAGTGCTTATTTATTATCTGAAATATCATTATGGGAGTCCTTTTGTGAGTGTGTGTATGTGGGGGGTTGTGTTGTGCAATGAGGAAATGAGTAAGCACTGATTTTAAAAGCACATCACTGCCCTGTCCTGTTCTGTCCAGGTCACTGCCCTATACAAGACCCCAGAGTGCTTCTGCTTCTTCCAAAACAGTGAGAGATGAGCTTTTCTGGAAATCTATTTGCCAGTAGTACTGGGAATTTTGTGTGTGTGTGTGCTCTGTATGTATTCATGTATCTGTGTGTGGGAAAGAGAGATAGAGAGAAGGAAGGAGAAAAAAGGGGGAGATGGGAGAGAGAGAGAGAGAGAGAGAGAGAAAGAGAGAGAGAGCGAGAGTGAGAGAGAGAGAGAGAGAGAGAGAGAGCGAGAGAGAGAGAGAGCGAAAGTACGGCCAGTATCATACATGCAGTCATAGCCGGCAATGTTTCGGAACTTTACCATTTAGGGGTCGTGTGTGAATGCAGCCAGACTCTACTTCCGGAAAAGTTCCCCCGGCAACTTGCCGCTTCAAGAGACTGCCGGAATGCTAGATTATATATTCGTTGTATTTATCCATCAATTGAGCGATAAAATGACTCTGAACATTTTGTGGTATCTCTACTATATTCCCACAAAGATATTTAAAAAGAACAATTCTTTTGTAACAAAAGGAAGGCACAGTATAATTGCTTAACCTTGCAGTTATATCCACCACCCTGGCTATAATGCCTTGGTAATGTAATGTGCAGATTAGATGAGGTACATCACTTGACTGGTGCATGCAATACTCAAAGAGGCGATTAGATGGTGCTAATCTACTGGACTGTGATTTATCAAAATATGGTGAACACTGGGATATTGATTTCCTTTCATATGTGAAATAACTTAACTGAAATATCTCAGACCTACTCTAACATTAAAGCTATTAATTGCCTTTCAGAATGTCAAAAATAATAATAAATAGCAATTCTATTTGTCAGGAGTATATCAAGACAGGTCTGTAGCAAGTGAAGACATTCAATCAATTTGCAATGAATAATGTTCCAGGAGAATGCTCTCGTTCTCTTTGACTTGCTTGTCTGCTCAGTCAAATCACTGCACTCAAATTCCATCACAGGTAATTGAACAACACTTGAATCCTCAGTTGTAAAGGACTAACCGAACAGCGGGGCATTCATCCTTCTACACGATCCTGTTTCCTCAGCATGCAGTCAGTCTTCTGCCAAGAATTTAGTTACGACCTTTATTGAACCTCTTAAGTGTCCTGTTTGCCATCAGAAGTAAAAACGATCACACAGCTCTTTTAAAAAACCTTTGTTTTACCGGCATTGTGGAGTGCTCCTACATACCTTAGCCACTCACCTCTGGCAGAGCCATTGTGGGAGAGGCGCTATAACGCCAGTCTCAACAGGTCCCATCAACTCCAAGCCCCGTTCTGAACACTGTGTCACCTTTGGTCAGGATTTCCACAACATCCAAGAAGTGCCTTTTTTCTCATTTCCCAACAGTTACACAATAAACTGAAATACTTACTGCGTGTTGTCAGTGGTGATGGTTTTCTCTTTTTTTAAGGATTTCCAAGTATTTAAGTCAGGGTTTCTGCAGTTACAACTTATTTTCTCTTTTTAATCTTTGGCTCTGTTTCTCTCTCTCTGTTTCCCAAGTGAGGGCGGTATTTATACTGAAAGGTTGCAGGAGAAAGGGGTGGAGCCTCGGTGTGAGTCGTACGACCATGTGGTCATTATAATGACAGTAATCTATGTTACAAACATACTTTGCAGGCATCTTTCAACATTTTCAGCTTATTAGTGCATAAGGACTCACATGTTATGGCATGATATGAATACATGGATAATAAAGACTCACATGTTATGGCATGATATGAATACATGAATAATAAGGACTCACATGTTGTGGCATGATATGAATACATGAATAATAAGGACTCACATGTTGTGGCATGATATGAATACATATGAATAAAGTCTTAAATTATGCAAAAACTTTCTTCTACCACAGAACATGAATATTACCCATTTCTCCCTTCAAACAGACGCTGACAGAATGTTTTTGGTTTTAGGCCGAGAGGTCACTGCCTGAACTAAATTTCTTACATAATCAGTCAGAAATTTCCTTGAAGTCCTGAAATAAAAAAAATGGTGGCAATAGTTTGTCTTGACTGTTAGAAGAGGTGCCCCTAGCAGCTCTGTGATTTGTATTCAAGTGGCACTCTCTCATTTTGAAATAAATACCTTTTGTACACTTTCTTGGAAGGGCACACTTAACTTGATGATATGTTTGAAGTGTGGCCTGGAGGTACAGAGGGTTGAGCTTGTGCGTATTTCTTTTTTTAAAGTGCAGTAATTCACCGCTAAATCACTCCTCACCGTGTCACATGCAGCCCTCGGAAAAAGATCAATTGTACATTTATTTTTTAAATGTATTTTCAAAAGGCTATAGTAGACCTCCTTTCAATGATTTTTGAGTTTCATTGACATGCTGTATGCTATGCACCCCAAAAAAGATGGGGTGACAAAGGTGGAAGAACGTTTTCTGCTCATGGAAAATGGCAAGGAGCATGTCACTTTGGTTCTTCACCCCCCTTTGATGCCTTCCTACCCTGGATATGGGTGTTTCCAAAGCATCTTCTGCCAAGAAAATGCTGCTCGCCGCTGTGATCTGCTGCTGGGATCAGTCCTTTGATGTAGGAGGGCGGTTAAGTACCACCTTAGAACCGTTTCTCAGAAGGAAGGGAGAGGTTTTCATATGAAGGGCCAAACTGTTAAACCCACACCAGGCCTACTGAATCACACAATCCCGTCAGCCTCGATAAAAAGACAAACAATAAAACTGCTAATTCTTAGCCTCTCGGATCTTGTGTGAGAGATCAACTTCATTCCAGGCAAAAAGAAAAAAAAAACGAACAAAATAAAAACACGCCAAACCTTTTACAGGATAATCAAAGCCTCGAAACTCAAACGTAGTCAAATGTAGTGAAATCCATAAGAAAATGATACATTGTATGTTGTTTGGAATATGATTGTGGAAATATCACTGTCACGAACCAAACACGGGCTGAACCCAAATGCAACGACCAAGAGACAGGTGAACAGAAATGAGGATTTATTAGGAGCTTTGGGGTAGTCCCAAGCTGAACACAAGTTAACACAATAGTAAAGAGGATTGAGGAAGTCCTCCGGCAAAGCGAACTGCTCCAAGCCGGAGCTGGACTTGTACTGGACCGGGAGGTCCACACTGGAACTGGATCACGGGAACGAAGAGTTGTTCCGAACCGGAACTGGACTTGATACGGGAGGTGAGTTCCGAACCGGAACTGGACTGGTTCTGAACCGGGAGGTCCAACAGGAACTGGATCACGGGAACGAAGGGTTGTTCCGAACCGGAACTGGACTTGATACGGGAGGTGAGTTCCGAACCGGAACTGGACTGGATCTGGACCGGGAGGTCCAACAGGAACTGGATCACGGGAACGAAGGGTTGTTCCGAACCGGAACTGGACTTGATCCGGGAGGTGAGTTCCGAACCGGAACTGGATCTGGACCGGGAGGTCCAACAGGAACTGGATCACGGGAACGAAGGGTTGTTCCGAACCGGAACTGGACTTGTACTGGACCGGGCACGGCAGGGCGGAGCAGTGTAGCGGGGCTCAGGTTGGCCCGGTAGAGGCAGCTGGGCCACAGAGGAGTCTGGAACCGTAACCGCAGCAATGGAGGTGGCCACGGCCGGACAGGAACCACTGTAGGGTGGAGAGGCAGAGCACCCAACTGCGCAGGCAACGTTAACTAGGAGCAGGGGTACCGCAACACACACACAGGGAGACTAACAGCTACAGACTGGGTAACTACAAAACAGCTGGTTCTGGAACAGAGGAGCTAACAGGGAAAAACCCACAGCAGAGTCTTTAGAGAACAGGACTAGAAAACAGGAGACCAGGATACACACGAAGTACGTTAGCGAACTGGCGCCGAACAGCAGCCAGCGGGAGGTTTAAGTAAGGGAGTGAAATTGAAAACAATAACGAAAGCGTGAGGAATGTAACCGAGGGTGATTGACTAATTGACTGGTGGGGAATGCATGCAACAAGGGGGGAAGGAGATAGGTTGAAACTGAAGTGGGGGAACAGAGTGAAACAGACAGAAGGGGCACGCCCAGCCTGTAGCAACGGGGAAAACACGGACAAAGGGAATCCGACATGACACGGGAGGAAAGGGAAAAACATGGAAAACATGTAGTGCTCAGTATAAACATGATTGTGGTCTGACTTTCCTGTTTTTTGTTTAAATCTGGAAATGTGCCACAACGATTGCGTTTTTGTCATATTTTCAGATGTGCTTGAACTTCACGAAGATGCCATTGCAGGGAACATGAAATGTTTTCTTGCCACAAAATATTAACCAAACGATTCTGAAATTTGCACTTTGGTATACACAGAATTGTTACCATTTCCAGGAGTGGAATGAATAATCAAAATGTTATAAAAGGGATTCTGCTATTTTATTTTAGATTTAAGTAGATTTAAGTACTACGGGGAACAAACTAGATGTGATCAGCATGATAAGCCACAGTCCTCCTGACCATAAACAAAACCCCAAACCATCTGGAAGCATGTGGGCAGCAGACACCCTAAAAGTGTGTGACATCTCATGATCTCCTGAGCCACACAGCCAATCAGTGCCGAGCTTACAGGGCAGTGTGGTGTGCTCTGGTTGCCCATACACAATGTCACAGTCTGTTATTACCCATCTCATAATCTCCTGAGTCACACAGCCAATCAGTGCCGAGCTTACAGGGCAGTGTGGTGTGCTCTGGTTGCCCATACACAATGTCACAGTCTGTTATTACCCATCTCATAATCTCCTGAGCCACACAGCCAATCAGTGCCGATCTTACAGGGCAGTGTGGTGTGGTTTGCTCTGGTTGCCCATACATAATGAGTCTGTTATTACCCAGGCCCAAGGGCGTAGGTTTCATATGGACGGTAGGGACACGTCCCTACCAATATTTTTGGAGGACAGAATTGTCCCTACCAATATTTGAGAAAACTTGTTCGCATTGTGTTTGGAGTGAAGTCATATTAGATAAATTCTGAATGTAGCCGCTTACTACTGTTATGATGTATATACAGGTGCAGCTCAAGAAATTTGAATATCGTGAAAAAGTTCAATATTTTTTGTCACTCATTTCAGAAAGTGAAACTCATATCTTATATAGATTCATTACACATAGAGTGAAATATTTCAGGCCTTTATTTCTTGTAATTTTGATGATTATGGCTTACAGCTAATGAAAACCCAAATTCAGTGTCTCAGAAAATTAGAATATTGTTAAAAAGTTAAATATTGGAAACTCATGGTGTCACACTCTAATCAGCTAATTAACTCAAAACACCTGCAAAGGTTTCCTGAGCCTTTAAATGGTCTCTCAGTAGGCTACACAATCATGGGGAAGACTGCTGACTTGACAGATGTCCAGAAGACAGTCATTGACACCCTCCACAAGGAGGGTAAGCCACAAAAGGTCATTGCTAAAGAAGCTGGTTGTTCAGTGCTGTATCCAAGCATATTCATAGAAAGTTGAGTGGAAGGAAAAAGTGTGGCAGGAAAAGGTGCACAAGCAACAGGGATAACCGCAGCCTTGAGAGGATTGTCAAACAAAATCCATTCAAGAATTTGGGGGAGCTTCACAAGGAGTGGACTGAGGCTGGAGTCAGTGCATCAAGAGCCGCCATGCACAGACGAATCCAGGACATGGGCTACAAATGTCGCATTTCTCATGTCAAGCCACTCCTGATCCAGAGACAACGTCAGAAGCGTCTTACCTGGGCTAAGGAGAAAAAGAACTGGACTGTTGCTCAGTGGTCCAAAGTCCTCTTTTCAGATGAAAGTAAATTTTGCATTTCATTTGGAAATCAAGGTCCCAGAGTCTGGAGGAAGAGTGGAGAGGCACAGAATCCACGTTGCTTGAAGTCCAGTGTGAAGTTTCCACAGTCAGTGATGATTTGGGGTGCCATGTCCACTGTGTTTTCTGAAGTCCACAGTCAACCCAGCCATCTACCAGAAAATTTTAGAGCACTTCATGCTTCCTTCTGCTGACAAGCTTTATGGAGATGCTTATTTCATTTTCCAGCAGGACTTGGCACCTGCCCACACTGCCAAAAGTACCAAAAGCTGGTTCAATGACCATGGTATTGCTGTGCTTGATTGGCCAGCAAACTCGCCTGACCTGAACCCCATAGATAATCTAGATTATTCATAGAGAATCTATGGGGTATTGTCAAGAGGAAGATGAGAGACACCAGACCCAACAACGCAGACGACCTGAAGGCCGCTATCAAAGCAACCTGGGCTTCCATTACACCTCAGCAGTGCCACAGGCTGATCGCCTCCATGCCACGCCGCATTGATGCAGTAATTCATGCAAAAGGAGCCCCAACCAAGTATTGAGTGCATAGAAATGAACATACTTTTCAGAAGGCTGACATTTCAGAATCAGAATCAGAATCAGAATCAGAATGCCTTTATTGTCATTGCACTGGGTACAACGAAATTGAGCAGCAATCCTAAACGGTGCATCCACACATACAAACAGCAATTAAAAATACAGTTAAAACTAAAATAATTAGAAAAATGCTAAATTAAAAAGAAATATGTGGCCTATAAACAATAAGATATAAAGACAGTTAACTGAAATGAAATATTGCACTTCGGGATATTGCACATCTCTGAATTGCGGTGGCCCTATATACAAGTAGTTAGGAATATATACACATATACATAGAAAGTGCAGGTGGATGTAACATGTAACATCTGTGCAGTGTTATATAAATAAATAAAAGTAACTGTAACAGTCAGTGTTTGGCAGTGTTCAGTTCTCGTATAGCTCTGGGGTAGAAACTGTTCTTTAGTCTATTTGTCCGTGATTTGATGGACCTGAAGCGTCTACCAGAGGGCAGCAGGTCAAACAGATGATGACCAGGGTGGGATGGGTCTTTCAATATGTTGGCTGCTCTACTGAGGCAGCGAATGCTGAAAATGTCCTCCAAAGAGGGCAGTGAGCAGCCGATGATCTTCTGGGCGGTATTGATGACCCTCTGGAGGGCTCTCCTGTCCGCTGCTGAGCAGCTGGCATACCACGCAGAGATACAGAATGTCAGCACACTCTCGATGGAGCAGCGGTAGAAGGACACCAGCAGCTTCTCCTGCAGGTTGTTTTTCCTGAGAATCCTCAGGAAATAGAGTCGCTGCTGTGCCTTCTTGACAACCACAGTGGTGTTGGTAGTCCAGGAGAGATCCTCAGCGATGTGCGTGCCCAGGAACCTGAAATCAGGGACCCTTTCCACACGGTCCCCGTTGATGTATAGTGGATCTGGGTTTGCACTGTTCTTCCGGAAGTCTATTATGAGTTCTTTTGTTTTTGAGGAGTTTAGGACAAGATTGTTCTCTGAACACCACACTGCCAGTCTTTGGACTTCATCCCTGTAGGCTGTCTCGTCTCCTCCCGAGATTAGTCCCACCACAGTCGTGTCGTCCGCGAACTTGATAATGGTGTTGGTGGAATGGGCGGAGGCACAGTCATGAGTGTAGAGGGCGTAGAGCAGGGGGCTCAACACACAGCCCTGTGGGGAGCCGGTGCTGAGTGTAAGGGTGGGGGAGAGGTGGGGGCCTAGTCTCACAGTCTGGGGGCGGTTGGTCAAAAAGTCCTTGATCCAGTGGCAGATGGGTTGGGAAAGTCCTAAGTCGGTAAGTTTGGTGACCAGTCTGCCCGGGATGATGGTGTTGAAGGCAGAGCTAAAGTCTATGGTCTAGGCAGAGCTAAAGACTGGTCCTGCAGCACACCCCTGGTGTTCAAGGTGGGTCAGTGCAGTGTGGAGAGCAGTGGCGATGGCATCCTCTGTAGACCTATTCGCTCTGTAGGCAAACTGGTATGGGTCGAAGGTGGGTGGGAGGCTGGCTTTGATGTGCTGCAGGACCAGTCTCTCGAAGCACTTCATGATGACCGGTGTGAGTGCGACCGGACGGTAGTCGTTGAGGCCGCTGATGACAGTCTTTTTCGGCAGTGGAATGATTGTAGCAGACTTCAGGCAAGGTGGGATGATGGATTCAGACAGGGATAGGTTGAAGATCTTTGTGAAGACCCCTGCGAGCTGGTCTGCACATTCCTTCAGCACCCTTCCCGTCACACCATCAGGGCCGGCAGCTTTCCTCGGGTTCACCGCTCTGAGCACACGCCTCACATCATGCTCTTGCACAGTGAGTGTGTGTCTGTTAGAGGCTGGTGGAGGTGTTGTGTCTGTCTCCGCTGCTTTCACCTCAAAGCGAGCAAAGAAACAATTAAGTTCCTCTGCCAGCGAGGCGTCACCGTCTACAGTCGTGCGGTTGCTGCCCTTGTAGTTGGTGATGTGCTGGATGCCCTGCCACACCCGCCGTGGGTCCTTGTTGGTGAAGTGGTCCTCAATCTTCCTCTTGTAGGCCGCTTTAGCATCCCTGATGCCTCTCTTCAGGTTGGCTCTAGCGGCGCTGTATAGGGCTCTGTCACCGGACCTGAAGGCGGTGTTGCGGTCCTTGAGGAGAGTTTGGACCTCCTTTGTCATCCAGGGCTTCTGGTTGGAGTACACCCTGATGTGTTTGTCGACGGTGACATTGTCGACACAGTTCTGTATGTAGCAGAGTACAGTTGATGTGTACTCCTCTAAATCCTGGTCTTCAAAAATGTCCCAGTTTGTCCTTTCAAAGCAATCCTGTAGCTGCAAGGAAGCTCCTTCGGGCCATGTCTTAACAGTCTTTGTGGTGGGTTGAGCTTTTCTTCTGAGGGGGGTATATGCTGGTGTTAAAAGTATGGATAAGTGATCTGACTGGCCTAAGTGTGGTAGTGGTGTTGACCTAAAACCTTTCTTAATGTTTGAATAAACCTTGTCTAGTGTGTTTTTTCCCCTAGTAACACATTTGATGTGTTGTTCAAATTTCGGGAGAACTGCCTTTAAATCTGCATGGTTAAAATCACCAGCAATGATATGGGCTGCTTCGGGATAGGTGCCTTGTTGTGAATTTATGGCACTGAGCAGGTAGCCTAAAGCTATGCTAGCGTTAGCATCCGGTGGAATATAAACAGCTGTGACTATAACAACGGTAAACTCACGTGGAAGGTAAATAGGCCTGCATTTAACTGTCAGGTACTCCAAATCAGAAGAGCAATGTCTGTCTAAGATTTTGGTATTAGTGCACCAGTTGTTGTGTACGTAAATGCATAACCCCCCTCCCTTGCGCTTACCGGAGTCTTTGTTTCTATCCCAGCGGAATGCTGTGCGGCCTGCTGTTTAAAATATCCTTTTTTATTGATCTTATGTAATATTCTAATTTTCTGAGACACTGAATTTGGGTTTTCATTAGCTGTAAGCCATAATCATCAAAATTACAAGAAATAAAGGCTTGAAATATTTCACTATGTGTAATGAATCTATATAATATATGAGTTTCACTTTCTGACATGTGACAAAAAATATTGAACTTTTTCACGATATAAATTTTTTTGAGCTGCACCTGTATGTTTGTGATGCATACCGTAAATATGGATGCATGCTTACGGTGTTAATTGGTCGTGATGTGATCGAGCGCGCAAACATTAGTTAGCTAATATTAGCTAGCTAGCTAACAACTCTAACGACGTTAGCTAGCACAACTGCTACCGTTAGGCACGATCAAATTTGCTTTCAGTTTGTCTGCAGCAAGTGCACATGTAGGCCAAATGCATTATCAGTTGAGGTGAATTAAAGAAACAGTCATCGGGGTCATCTGATGCTCTTTGTAGCTCAAAAAACAATATTTGCTCTCATTTAGTGCAAAGTTTTCGCTAGTTACAGTACCAAACCTGAAAAGAAACCTACGCCCCTGCGCCCTATTTATTTCTGCGTAGCCGGAGAGCAGTAATCGTTTCATCCACTTGCCCGTAGAGAAGAGCCGTGCCAGATGTGAAACTCCCAAGCGAATATTTGTCTGTGATGTTGCCACTCTGAATCTGAAAACAATTAAGTCAGCAAAATCTCTTTCTCTTAGAATTGATTTTATTTTTAACTGGAATCTCTGCCACCAACCTGACCAAAATCTCACCTTCTTAGCCTTCTTCTTGTTAGTATTTTACTGCCATTTGTGTTCTTGTTAGTATTTTACTGCCATTTGTGTTCTTATGTTAGTATTTTACTGCCATTTGTGTTCTCATGGCGTTGTTATGGGCCAATATGGCCCGATAAAATATCCCAAAAAGTTTTACACATAAATTGTCATACTTGCTGCCTTTTTTGTGCTGAACACAACCTGATACTGTTAATACTCAACCTACCGGTCAATAGTTACATTAGATGTATAGTAGACCCCCATGTTTACACTACAAGCCAGAAAATGGGTCTACATGTACATTTCCAGGTACATTTCTATGTGCTGAAAAAAATCTGATACAATGCCATGATACTTGAGCATGTAAGAGCCTGTAGCACCACCTACAGGTCAATGATTGAACTCAATGTATAGTAGACCCGTTTTGAGTAGAAGCCTGACAATCGGCACCCTTACATATTTGTATGTGCTTAACAAGACCTGATACAGCGCCATCTTACCTGAATATGAGCCTGCAGCGCCACCTATGGGCTAATGGTGGCAGTATGTATTTTGGATCCTTCCCTTTTTAAATAGAAACATGAAATGTGCATACATGCATATTGCTTTGTACTAAACACAACCTGAGACGGTACCATTTACTCTTGGCCTTGTCAGAGCCTGTAGCACCACCTATGTGGGGGGGGCATGCACGATGCTTTTTCACGGTTTGTGTGTGGATGAGGTATACTTTTTTCTGTGAGTGTTTGTGTGTGTGTGTGTCAGAAAGAGTGAGTTTCTAAATAGTGCGTTTTTCTATGTGTTTGTGCATTTGTTGTGATTTCATATGCGTATGTAAATAAACTTTATGTGCGTTTGCTTGTGCTTTCGTGAACTGACGTTTTCCTGTGAATGTATACAGTAATTATACTGTAATAATTAGCATATGATAATTATGAATGGATCCCTATGACGAGACATACAGACCCGAACCACCACTGGGGTTGTGAGGACATCTAGTCATACAGACCCGAACCACCACTGGGGTTGTGAGGACATCTAGTCATACAGACCCGAACCACCACTGGGGTTGTGAGGACATCTAGCGTTCACATAAAGGGGGGGAGACAAGACAAGACGCAGCCCAATTACTATTTATTAATTAGTACTAAATCACCATATAGGTGTGTTTCTTTATCCCCAGGTTAGAAATACACTCCTTTACTTTATTTAAATGTAGTAATATCTACATTTTCTTTGTTACCACTTACCACCTGTCTGATTGGACCTTAAATAAACTGAAACAAAATCCTTTTAATGTGAAACCTGGGGAAATCTTTCAACAGGCTTGGTCCACTGCTTTTCCCAGACTTTTATTTTGCCAGAACAGAACAGCACTAGTTAGTTAGTGTTTAAAAATAATCAACGCACATTTTTCGAGATTACAGAACAACACAATACATTGGGAAGATCATATATGACAGTGACTTAGTATGTTAAAGTGAGAAATGTTTGTTTTTGTAACAAAAAGGTTTGTAAAGCAGGTTCATGCTCTGAAGAAGTCCAGCAAGAAAATTGAAAAAAGAAAAGGAAAACATTTTGTAAATGCAGGTCAGCTGGTTTCTTTCTAAGCGAATCAGAATCACTGTAATTGGACACAGGTAGGAGCAGATTAGCGGGTTGTGTGATGTAGGAGGAGTTTGGTTATGCTTGAGATATTTTACAATTACTATTATAAAGGGTGTGTACACTTATGCAACCTGGTTATCATAGATTTTTTATTTTTAATCAGTTTTCAGAATTTTTTTCCTCTTGGATATTGTATGATACCATATGTCAATAAAGGCATTTACATATGGCATTTTTATTTGATGCAATAAAAGGTGAACATTTTTGAAAGGGTGTGTAAATATTCTGGAAGGCAAATATTATTAATAATTAAAATATATAAATCATTATAAGCTAGAGCCTAAATAATGGCCTGCATGCTTTCAGTGTGGGAGCAATTAACACACCTCTTTCACAAGCAACCAATGAAATTGACCCTTAATTGTAATTTCTTTATTATCATTCACTTATTGGATTAACAACGTAAAATAACAACATTTTAAATGAAATACACTATTTCTGACATATGAAGCACGGATATGAAGCATATTAAACCAAATTAAATGCAAAAACAAGGCATATGCAGCTCACCATCTTTCATAAATCTTATTACTGTAAATCAAATATGTATTGCCATTGAGTCCCAATGAAAGGAGCTGGAAAATACAGTTGACATGGCAACAAACAGACGCCAACATTGAGCCCCAGCCAAGTTACGATGACGTTGCTTTTGTTCAATGTCCTGTGCTTCAAAGGCAGGACTGGCATGCGATGACACAGAGGAGGGGGATATCACGTAAGGTGCTTTAATATTTGGTGCAGCCATCTCTGATACCTCCGTTCAGAGGCTTTGGACGCACAGCGGGAGTCAGGAGTCAGGAGTCAGGAGTCAGGAGTCAGGAGGGGTGGGACTGTGTTCGTTGTGAACTCCTTCGATGACTCCCAGTGGTTGGGAATTTTTAGAAAGAGAAGGAAAACCTTCACATATTTATGTCATCATCGTTCCTGCCACCTTTCCCAAACAAAGCACTCCTTTTCTCCAGCCAAATCCAGACAGGAAGCTTGAAGGAGTAGGCTAGGGTTGTGGTGACTTGCTACTGGTGCCAGATATCACACTCTTGCACACATTTTTGGCATGAATACATCAATAATCGGTGTGTTTGATAGTTAGTGCAGTTTTTCCATCAATGGCTTCAGAACAAGGTAGCAGTTCCCCCAGTGTGCTGGAGCGCTTGATGGGCTCACATCCCCATCAGAGCCCTGATTATTTTAATCGCAACGGCTGGCAATCGGTCATCTTACAAGCAGTGTAAAATGGGGGGGGGGGACTATGTACAAAAGGTTCTATAATTTCTAAACGGTTCATCCGATATGGATGAAAATACCATCAAATTAAAGCTGACAGTCTGCACTTCAACATCTTTGGCATTGTATCCTTTCAAACTCAAAGTGCTA
This sequence comes from Ilyophis sp. 1 JC-2022, assembly GCA_022702515.1. NCBI lineage: Eukaryota > Metazoa > Chordata > Actinopteri > Anguilliformes > Synaphobranchidae > Ilyophis > Ilyophis sp. 1 JC-2022. Next base: position 1,199,226 of record CM040396.1, read on the forward strand.
GAGTACATAACAAAAATAACGACGAGACAACTGATAATTTTGCAGTGGTCTCAATTTTTTCCACAGCTGTATATATGGTTTTCAGGGCCAAAGGCAGTGTCTCATCTGTAATGCATAATAAACATATACAATATAGAAACACATGAGGGTATCTTGGCTGTTGCTTCATCCGCGGAGTTCCTGAGCCACCACTCAGTCCAGACAACGCAGCTGTTCTATTGTAGTGTCCGTATAAAGGCTTTTTAAAGAACATCTGTGGCAACGCCTGCTCTCCCACTTTCACGTAATTAGTTGTCACGTGATAGTAGGCGGCCAGCAGAGATGACCTGAAGGCTGAACTTAGTCAAGTCATAGCGAACAGATAATGCTAAATATATTTGTGCTGACACCGGAATACTTTTTTTTTTTTTTCAATTTGATCAGACCACATCGGCAAATGATTTTGTTAGCTATAGTTTGTCCTGAATTTAAATGTAACCACGGCTTGCTAAGGTTAGCTAGCTATAGCTAGGCTACTCACTTAACGTTTCAATACCAAGACAGTGCAAAATCAAAAATTTACGTGAACTTAATCTGTAAAAATAATTAAACCACACTATGTTTAGGTTTCTTGCCAGACAAATATGTAACCGTATTTGCTGGCAATCCATTTCTCTATTTCATAAATCTCATGCCCCACTAAATATGGCTACTTTTCATTGACAGCTGGTGTCCAAGTACGACAAATAAACTAACGCATGCGCATTACCTAGGCCAGAGTCCCCGATACAAGATGGCGGAGACGGTGGGGAGGGAGAGGCGGAGGCGGATCTGGACTGAATAGAGTAAAGCCTGTACCGGATTCCCAACAAACCTCTCCAAGGTAAGGGAACAACCCATAAAAGCGGGACAACAAAGGCAAGGACGCGTGGCGGAATGAGCAGGGCATTGGAATATCCACTCCGTTTCTGCACGTCTGGGCAATGCACATAATAAACAAACAATATGTTGTGCAGGGGACGCAGCGACTCTGGCTGGAGCGAGCGCGCCATTTTGTTTACATCTTATCACAACCAAAGTGCGCGCCTAAAACTGTGCGAGTTGTCGAAAGGCAGGGGGCTTAGCCGTAATCTCGTTGGCTATGATTCCCCGTTTTGAACACACGTATGGTTGGCCGCGTCGATTCTCCTTCTTTGCGTGCCTAGATGTGCCGGATTTGGCCTGTGTCCTACCGTATTTAGTCTCTTTTTCCACGGCTCCCCCGGTCAGGGTTCGGCGGTGCTTGCTCTCGCTTTTGTTATGTAGCCTTAGCTAGCGCAGCCGCCCGGCGCTTTCCCCTCCTCCTCCGTGTTTGTTTTCGGGCGGCTCGATCTCTGGGGTGGGCGGCGCGGCAGGCGCATGCGTGTCCTCCTATCGTTCACTTTAGGCTCTTTAGGCTCGGAGCCGCAACGACAAGCACAGAAAAGCGTTCCTTTGCGATGTTGATAAATAATTTTAGCTAGACACGCATCTTTAAAACGAACGTAGTCCAGTTTAAACGCAGACATAATGTGATTTCCCATTTAAACTACACGCACACACTAAACGGTGAAGTTAATGAACCGTAATCACCCCCCAAACATTTGACGTTTAGAGTCATATGCGAGGCTTGCTACTAGTTGGGTAAATCGCGCGATTCTGCAATGCAGAGAAAACGAAACTATATCGCCAATCATATCGGAAAACAAATGAAACTGAAAGAAACGAGACAAGTATACAACTAACGAGTTGTATGTTTGTAATGGCGTTGTTTCTTTCTGTGTGCTGTTAGAGAAGTTTATTTTTTATTTTTTTAATGTAACTAAAGGTGGTAACGTTATTGCGATTCAAGCTAACAGCAAAGCGGTTTCAGAACTCTTGATACCTGTAGGTAGCTGTAATTAGAAAATCTTGCACCAACCAGCCGGCCAACAATACCTCCGGTCTACCCACATTGCTTCACAGAGACGGGAACACATTCTTCCAACTTTGACGCGAAGTTTTTCTAGCTACCAGGTCTCGGAATTAGTTAATAAGATGAAGTGCAACATTGGTTGTATGTATGTCATCTTGGCAAGGTGTTGGTTCAATGGAGGTAAATCGTACGAACGTTAAATGAAACAGGCATAACATTTGTAATTAAACGCGCTTTTACACATATCTAATTTTCTAAACTTTATTGTTCAAAATCGTTCGTGTCGCATTTTTTCTGTGGATTAAAAAGTACATGCTGTCAATGTGTGGTTTATAACCCGTTGGTTTAGACCCACTGGTTGGTAATGAGGGGCTTGCCTGGGTTATGATACGTATAAGTGTGGTGGGGTACGGGTATTATAGACACTCACGTATCTCGTCATAAGCCAACTCAACGACCTATGTTAGAGACACACTTCTGAGATAAAAAATTACACGAGTTTCAGTGTGAAGAAGTTTTCTATTTGTGCTTTTGTTCAAACAACTTAAGTATATCAGGCCACATACTCATTAGGGGTGTGTCACAGAAAGTGTATTCACTCATTAAGTGTGACATCATGGGATCAGACAGTTTGGGAATCCCCTGTTCTAAATGGCGCTACTGCTGTTTTTTTCCCGCAGTTACAGATGAGGCGAGATGACCAGTGAAAACCACGCAACAGTGAAGGGAGAGCCGGCGCTAGTGATGTCACCCTCTGGCCCCTCCTCCTCACAAGGCCAGCCCCTCCTGCCCTCAACCAGCAAACCCATCCAGGAGCTGCCAGGTGAGTCCCCATTTACCTGCGGGGTAGAAGGGCTAGGCCCTGGCAAGGTAGCACTGAAACTGGAGCACCACGGGTGTTTTTTTTTGTTTGTTTTTTAAAATCCGTCTGAACCTACTATCATAACCGCATTGGATTAAATATTGTTAAGGTTTTGTGAACGCAGGTGACCAGTCACTTTGCGTTTTGGCTCAGATTCTTACAACTGATGAAACTACAGGTTCAAGGTCAGATTGAACAAAAACCTGGGCTATATATATATATATATATATAGTGTTGCAGGATAAGTTACCTACCTACCCCATTGAATATACTGTAACTAACAGGGTGATCCAGTGCTGGATGTAAATTGGCATCTGAATGTGTAATGGCATGGGTTTTTCAAATCTTTCAGGAGCAGTTGGTGGCTCCTGCTCACTACATGTTTGCTAACTTCCAGTGCACCAGTAAATGTTGAACTACAGAAATAAACGTAATAAACAAGCCAATTTGTTTGTTTCCACAAATAAGGAGCAGATTACAATTGTAATGTATAGAAGATGGAGGAAATAATGTTTCTTACATTGGAAGTTGCTTTGGACGAGAGTATCGACTAAATGAATGTAAGGTGTGATATTTCTTTTTTTTTTGCACACAGATGAGCTGATCCAGGCAGGCTGGTCCAAATGTTGGAGCAAGCGTGAGAACAGACCCTACTACTTCAACCGCTTCACCAATCAGTCTTTGTGGGAGGTGCCGGTGTTGGGACAGCACGATGTCATTGTGAGTGCAACACGGCGTTCATTAAGTGTCCGTGTTCGCACGACGGCCACGTCGCTCTTACGTCACACTCGGGGTGGGAAACTCTACACAGGAGAGCTGCTAAACCACTGTTAAAGTACAATCTCTTAGAGTTTCTGTTGTGTGCCAGGCTGCAACTCGTGTACATGTCGGGAGTCGGACAGAAATCTCTCTTTTCACCGTAAGACATCATACTTTTACAGTGGTTTAGCAGCTCTTCCAGGTGGGGTTTCCCACCCTGTGTGTGACGTAAGAGCAACATGGCCGCCGTGTGAATATGGTCAATAGTGTACTGCCGAAATGGCCACGCTGGTTGCCTCTTTCCTCTGTCTGAGTTTGACCTTTCGCAGCAGCTGTAGTTATGAGTCATTTTTCAGATTATTCTTGCCCAGATCAGGTTTTCTGTAGCACTGTTGACTGAACGGCACCTCCTAATATGTTGTTTCCTGTCACGCGCTGCCGTTTCTTGTCTCTGCAGTCCGACCCCCTGGGTTTAAATGTGGCTCCGGCCTCAGGTGAGGGGGCGCCGGACCCCAGCCTGGGGAACGGGCAGCGCAAGAGACGCCTGTCGGAGGAGACTCCTCAGGGGACCCCCAACAGTTTCAAGAGGCCCAAGGTGAGCAGTCTGTGAAGCTGTGTCTATGACTCACAGGCAAAATATACTAGAGTATAAATATATACTATACTATAATATACTAAAGATACTATACTATAATATACTAAAGATACTATACTATAATATACTAAAGATACTATACTATAATATACTAAAGATACTATACTATAATATACTAAAGATACTATACTATAATATACTAAAGATACTATACTCTAGCAAAAAGGAAAATGGCAGAAATCAAGGTTTATGGAACTTTGGTTTTTAAAAAATATATATATTTACCCCACTGCCCTTTTCTGTCCCCTATTCGGAATGTCCGCTCATATTTATTAGCACTGATTGTCCCAATCTCCGCTATCGAATCGGAAAGAGTGCAGATGCTAAGCATGGCTGTTAATTATCCCTGTTTTACTGGGGCAGGTGGAGGTGACACCTGTGACCCCAACAACCCCAACGACCCCAACGACCACCACGGTTCCCATCTCCCCCAGCACCCCTGGGGCCAAACCATGGAGTTCCAGCACTGAGGACAAACAGGCTCAGGCCCCTGTACCTGCCCCGGCCCCATACCGTCCTACAGCGTGAGTATTGAGCCCCATACCGTCCTACAGCGTGAGTATTGGGCCCCGTACCGTCCTACAGCGTGAGTATTGGGCCCCGTACCGTCCTACAGCGTGAGTATTAGGCCCCGTACCGTCCTACAGCGTGAGTATTAGGCCCCGTACCGTCCTACAGCGTGAGTATTGGGCCCCGTACCATCCTACAGCGTGAGTATTGGGCCCCGTACCGTCCTACAGCGTGAGCATTGAGCCCCGTACTGTCCTACAGCGTGAGTATTGGGCCCCGTACCGTCCTACAGCGTGAGTATTGGGCCCCGTAACGTCTTACAGCCCGAGTATTGCTGGTGGCGGGTGCTAATTTGACCAGCATTTGGCTGGTAGCTGGTGCTAATTCTAATAAAAGTTTTTGTTTCTTTTGTTCAGACAATGAGATAATAGATATTGTATTACCTGACAGTTTCGACTGACATCTGCAGTCTTCCTCAAAGCGTCACCTGACACCTGTGATGCGTCGTCAGCTGATGTTTTATCAGGGGTGGCCAGCCCGACAGATCTTGACAGATCCGTCAGGCTGGCCACGCCCCCCGCCGTCCGTTGTCCTCTGGAGGAGAGAGTCCCAGGTGTGTGAGAGCATGTATGCTCCCTCGTCCCTGTTGATGGTGCCGTTGGCCCGCCTCCTGATTTCAACCGCCTCCTTGATCCAGCGTTTGTGTTTATTGCTTTCTGACCCAATGATTTTTGCGTGGTCCCAGTCCATGATGTGATTATTTATTTTGCAGTGGTCTGATATTGCTGATTTTAGGTTTTCTTGTTCCGCTTTTTCTTTTTGTGTTCTTGTGAGTCGTCCTGTTGTTTCCTTCTCACATTCCTTTTGGTGTTCTTTCTTTCTGATGCTGAATGTCCTTCCTGTCTCTCCAATGTATGTTTTTTTACATGACCTACATGGTATTTCGTATATTACGTTGCATTTGTTGTCCTGTTCTACCTTGTCCTTAGGGTGAACTAATAGTTGTCGTAGTTTTGTGTGAGGTTTTACTGCTGTGGCTATTCTGTGTTTTTTCATGATCCTTTGTATTGGTTCTGTTATCCCCCGGATGTATGGTATTGTTACTATGCCTTTGTTGTCTTCCTCGGTTTTCTGTGTGTGTTTTGTTTTCCGTTCCTTTGGTTTATTTTGTTTGTTTTGGGCTTGACGTTTTCCTTTGTTTATGGCCCATTTTGGGTATTGGCAGAGTGTAAGTGCTTGTTGGATGTGCCTCTCCTCCTCTCGTCTGTCCTCTTCATCTGTGATGATGCTGGTCCGTTGGTATAAAGTTCTGACTACTGACAGTTTGTGTATTGTTGGGTGTTCGGATGTCCAGAGTAGATATTGATCTGTGTGTGTTGGTTTTCTGTATACTGAGATTTTTATGCTGCCGTCGTCTTTGTGGTGAATTTTCATGTCCAGAAATGCTATGGTCTTGTTTGTTTCCTCCTCGTGGGTGAACTTGATGTTTCCAGTGCTGTCCATGTTGTTTAGGTGGTCTGTGAGTTCTTGTGTGTGTCCATGTTTTATTTTTTCCAGGATGTCGTCAACGTATCTTTTCCAGAGGGTGGGTCTGCAGTGTGTGGGTGCTGTGGTGATGGCTCTGATTTCCAGGTCTTCCATGAAAAGACTACTCATTATGGCGGATAGTGGATCTCCCATTGCGAAACCTTCTTTTTGTCTGTATATTATGTTTTTGAATTGGAAATATGTGGATTTGGCGACGAATTGTAAAAGTCCAGATATGTCATTGGCTGTGAGCTTAGTGCGTTTTTTGAGTGTCCTATCATTCCTAAGGCGTTCTTGTGCAATGTGGAGAGTGATATCGACTGGAGTTTTTGTGAATAGTGAGACAACGTCATGTGAAATGAGGATCTCATCTCTTTCTATTGTCATGTTGTTGAGTTCTTGTGCCAGTTGTCTAGAGTTTTTGCAGTGATGTTCTGTGAGTCCAAGGATGGGTTTGATAATTTCGACCAGAGCTTTAGATAGGTTGTAGGTGACTGATCCGGTGCTGTCCACTATGGGGCGTAGTGGGGAGTCCTTCTTGTGTATTTTTGGAGTTCCATAGATCCGGGGGGTAATACTTGCTGTGGGTACAAGGTGGTTGTATGAGTCCTGTTATTTTTTTGGTTTCTAATAGGGGTTTTAGAAGGGCTTTTAGAATTCTTTTCTTTTCTTCTGTGGGGTTTTTGTTTAGAATTTCATATGTGTTGCTGTCTCCTAACATAGTTTTCATCTGTGTTTCATATGTCTCTGTGTCCATGACGACTGTTGTCCTCCCTTTGTCAGCCGGTAGAATGGTGATTGTTTTGTCTTTTTTGAGTGAGTGTATTGCTTTTATCTCTTCTCTTGTGGTGTTGCTTTGCGGTAGTTTTGCTGATTTAAGTATGCCTGCGACTGCGTTACGTAGCTCTGCTTTTTGCCCCTGGTCCTGTATTTTTTGGCATGCTAATTCCGTTGCTAGGATGTATTCTTCGTGCGGTATTTTTTTAGGTGTGATCGCGAAATTTAAACCTCGGGTTAAAACGTTCTTTTCTGTCTGCGTAAGTGAGCGCTGTGATAAGTTTCGCACCCACTTCTCGTTTATTTCCGGGTGCGTTTGTTTGTTTTTTCTTTCAATAAGTTTTTCCAATTTTTTGACCTGGCGATTTTTTGTTATTACAAACTCCTTCTCGTGTGCATGTTTAAGGTGTGTGTGTATTTCCGCTTGTGTCTCCTGCTCCACCGGTTAGTGCTCTTTGAAACTATCCATTTCCTTATTTATTTGTGTGTTGATTCTGTCAATCTTGTTCACTGTCCCTCTTATTCTCTCCTTCACTAGGTCCTTTCTTGCTTTGTTAATGATTTTCTGTGCGTTTCTGGTTGGGATCGGGTTTTTGATGTTGAGGCTTGCTGGTGTAATATCCTCATCTCTGCATCGGAGGTTGAAACGTAGATGGTTTCGGTAGCGAGCCCGTGTTTTTTCGAGTCTCTCTAATCGGCGATAAGCTTTGACGCCGTTGTGTCCAAATCTTCCACGTATTAAGGAAGACTGCAGATGTCAGTCGAAACTGTCAGGTAATACAATATCTATTATCTCATTGTCTGAACAAAAGAAACAACAACTTTTATTCTAAATAAGAAGACAAAATGAACTTGATTGAGCTAATGGTGCTAATTCTGCCAACATTTGGCTGGTGGCTGGTGCTAATTTCACACTGCTTGTAGATTAGATCATAATAAACATGTTTACATACTTATGGGCACATGAACAGTCTTCAGCTGTTACTTATGAGGTTTTTCAAGAAATGTCGTGAAAATGTCAGATCATTAAAAAGTTGTGCCCAGTCATTAATATCAGATCTTGGCATAAAATCCTGAAACAGTCCTCTTTATCCACCCCTGACTTAGAAATAATTTATTAATCTCTTTCATTATTTACCAGCATATCAGTGTGTAAATTCATCAATCTATTAATGTCTGTAGATTATTTATATTGATCTCTGAATTGTAGTGGTAAGTACTGGTCAGTGCTTTTATTCATTTGTGATGTAAATATTTTTCTACATTTGGTCATTGTGCTTGTCTGGGCTGTCGTGTTATTGCAGAGTGTACTGGGACCTGGATGTGCCAACCAATGCGGTGATCAGAGAACGTGCCCCAGCCGACCATCTCCCGCCCCACCCTGAGATCGAGCTGCAGCGAGCGCAGCTCACCGCCAAGCTCCGGCAGCACTACCACGAGCTCTGCTACCAGCGAGAGGGTATGCACTACATTAACCACAATGCACCAGGGCTGCCAGGTGGCTCACCCTACTAAGGCGCACTGTTCAACTGTGGTTGCCTCTCACGGTCGGTTATCGATCCAGTCAGTGCCGTATTTAACAAAGAATGTGGGGGTTCATGTACTCTGTGAACCTCCTCAAATTTACATGCCTGGAAAATAACAAAATTGTCATAGAGGTACTTTAGGGAGGTAGAATTTTTTTTGTTGTTGAGATTTCTGTTAATCACCTGAAAAGCGTCAGGCCCACTTTTAAAACGGAGCTGACCCTAGAACAGCATTTATTCACAGGGATAGTTTATTGCGTAATGGACCAACCATCCAGCATCCAACGGAGCTGACCCTGGAACAGCATTTATTCACAGGGATAGTTTATTGCGTAATGGACCAACCATCCAGCATCCAACGGAGCTGACCCTGGAACAGCAATTATTCACAGGGATAGTTTATTGCGTAATGGACCAACCATCCAGCATCCAACGGAGCTGACCCTGGAACAGCATTTATTCACAGCGATAGTTTATTGCGTAATGGACCAACCATCCAGCATCCAACGGAGCTGACCCTGGAACAGCATTTATTCACAGGGATAGTTTATTGTGTAATGGACCAACCATCCAGCATCCAACGGAGCTGACCCTGGAACAGCATTTATTCACAGGGATAGTTTATTGTGTAATGGACCAACCATCCAGCATCCAACGGAGCTGACCCTGGAACAGCATTTATTCACAGGGATAGTTTATTGCGTAATGGACCAACCATCCAGCATCCAACGGAGCTGACCCTGGAACAGCATTTATTCACAGCGATAGTTTATTGTGTAATGGACCAACCATCCAGCATCCAACGGAGCTGACCCTGGAACAGCATTTATTCACAGGGATAGTTTATTGCGTAATGAACCAACCATCCAGCATCCAACGGAGCTGACCCTGGAACAGCATTTATTCACAGGGATAGTTTATTGCGTAATGGACCAACCATCCAGCATCCAACGGAGCTGACCCTGGAACAGCATTTATTCACAGGGATAGTTTATTGTGTAATGGACCAACCATCCAGCATCCAACGGAGCTGACCCTGGAACAGCATTTATTCACAGGGATAGTTTATTGCGTAATGGACCAACCATCCAGCATCCAACGGAGCTGACCCTGGAACAGCATTTATTCACAGCGATAGTTTATTGTGTAATGGACCAACCATCCAGCATCCAACGGAGCTGACCCTGGAACAGCATTTATTCACAGGGATAGTTTATTGTGTAATGGACCAACCATCCAGCATCCAACGGAGCTGACCCTGGAACAGCATTTATTCACAGGGATAGTTTATTGCGTAATGGACCAACCATCCAGCATCCAACGGAGCTGACCCTGGAACAGCATTTATTCACAGGGATAGTTTATTGCGTAATGGACCAACCATCCAGCATCCAACGGAGCTGACCCTGGAACAGCATTTATTCACAGCGATAGTTTATTGTGTAATGGACCAACCATCCAGCATCCAACGGAGCTGACCCTGGAACAGCATTTATTCACAGGGATAGTTTATTGCGTAATGAACCAACCATCCAGCATCCAACGGAGCTGACCCTGGAACAGCATTTATTCACAGGGATAGTTTATTGCGTAATGGACCAACCATCCAGCATCCAACGGAGCTGACCCTGGAACAGCATTTATTCACAGGGATAGTTTATTGTGTAATGGACCAACCATCCAGCATCCAACGGAGCTGACCCTGGAACAGCATTTATTCACAGGGATAGTTTATTGTGTAATGGACCAACCATCCAGCATCCAACGGAGCTGACCCTGGAACAGCATTTATTCACAGGGATAGTTTATTGCGTAATGGACCAACCATCCAACATCCAACGGAGCTGACCCTGGAACAGCATTTATTCACAGGGATAGTTTATTGCGTAATGGACCAACCATCCAGCATCCAACGGAGCTGACCCTGGAACAGCATTTATTCACAGGGATAGTTTATTGCGTAATGAACCAACCATCCAGCATCCAACGGAGCTGACCCTGGAACAGTATTTATTCACAGGGATAGTTTATTGTGTAATGGACCAACCATCCAGCATCCAACGGAGCTGACCCTGGAACAGCATTTATTCACAGGGATAGTTTATTGCGTCATGGACACAGATACTCTGGGCAGATGAGGCAGATTTATTTTCCTATGCGCAGGCCTGTGGGTCAGAGCAAAAATTTGACTGCATTTATACGGTCTGTTGTGTGCCAGATAAAGGACTTTGGAGCCAAAACCCATTTAAGGCAATATGACAGCATTTTCTCTGGAGAGTAGTCCAGATGGTGAATGGGATTATGGGATGGCCAACTCACTGTTTAGCGTTGCTTTTTACGTCCAAGTCTGGAATGAATAACTGAAATGATGGATTTTCTCTTTATTTTTTCTCTACATATTTAGAATGTAGCCTGCTTTTCACAGCTCATATAAACAGGAAATGCGGAACACGGTGGGACACGTAATGTAGGACAAACTTCTCCTGTGTGCTTGGATGGTGAATTATGTAAGGGTATTTCAGTGATTAATATATTTAATGGCATGGATTATGAAGCTGTGACAGAACAGCCGTTTCTTCATCCAGATGGGAATGATATTGCATATTGTAGTACTGGCAGCAGCTGTCCTTGCTCACAGCTTGACTACAAACTGAAAATGTTCAGCTCAGTAAACGTTTGTTACATGTGTGTCCAGTCTTGGGTTGATCCTATGTTTTGCTTTTTCCAAGTCTTTTTTAGAATTTCTTTATCCCTGGAAAAAATTTTATTTAAAATAATTCCATCAGGAGGCTGAGGGTGCTGGCTTACAATATGGATGTGATTTAAGAAAAAAGAATGTCATATTGCCTATAGTCTGGTGATGCATCTGTTAAGACTAAGATTATTGTAAAAAAATAAATCTGGGCATAGCAAGTATGAACTGTACTTTGAAGTAATGAACATGTAAAAGGATAAGAGATAAGCGATGAATGTATTTGTAAAACATGCATGATTGATTGATGAGGCTTAGGTAGAAAAGAATATTAAGGGACCGTGCAAAAGTCTCAATTTTTTAAAGATTCTATGAGCTTGGAGCGAGGCGCTGGACTCTTATTGACGTGTTGCAGTTCCGTTTTGGGGCCTTGCGGCCTCCTCCTCTGAAGGGTTTTGTATGGTAGTCTTACAGCCCAGCTTTTGTTGAGTGACAGTTGGTAATGCGTGGGGTCTGTATGGGGTGAAACTAAGCTTGTTTTCCACACACTCCCTAGGAATCGAGCCGCCTCGGGAATCGTTCAACCGCTGGCTGCTGGAACGCAAGGTTCTGGACAAGGGGAACGACCCCCTGCTGCCCAGCGAGTGTGACCCCGTTATTTCGCCCTCCATGTTCCGAGAGGTGATGAACGACATCCCCATCAGGTCAGAGCCTCAGTGATTAACACAGGAAATCGGCTCAGAGCCTCAGTGATTAACACAGGAAATCGGCTCAGAGCCTCAGTGATTAACACAGGAAATCGGCTCAGAGCCTCAGTGATTAACACAGGAAATCGGCTCAGAGCCTCAGTGATTAACACAGGAAATCAGCTCAGAGCCTCAGTGATTAACACAGGCAATCAGCTCAGAGCCTCAGTGATTAACACAGGAAATCAGCTCAGAGCCTCAGTGATTAACACAGGCAATCAGCTCAGAGCCTCTGATCACAGGAAATCAGTCGGTAATTGGTAATAATTATTTAAATGGTAGATTGAATCAGTTTTTCTGTTACATTTTTAAAAAATTTATATGCTTTTATTTCAAAGAAGGTTTACAGAGAAGAGCTGGAGTATATCTTTGAGTGTAGCAAAAAGCACCCCCTCCAAAAATGTTTTTAAATGTGTAAGCTGCCAAGCTGTATTAGGTGGAGGGAGGACGGTCGAGATAGCTGTGCATTTGCTGTTTCTTTCTGTTTTCGACTTATTGCCTGTTTTTTGTTTTGGCTTCAGGTTGTCCCGCATAAAGTACAAGGAGGAAGCCCGGAAGCTCTTGTTCAAATACGCAGAGGCCGCTAAAAAAATGATCGACTCAAGGTGATGCCTTGGTACCATGTTGTTTATGGAAACAGCAGCTGATATTCTACAGCTTGTATTGTTTCTGCTCTACTCTCACAAAGGTTAGATGGTTATGTGAAAAAGGAGGGGTTTTAAAAGGGTGTTTCAGGTCCTGGAATGCAGTGATAGTGTTGTGCAGTGGAAGTGAGTGTCGGTGTTGATTTCTCTACAGAAACGCCACGCCGGACAGCAGAAAGGTGGTGAAGTGGAATGTTGAGGACACCATTAACTGGCTGAGGAAAGACCACTCTGCCAGTAAAGAAGACTACATGGTACAGTCATGGCCCGCAGTCTGCATGTTTAGCCATTAGCCAATCACAGCCCAGAGCTGTTGAGCGCAAAGACACTGTTCCAGTGTGTGGAAGCAGCCCACACTCTGGGATTGAATCCTGAACATGCCTGTTTTTTCTGTGTCACTCAGCCCTACAGGGTGGTGTATGATTGGGTGTAGAGACTCCGGGGGGGAGGGGCTTGGCACATACACCGCAGCAACATGTGTGATAGGGCTCTGATTCGGACACAGCCAATCTACTGCGTCCTGTGTACTGGCAGCTGTCTCCTGTTTACTGTTTAGTATGCCATGTGCAGAATGCTAATAAATATTCTCCATACTATTTTCCAACCGTACTGTGGAAGTGTCGTAAGACGTCCCAGCCTTGCGTGGCCATGTTACATGTTGTTTTTGTTGTTACTGAAAGAAAAGGCATCATATTTATGCGACCAAAATGTTTGCGTACTTGTTGAAAGAGTATGCTCCCGATTATACTCAGTGAAACCTCCAGGAGTAAGTCTATCATCCGGGGGTTTGAACTATACTACATTTAGAGAGCATTTTGATTCCTACTTTCCCGTCCTGTCTCCTCAACAAGCCTAGTTGGATACAGTACAGGACTATAGTTGGTTAAAACCCAACGAGCGGTCGTTAGTCCTCATCCGTGTGTTTCTCAGGACCGGCTGGACCACCTGCGTAAGCAGTGCGGACCGCACGTGGCGGCGGTGGCAAAAGACTCGGTGGAGGGCATCTGCACCAAGATTTACCACATCTCCACCGAGTACGTGCGTCGCATCCGCCAAACGCACCAGGCCCTGCTCAAAGACTGCAACATCGCCGGTGAGTGGCTCTAAATCCCTCCTCTTTTCCGCAAACCATTGTACGGGGTCCTGGTTTGTGCCTGCGAGCACTGGTGCTGCTGGCCCATGAGCCAATGAGCTGAATTCAAATTAAAATGTGGCCCCCCCCCCTCATGTCCATAGATGGCGCCGAGCCCTCGGAGGTGCAGGACCGGTTGGTGTACTGCTACCCGGTCCGACTCGCCATCCCTTCACCTCCCCAACCCAGAGTCGAGCTGCACTTCGAGAACGACATCGCCTGCCTGCGCTTCAAAGGCGAAATGGTCAAGGTCAACCGCAACTACTTCAACAAGCTGGTGAGGACCTCCCGTATCCTGTAACTGTACGCCTTCATTTAAGTTCTGGAACATTCCTTCAAATGCTTTACTGACATACAAGACATCATTGCACCGCTGGCCAGAGTGGCTTGTGGATTCTACAAATCACCAGCCATTTTTAACATTTTTCCAGCCACTTGATTTTTTACAATATAACACAACCTGGTTGATTACTGGCCAAAGTGGCTGCTTGAGTAGAAATTTTGCCATCACAATCAAATTTTTTACCAGCATTTGGCTGGTGTTAATTTCATACCCTGTCATTCTAAATTAGAGGTTGTTTAAAGATTTTTAGTTTTGAAAAATTAAATGAATAAAATTGACAAGAACGAGCTGTAAAGTTGAGATGGTTTGTATATAAGTTGAAATGTAGTCATGCCCCTGCCTCATGCCCCTGCCCCTGCCTCATGCCCCTGCCCCTGCCCCTGCCTCATGCCCCTGCCTCATGCCCCTGCCTCATGCCCCTGCCCCTGCCTCATGCCCCTGCCTCATGCCCCTGCCTCATGCCCCTGCCCCTGCCTCATGCCCCTGCCTCATGCCCCTGCCCCTGCCTCATGCCCCTGCCCCTGCCTCATGCCCCTGCCTCATGCATCTTTTAGCTGGTAAGTCCAAGGTTGGGAGCCTGTAAAATGTGGTGTAGATTGGCCACTTGGTGGCGTTATAGAGCACATGACAAATCCTTTATCTTAATGAGGCCAGCCTCTGTCCCCCATTGCATGACACAGATCCCTTTTCCTTATGAGAAGCAAATAAACCTCCAGGACCAAAAAAGTGTGACTCCTTTTCTGCCGTTTGAAAAACACTTCAAACACGACTACTTCTCCTACAAAAATGTTTGCCATGCAGCCTCTTTAGACCTAGCTCAATAAAAATACAATAGACCAGGAGCAAAATCACCTAGACGAGATTGAAAGAAACACAAAATGATGTGCAGTGGAATGAAATGCTCTGAAATTTTCACACGGTTAAAACGAGTGATCCCTTTTGGACCAGATTAGATTTACCTCAACGGAGTACCAAGAAATTGTCATTTTCCTGTAGAAAAAATTACAAATTATGTATGTAATATGTTACAATAACATGCGTTATTGTGGAAGTTTAGCAATATTTTCACCCTTTATATGAAACCTAGTATATGATTCTTCACAGCAGAAATGCAAGATTATCTTCGGTTCCGAATGAATGTTGTATTTGTTCTTGCCCTTAGGAGCTTCTCTATCGGTACAGCTGCATCGACGATTCCAGGTTTGAGAAGTTCCTGTCCCGAGTGTGGTGCCTTATCAAGAGATACCAGGTAAGCTGTGCAGTAAATAAGAGGATCTACCTTCAGTGGCCGCTTTATTAGGCGCACTTATCTAATACTGGGTAGGACACCCTTTTGCCTCCACAATCGCCTGAATTCTTTGCGGCATGGATTCAACAAGGTAGTTAAAATGGGTTCCACCATAGTTAATATACCACGTTTATACTAGTCTTCTGTTTTACAAATGAGTAATTCATACACTGTCTGCTACCATGTTTCTATAGACTGTGCTTGTTTCAGGGGTGCACACGTGATTCGTGGCTCATGTTTCCGGGTACACGCATGCAAACATACACGCATGCAAACCTACCCAATCCATATTCACCCCTCGAGGGTCTCAAAAAATGTATTCACTCGCCAAGTTGGTCCAGATGGTTTTGGAGACTTGATTTTGCAGGTGTTCTGTGCACAGAATTTTGGAGAATCCTGAATTTGTAAGTGTTCTGCCTCAATGAGATTTGGCGAGCCCTGATTTAGAGTGTGGTCTCTGGAGATGAGAAGAGTTTGGGGAGCCTTGATTTAGAATGTGCTCTCTGGAGATGAGAAGAGTTTGGGGAGCCTCGATTTAGCACATGTTCTCCTGGACGCTTATTTAACATATCTTCTCCTAAGCTCAACGTTTTGGGGAGCTGGAGTTTGGCCCATGTTCTGTTCAGCTCACACTGAGCCTCCACTCCGCTGTGTTCTGCAGGTGATGTTTGGTTCGGGTGTAAATGAGGGCACAGGCCTGCAGGGGGCGCTCCCTGTTCCCGTGTTCGAGGCTCTGCACAAGCAGTTTGGCGTCAGCTTCGAGTGCTTCGCCTCGCCGCTCAACTGCTACTTCAAACAGTTCTGCTCCGCTTGCCCGGACATCGACGGCTTCTTCGGGTCCCGGGGGTACGTGTACTGACTGAGCGGCCTCGTCCTGTACGGACATCCTGTGTTAAACGAGCTCATCGTGCTTGCTTTCTCTTATTGCTGCATTCCAACTGCCGTTCTTGTGCTGTCTATCTTCTGCTGAGGTTGATAAGACAGCCAATCAGCAGCAAGATTGTACAGCTTCCATGTGATTGACATAAATGTATCATACGATCTTATGGAAGCCGTATGACATCCAATAAATATCAGTGGTGGTTTTTTCTCCGGAGGCATTTCACGTTGCCTCTGAAGTTCAGATGTTTCCTACGACCGCATCAAGTATCATTAAAGAAAGACTGAAAGAAAGGCAATACACCACATTTCTACCATTTTTTTAAGAATAAGTGCACCCACTGTCTCCGCGTACGACACAATTTAGAAAAATACTTTGTGGGGTGAGTGAGGAGGAGGGGGGGCAGAGGAGGTGAGTGAGGAAGAGTGGGGGCAGAGGAGGAAGAGTCGGGGCAGAGGAGGCGAGTGAGGAAGAGTGGGGGCAGAGGAGGAAGAGTGGGGGCAGAGGAGGTGTCCATATCATCATTTGCATAAATTAACGTACAATATACAAATGATTTTGTATAACTCGGATCAAACTAGATGTTGCAGATCAAATATGAATCAAGATTCAGAAACTACATGGCCTATTTCTCACCTCATATTTTCAGGAACATATTTTAGTGGACTTTTTAGGTGGAATAAGAGTTTATGAACAGGCCACTACGTGGTTCCGGTTTAAAAATATAGAGCCAAAACCAAAGGACCATAGTGTGTCTAACCAATCGGCCGGCTATTTCCGTTGTGGGCAACAACAATTATTGTTGTACTCTGACAGCACAATTGGGGCGGGGCAGTGTGGGGAGTCAAAAGGCATACAAACACAGGGAAAAAGAGTGTAGTTACCCTTTAAAACATTTATACTGTTGTGATACGGCCATGTTCAAAGCTTTATCAGTTTGTGGTAGCAGGTATCACTGCTGCAGCAGTATAGCCCAGCGTGTGACTCCACTCCGCTGTGTGTCCTTAGGCCGTTTCTGAGCTTCTGTCCAGCCAGCGGCTCTTTTGAGGCCAACCCACCCTTCTGCGAGGAGCTCATGGACACCATGGTAACTCATTTTGAGGTGAGCCCCACATGATACAGCGACTTCCTGTCATCATCAAAGTGTTTTTCTGATTTAAAAATGAGTTCTTGATCAATATTTCTGCGTGCCGCTGTGCCCCTGAGCTAGGCTTACTTATATTTAATTGCTTGCACAGTCCCTGAGCTCGGCTTACTTACCTTTAATTGCTTGCACAGTCCCTGAGCTAGGCTTACTTTTAATTGCTTGGACAGTCCTTGAGCTAGGCTTACTTACCTTTAGTTGCTTGGACAGTCCCTGAGCTAGGCTTACTTACCTTTATTTGCTTGGACAGTCCCTGAGCGAGGCTTACTTACCTTTAATTGCTTGGACAGTCATATGGATGTTTTTGGCAGTACAGTGTGTTAAACTATGCAGCTGTAACTTGGCTGAATATGGGAGTCAGAAAGTAATGACAGGTCTTAAATCCTGCTTAGGCCGTACAAATTTAATTACTGTATTTCAGAACAGTGAGTTGAACGGGTGGGGGGTACAGATTTAGGATACAGGTTTAGATTTGTAGATAGAGATATCCCAAGACTCATTTGCAAATACCTGAGCTCAACACCTTCAGGATCGATCAACTTGATTAGTTGTTATTGTGTCTCGGAAAGGCACATATACTCTGGATCGCATGCAGGTGTAGGATAGCGATCACCGATAGCCTTGCATCTGTCCATTGTTTCATATTTCACTTGGCAGAAACAAATGCGATTTTGGAAACAATCTCTTTAAAATTCAAATTGTGTTTATGTGCTAAAAGAGAAAGAATTTCCTTGTTACTGAAACCAATTCCAAAGTATAATTTCACCAAATCATCTATCTAAGCCATGTTTTGGTCATGTATCTGACTTTAAAATCTCCGATGTCCCAGATTAAAATCTTGCAAATACGACTTTTAAATCTCGCAAATAAGAGATTAATCTCACAAATATGACTTTAAAATCTCATATTTCCAAGTTTAAAATCTTGTATATTGTCAAACAAAAGACTATTTTAGCCCTATCCGTCTTCACCGTGATTTGTGTTGCCTGTGGATTTCCAGAACAGGAAGGGCATACGGAGCCGTCATTTTGTGTCATGTTAGGAAAAACTGTTATCGCTATAACATTGTGATTGTGAAATAGTTTATAGAGATAGAATCATGAGTTTTAACACTTTCAAACTGTATATTGTGTGACCAGATTAAAAATTTTACCGTAAAAAAAACCGCAATGAATGCAAATAAAGTACAAGTTAACGGGTTAAAAAATTATGAATAATGAATACTAATCATCTCAAACGTTGAGAAAAGTGAACTCCTGTTCATGCCCTAACTGTGCTGTCAGACAGGAACTCCGGGTCATGGTCTAACCGTGTTGTATCACACAGTAACTCCGGTTCATGGTCTAACCGTGCTGTATCACACAGGAACTCCGGTTCATGGTCTAACCGTGCTGTATCACACAGGAACTCCGGTTCATACTCTAACCGTGCTGTATCACACAGGAACTCCGGGTCATGGTCTAACCGTGCTGTATCACACAGGAACTCCGGTTCATACTCTAACCGTGCTGTATCACACAGTAACTCCGGTTCATACTCTAACCGTGCTGTATCACACAGGAACTCCGGTTCATACTCTAACCGTGCTGTATCACACAGGAACTCCGGTTCATGGTCTAACCGTGCTGTATCACACAGTAACTCCGGTTCATGGTCTAACCGTGCTGTATCACACAGTAACTCCGGTTCATACTCTAACCGTGCTGTATCACACAGGAACTCCGGTTCATGGTCTAACCGTGCTGTATCACACAGGAACTCCGGTTCATGGTCTAACCGTGCTGTATCACACAGTAACTCCTGTTCATGGTCTAACCGTGCTATATCACACAGTAACTCGTGGAGCGCTCTAACCGTGATGTATCACACAGGAACTCCTGGAGCGGTCAAACGAGCCGTTGTCCTTCATCATCTTCGTCCCGGAGTGGCGTGACCCGCCGACCCCAGCGCTGACCCGTATGGAAGCCAGTCCCTTCCGTCGCCACCAGATGACTGTGCCAGCCTTTGAGCATGAGTACCGCAGCGGCTCCCAGCACATCTGCAAGAGGTACACCAGTGTGCACCCGTACCCCCAGCAAGGCAGGCGCTTCTGCTGAAGAAGGGTAGATCCACTGTTGTGGGTGCGCTGATTGTATTCAAAATGCTAAACGAAACCTCACACTGAAAATGCACTTAACATATTTAAGAGCGTGTTCCTGAATATTTTTCTTATGCACATTGAGAGGAGCATTATCCTTCAAGATGACGCTGAGTCTTCATGACATTCTCGCATTGTGACATAGGTTTACATAGAATGATCACCAATATAATCATCTTAAAGTGCCCTTTTTACTGGAACTTTGCTTCAAAAAAACATGACCGATGTAACATTAGTCAGCACCTCATCTTTCCAAGATTCTAGGATTATAAACTATAAGCTCAACTGTCCCCACTTGTCATCAGTCTGAACAACGGTCCTCACAGACATAGTACAGTCTTTGGGCTGTAGTATGGTCCTCACACTGTAGTATTTACCTGTAGAATTTTGAATGTAGTTCTACGTGGTACTCTCTCTCTGCCAGGGAGGAGATGTACTACAAGGCGGTCCACGGCACGGCAATGATCATCCTGCAGAACGCGGCCGGCTTCGCCAAATGGGAGCCCACCCCGGAGAGGATTCAGGAGATGCAGACAGCGTACCGCGTTTCGGGGCGCTCCCTCGCCTCCCCGGGACCCTCCTCCACCCCCTCTGCCAACACGGCGGGGGACAAGGACCCCAAAAGCGAGCAGGAGGGGACGAGCACGGAGGCTCCGGCAAACCCGGACAATGCCAGCCCCAAGGAAAAGACTGCCCCGAACAGCGCAGCTGTTTAAACAGGGTGAGGAGCAGAGGGAGTGTCTGAGAGACGGGCGTTCAATTCGGGGAGGGGTTAGGAGAAGGGGGCGTGGTCATGATGGCACTGGGGGGGGGGCGCACGTCTCGTCTCTTTTTAACGCCTCGTCTCCGTTTACTCTCTCTGCCTGGACTTTTATTTAATATTAGTTGAACCAAGTTCATTATGGTGTTTTTATTATTGTTGTAGGCCTAAAGCGGTATGAGCATTAGCAGTAGTTTAGTCCAGTAGTTTGTTGTTGCTGTTGTTACTATGATTATAATTATTATTTTTTTTTACCATTGTTGCTGTTGATGATGTCATGAATAATCTGGTAATTCTGGTTGTTGTTTATTGGCCTTTGAACTTTAGTGCTATGCTATATGGCAGTCAGATTATAGAAAAGAAGAAGAATAAGAAGGAACAAACACATTTGGGAGCGGGACGTAGACGCCCAGCAGGGCTGTTATCCCCCTGATCTCTCTGGAAGAGGAAAGGAGGCACAGTGGTGCTCGAAAGTATTCATACCCCTTCACTTTCTGCACACTTTATTGTGTTGTAGATTTAATTTCAAATGGATAAAACTGCCATTTTTGCCCATTCAATCTACACTCAATAACTCATAATGACAGTGAAAGCGTGTTTTTAGACATTTTTGCAAATGTATTAAACATTAACATCAAAAGACTCCATTTTATTTTCAGGTACCCTTACAAGCGATACTATATCCTCTTGGCATTTTAATGGATCTCTATGGAAATTGGGCAGTGAGACTAGATTCAGCTGTAAATTACACTGGTACAGTATGGAACACATGACTGGCTAAATGGCTGTAAGTCATCAAGGGTCTGAGCTATCGAACGAGCCCCAAACCATCACTCTACAGCCAGATATGGAGTAGATGTGGATGGATCATTTTAAGGGTTTCTTCTCGTGACTTTTTTCCACATAGAGTTCTATAGGAGAAATAACCCTTGCAGTGATCCATCCATATCTGGCTGTAGAGTGATGGTTTGGGGCTCGTTCGATAGCTCCGACCCTTGGTAACTTACAGCTATTTAGCCAGCCATGTGTTCCATACTGTACCACTGTAATTTACGGCTGAATCTAGTCTCATCCCCCAATTCCCATAGAGATCCATTTAAATGCAGAGAGGTTATAGTATCGCTTGTAACGGTACCTGAAAATAAGATATCGAGAGTCTTTTGATGTTGATGGGTCACAGACTTCAGGAAATAACAGCAAGCAAAGGATATGCGACCAAATATTAAATATGATACTTTAAAATACATTAAAGCAAAGGGTATGAATACGTATGCACATCAGAGATTTCAGTTTTAGATTTTTAATACATTTGCAAAGATTTCTAAAAACATGTTTTCACTTTGTCATTATGGGTTATTGAGTGTAGATTGATGGGCAAAAATGGCAATTTTATCCATTTAAAACTAAATCTACAACACAATAAAGTGTGCAAAAAGTGAAGGGGTATGAATACTTTCGAGCACCACTGTATAATGACTAGGCAGCTATGTTTGTTAACCTTTCAGTCAGTTATCCTGCCTCCCCAACCACCACCGCCAATAATAACTACGTGGAGATGCAGCGTCACATGCACATGACAGCGGAGGTGTCGCCTTTTTTACTTTCCACAATGTCAGAAGCGAGTCATTCTCTGTTTACACGCTTGTCTGGTTTGTACGTGAGTTAGGACAAACGACTTGCAGGAAGGGGGGTTTGGCTGTGGCTGATTGGAGTGTTTCACCTGTGTTTAGGGGATTAGGAGGGTTCACCTGTGTTTAGGGGATTAGGAAGGTTCACCTGTGTTTAGGGGATTAGGAAGGTTCACCTGTGTTTAGGGGATTAGGACGGTTCACCTGTGTTTAGGGGAGGAGGAGGGTTCACCTGTGTTTCGGGGATTAGATTTCCTTTCATATGCAGGTAGATGCATTAATGTGTTACGGTTGCAATACAAATTGGACTAACTGCAACAGCCATGATCCTTCAATAGCAAAGTAGTTGTAATAAATGCCTTTCCCTTTGCTTGATACATAAATTAGTTTCATTATGTTTTTTTGTCGAGTACAGCAGCAGGGGACTCATGATGTTGAGTTAGATGTTTTTGTTTTGTGCAGAAAAAGTAGCATCTCATTTTTGTTCCTAGGTTATGAATGGGTAAAAGCAGCAGTGGGTTAATGAGCGAGAGTTCATTCACCTGACCTTTCCTGTGCCCTCTCATTCTGAGCTCTGATTGGCTGTTGGTCCCAAGTACTTTATGATCTCTCCTTTACTGTGTGTAATATCACAGTAGTTTGTAATATCACTGAACAAATTTTTGATTGTAGCACACCTACTTGTGCGTGAATGCACAGAACAACCATTTTTATTATGCCTTTTTATTTATTTATGGTTTATTTAAAGAAGAATAAACCTTCCTTTCCCAGAAATGATCCTCAGCCATTAATCTGCCCCTCGCCATGCCCCTCGTTCTCTGAGAGAACACAGTATGCTTGGTCTGAAAATGGCTTTTAACCTGGAGCTATGGTTACCCTGGTAATAAAAGCCATGAGACAAAGGTCTTCAGACAAGATGCTGAACAGAATCCCAACCCACGACATTGCTGCTTGTTGTATACTGTAGTCAAAATTGGAAAAAGAAAATTTTAAAGTCAAAATTTGGTTTTCAGTTCCAGGTTTCAACAGTGACATTATACGACGGGCACAAACTGATGGCATACAACAACCGAAGTTAATGAACGGGGTGTGTTTTTGCTTTTTGCAATCATTTAATTAGGATAGTATTTATATACATGTTTACACTAGTATGACATTATAGTGCATCACTGGGCAGCATTATGAATGTACATTTTTTTAAGAAAAGCAAAACACATGAAATTAGCGCAGCTCATTTCAGTGGAAGAATGGATAAGGACTGGATAAAGAAGATTAAATGTACTAAAAACAATTCAATCCTCTTGTGAAAATGGACTTCCTCATCGTGATTAGTGATAAAATGCATCACATCAGTAGAGGTAATGTTTATATGTGTGCGCGCTTGTTTTTAACCCAAAACAGTTTAAAAACAGTATAGTCTGTTGTACAATATTCGGTCTCTTAGCTTGGCCTCATTTGTACATATTAGCAGTTAGCATTTATATTGCAAAATTACAAGTACTGCTTGACGAAAGCTTTGGGAAAGGCAAGTTCATGCTGCTGATATACAAAGATGGCAGTTTGATTCTTATTAATTTGATAACCATAGGGTGGCATTGTGTCATCTTGCTTTTGGGCTAAAATCCCTGCATTATCGTCCATTAAAGCCACGAGCATCAGATGGATATTCTAATCCCAGTGTGTTTCTGTCACCAGCAAAGACCTGTAGATATTGTACAGAAAATTGGTATGAATTGTGTTCTTTTTCTCTCTGCTACACAGTTGTATCAAGCTGTTTCCAAGATGAAGTGTATGTTTTCTCCATGGTTTTGTTTTCCAAAATTCTGATTTTGTTTTAATTTAACAAAACTTTTTTTTTATTTTTTATAAATAATTCATAAAATGTTTTATGAATTACACAATTTAAGGAATAGAAAATGTTTTAAACTAAACCAAAGTGTTATTAAAGAATAAAAAAAAATCTATCTTGTATGTAAAAGTAGAATTGTTTATGAATGGAACAGTAATGCACAGGTGTAAACAGCTAAATTAGCCCTGGAGTTTATTTTTATAATTCCTGTTTTGTTTTGGGTGAAAGATGGATTTTTTTCCTGTCTGGAATTTACTTTGCATGATCAGATATTTTTCACTCACAGAAAGTATAATATAACTATAAAAAAATGACCTTCATATAAATGAGTCCATAGGCTATCTGTAGTACTGAGTCAAGTTTACTCTCTCTCATCTTCATTTTTATATGTGTGATAATATGTACATATAAAGATTTTCAAACGTGTGATATTCTTGTATTTATCCTTACCTGTTTCTCCTGAAGGTATTGTGCTGTAGATAGTCTGTAATTTCCATAAATGTTTTCTTAATGTGCAACTAATGGGCATTGATATGGTGAGAGAAAATACTGTATGTGCTCATCGACCCATTGGTTGTACTACTTAGAGAGGGCAGACCATCAATGTTGTGACACATTCAGTACAGGCTGGAACACGCTTAACTTCCAAGTGACATGTTCTAATTCATGTATCTTTAACTGCATTAGTAATAAAACTAGCATACAGTCATTTTAACAATTTTGCTTTTCTTCTAAATGCTGCCTGGTCACATGTTAATGTTTCTCAAAAGGAACCGGCCACCTTCCTGCCACCTTCCTGCCACATCAACTCGACATTTTTCTCATCTGAAACGAGAAAGCGTTTCCACTGACTGACTACCAGTAACATATCACCTCCCCTCTCAAAATCCATTACTTTGGGATGTCTAGATGGGCAGGAATGTACAATGTGTACTAAAGCCAAGTCATGCCATAACCTAACAACATCAGAAGACTCTTGATATCTTATTTTCAGGTACTCTTATAAGCGATACTATAATCTCCATTTGAATGGATCTCTATGGGAATTGGGGGGTGAGACTAGATTTAGCTGTAAATTACACTGGACGAGTATGGAACACATAGTTTGCTAAATGGCTCTAAGTCATCAAGGGTCTGACGTATCAAACAAGCCTCAAACCATCAGATGCCAGATACAGTTCATAGAGTTCAATAGGAAAATAAGTCAGGAGAAAATGACTTGCAGAAATTTAGCCAACCGCGTGTTCCATACTATTCCCGTGTAATTTACAGCTTAAACTAGTCCCACCCCCCAATTCCCATAGAGATCCATTCAAATGCAGAGAGATTATAGTATTGCTTGTAAGGGTACCTGGAAATAAGATATCAAGAGTCTTCTGATGTTGTTAGGTCACAGACATCAGGGAGTGATGACATGCAAAGGATATGCAACCAAATATAAAAATATATTACTTTATTCTACATTATGTTAAACACTCCAATATTTTTGATACCTGAAAATGGGGGGGGGGGGGGGACTATGTACAAAAGGTTCTGTAATTTCTAAACTATTCATCCGATATGGATGAAAACTCACTCAAATTAAAGCTGACAGTCTGCACTTCAACCTCATTGTCATTGTATCCTTTTAAACTCAAAGTACTAGAGTACAGAACCAAAATAACAAAAAAGGTGTCACTGTCCAATTAATTATGGTGCTCACTATTTGGACATGGGAGTGCATTTGGTATTAGTGTACTTAGCTGGGGAGAATATTAGAAATCCTATATTGTGTAGTGAAGTGATTTTTTGTTTCTTCCACATGTAGAGACTTACACCTACCTTGGAGTATTGTACTGAAGATGTTGGGAAATGGTCTTTGCCTAAATACGATTTAAAAATGAAAATCAATATCTGAATGGGGTCCTTTAAAAGACAGTGCTAATAGTTACATTTGTCATGTCAACGAATCACCATTTTGAAAATGTGAGAGGGTAAAAATAAATAAATAAAGTACGTCAGGCCCCAGCGAGATTTGAACTCGCGACCCCTGGTTTACAAGACCAGTGCTCTAACCCCTGAGCTAGAGCTATGGAGCCATTTCTCCGCACATAATAATTCATAAATACAGGCCTTCACAGTGAATGTATCTTTTATTTACCGTTAAGTGATGTTCTGAATAACCAAGGAAGTTTCACGAATTGTGATTTGCTTGCCAGCTAACCAACTGACTATTCGACAGCGAACCATAATTTGTAATTATATGCCTAACAAGCGAAATGCATTTAAATTATGCAGCTAAACTAACTAACTAACTAACTTAGTCACCTAGCTCTTGCACTAAAACATTAAATTAACGTTATTTACCAACTGAAATCTGAAAAGCGAGCTAAATCGCATTTGCCCTTGCTACTTTTATGAATTTTCTTGCCCTTGGGGTAACGTTAGCTAGCCACTTCAGGGCTAAAATAGCGACACTGGTTCTAGCTAACATTATCATTGAATAAAATATCACTTTACCAAGCAAACAAAAAAATATCACGATTTAGATCGCTGCCTTCTGTGCTTTGAAATATGTTATCGGTCAGCTTCTTCTTCTTTACATTTGTGGTAGTGCATTACTGCCCTCTGCTGTTAAGATCCGGAATAGAGAACACATTTGATCCGAGAAAATAGACTAAAATACTATTCTAATTTAGCAGTGTTCTTGAAACAGTAGCCTTCTCTGCTCATTATATTTATTACAATGTAGTGTAACATATTTTATGGTTTCCAGACTACCACATTCACATAGTCCATAAGGGTGTTTCTCAATATTAATATAATTAACCCACTCCCCAACCCACAATAGCCCATTCTCAGTCTATAAATTTCACTGACTCTGGTCTATCTCTCCCAGAAGACAGACCCTTTCTTGACTGATCTTTTGATCGAGGAAGGGTGTATTGGCCAGCTAGCATGCTTTTGTCAATTTATTTAATCACTGTCTTCAGCAGCATGACTAAGACTAGAGACACAAGTGTGGTGCAGATCATTTCAGCAGCATGACTAAGACCAGAGACACAAGTGTGGTGCAGATCATTTCAGCAGCATGACTAAGACCAGAGACACAAGTGTGGTGCAGATCATTTCAGCAGCATGACTAAGACCAGAGACAGAAGTGTGGTGCAGATCATTTCAGCAGCATGACTTAGACCAGCGACAGAAGTGTGGTGCAGATCATTTCAGCAGCATGACTAAGACCAGAGACACAAGTGTGGTGCAGATCATTTCAGCGGCATGACTAAGACCAGAGACACAAGTGTGGTGCAGATCATTTCAGCGGCATGACTAAGACCAGAGACACAAGTGTGGTGCAGATCATTTCAGCGGCATGACTAAGACCAGAGACACAAGTGTGGTGCAGATCATTTCAGCGGCATGACTAAGACCAGAGACACAAGTGTGGTGCAGATCATTTCAGCGGCATGACTAAGACCAGAGACACAAGTGTGGTGCAGATCATTTCAGCGGCATGACTAAGACCAGAGACACAAGTGTGGTGCAGATCATTTCAGCGGCATGACTAAGACCAGAGACACAAGTGTGGTGCAGATCATTTCAGCGGCATGACTAAGACCAGAGACACAAGTGTGGTGCAGATCATTTCAGCGGCATGACTAAGACCAGAGACAGAAGTGTGGTGCAGATCATTTCAGCAGCATGACTAAGACCAGAGACACAAGTGTGGTGCAGATCATTTCAGCAGCATGACTAAGACCAGAGACACAAGTGTGGTGCAGATCATTTTGCTGGCGCTCGCGAGCACAGAACAGTTCTGTGATCAGAAATAGCGCCGCGTGCTGGTTGGGCGACACTAAGTTGCGTTGTAGGAAGTAGCGAACAGCGGAGCTAAACGTTAGAGATTTCCGATTTTTTTTTGAAGTGGGGGATTAGTAAATTGGGTGGTATCCTGTTTGCGTTCTCTTTCGCTTTTGTACCGATACTGGTGCTTGGTGCCACTGTAATATCGCAATTTCAAGTCCCAATTGTTTGGAGCTAGTTAGCTGTTGGAGGTACATTGTGCTTCCTGCAATACTTTTCTGTAGACGGCTCTCCAGCTAACGCTCTTAGAAGGTTAGCATTGGCTAGCTAGCCGTTGGCGCTGGTGATTCTGGCATCGACGTGACGAAAACAGAGGAATATCGCAAAGTTCTCCCAAGAAAGCAATTAATAAAGGTTAGCTTGCTAGCTAACTGACCATAATCGAAGTGAACACAGCTCCCGGGACGCATTAATGGGGGCTCACCGAAGCGAAGGGCGGAGAGACTGGCTTCAGCAGGATGTTGCAGAACAGCAGGTCGCGGTGGTGAGCATTATATTATATAGACTAGCTATAACCTTCGAGTTATAGAGACCCAGCGTGCCAAGTGAACTTGTACTAAGAATCTAGCTGACTAGTCATGAAGGCATTGAAAACGTGCATAAAGTGATGACTATAGCTAATGATTTTATTTGGTCAAATTCAGTAGCTAGCATTACCTAGCCATCTTTGTTATCTATGTTGACCGTATGCTATGAGCTATGGCTCTGAGTCACTGTAATGTTGCTTCCTGGCTATAGACAGTAGCTTGCTTAAAATTAGGGGTTCACATTTCACTTGATCAAACCCCTTAGTATTGCACTGAAGTCAAAGCAGGGTCATAATTTTGTGGTTTGCAGCGAATGATTTAATTTAAGGGTTGACTGACAGGCTGGCTGCAACATATATTCCAATTTCTCAGCGCGTATCTCAGGAGATTAGAAATAACGTTACTAGGCTATATCTTTTGTAATCAGTATTAAAATTAAATACGAAATACGACCATTTTGAAATAAAGTGAGCAAATTCCATGCTCACTTTCTTTCACCCTCCTGCAGTCCAAACCTATTTGTAAGTGGTGCTTTTACAAATGTCAGATCAAGATATGATTGAGCTAATGGAAAAATTAAGAGCACAAGCTGGCACAAAATCTCCCCATTTCAGCGCACCATAATGTTTGGAACATATTAATGTTATGTAAATGAAAGTAGTCCTGTTAAGTATTTTGCATGCAATGACTGCTTGAAGTGTGTGACCCATAGACATGACCAGGTGCTGAGCATCCTCTCTGGTGATGCTCTGCCAGGCCTGTACTGGGTATCTTCCCTGGTGATGCTCTGCCAGGCCTGTACTGGGTATCTTCCCTGGTGATGCACTGCCAGGCCTGTACTGGGTATCTTCCCTGGTGATGCTCTGCCAGGCCTGTACTGGGTATCTTCCCTGGTGATGCTCTGCCAGGCCTGTACTGGGTATCTTCCCTGGTGATGCTCTGCCAGGCCTGTACTGGGTATCTTCCCTGGTGATGCTCTGCCAGGCCTGTACTGGGTATCTTCCCTGGTGATTCTCTGCCAGGCCTGTACTGGGTATCTTCCCTGGTGATGCTCTGCCAGGCCTGTACTGGGTATCTTCCCTGGTGATGCTCTGCCAGGCCTGCACTGGGTATCTTCCCTGGTGATGCTCTGCCAGGCCTGTACTGGGTATATTCCCTGGTGATGCTCTGCCAGGCCTGTACTGGGTATCTTCCCTGGTGATGCTCTGCCAGGCCTGTACTGGGTATCTTCCCTGGTGATGCTCTGCCAGGCCTGTACTGGGTATCTTCCCTGGTGATGCACTGCCAGTATGTTTGGGATCATTGTCTTGCTGTAAAATGAAGCACCATCCTATGAGTTTGGAAGCATTTGCTTGAATTTAAGCTGATAAGATGTTTCTGTACACTTCAGAATTAATTATCCTGCTGCTATCAGCAGTTACATTATCAATGAAGACAAGTGAGCCAGTACCTGTGGCAGCCATACGTGCCCAAACCATAACACCACCTCCGCCATGTTTCACAGATTAGCAAGTGAGCCAGGACTTGTGGCAGCCATACATGCCCAAACCATAACACCTCCTCCGCCATGTTTCACAGATTAGCAAGTGAGCCAGTACCTGTGGCAGCCATACGTGCCCAAACCATAACACCACCTCCGCCATGTTTCACAGATTAGCAAGTGAGCCAGTACCTGTGGCAGCCATACGTGCCCAAACCATAACACCACCTCCGCCATGTTTCACAGATTAGCAAGTGAGCCAGTACCTGTGGCAGCCATACCTGCCCAAACCATAACACCACCTCCGCCATGTTTCACAGATTAGATGGATAGGGTAGGCTTTGCATCTTCAGCAGTTCCTTTTGGCCTCCACACTTTGCTCTCCGTCACTCTGCTACAAGTGAATCTTGGTCTCATCCGTCCACAAGGTCTTTTTCCAGGCTCCTTTAGATGCTTCAAACTGTAACCTGGCAATCCTGTCTTTGTGGCTAACTAATGATTAGCGTATTTCAGTGTAGCCTCTGTAGTTCTGTTTGTGACGTATTCTGCAGGCAGTAGTCACTGACACACCCACACCCGCCTCCTGAAGAGTGTTTCTGATCTGTCGGACAGCTGGTTGGGGTTTTTCCTTCATTATAGTGGGAATTCTTTGATTATCAACTGTAGAGTCTTCATTAGCCTACCAGGCCCTGTGCTATTACTGAGCTCCCCAGTGCTCTGTGTCTTCTTAATGATGTTTCAAAATAGTTGATTTTGGTAAGCCTAAGGTTTGGCCTTTCTCTCTGACAGTTTTTAAACTTGTGTTCTTTCTCATGAACAATAACTCCATAAGGTCCACACTGTAGACATGTTTTAAATAATTATAATACTCATACGAAGTACATATACACATATAATTGTAAGGGCTCTGAGTGTGTGTGGCATTTATTTATTTATAGACATTGGCAAAATACACTGAAGTATGATATATACCTTTTTCCCCAAAGAATTGGTGTTTGCCAAATTCAAACACAACTTCAAGCAACATAATCTTATTTTCTCCCTCTGGTTACTATGGGATCATTAATCACTATGGTCATTAACGTGATTGTGATCCGTGTAATTTCAGAGTCCGTGGAACGTCATGATTAAACATCGCCAGGTCCACCGCAGGGGACGGAGATCACAGATGACCGTCAGGTAAAGAACAAAATCCGCCCAAATGTTTGTAACCAGCATTCATCAAGGCCTCCAGACATGTGCTTGAACAAAAAATTGGGTTTGTCTTGAGCCAGAAATTTTAAAGACTCCCGTCCATTCAAACGCATGTTGTTTTTTTTCTATTTTTAGTTTTATGGTAAACTCTTCTTGGAGGCATGACTTTAACTACACATGTTGATTTTTGTGCAGAACTCCACTACAGCACTGTTTTCTTATTCTTCCACTGTACAGAGAGAGAGCTTCTCTGTACTCTGAACCAGAGCGCTGTTCTCTTATTCTTCCACTGTACAGAGAGAGAGCTTCTCTGTACTCTGAACCAGAGCGCTGTTCTCTTATTCTTCCACTGTACAGAGAGAGAGCTTCTCTGTACTCTGAACCAGAGCGCTGTTTTCTTATTCGTCCACTGTACAGAGAGAGAGCTTCTCTGTACTCTGAACCAGAGCGCTGTTCTCTTATTCTTCCACTGTACAGAGAGAGAGCTTCTCTGTACTCTGAACCAGAGCGCTGTTTTCTTATTCTTCCACTGTACAGAGAGAGAGCTTCTCTGTACTCTGAACCAGAGCGCTGTTCTCTTATTCTTCCACTGTACAGAGAGAGAGCTTCTCTGTACTCTGAACCAGAGCGCTGTTTTCTTATTCTTCCACTGTACAGAGAGAGAGCTTCTCTGTACTCTGAACCAGAGTGCTGTTCTCTTATTCTTCCACTGTACAGAGAGAGAGCTTCTCTGTACTCTGAACCAGAGCGCTGTTCTCTTATTCTTCCACTGTACAGAGAGAGAGAGAGCTTCTCTGTACTCTGAACCAGAGCGCTGTTTTCTTATTCTTCCACTGTACAGAGAGAGAGCTTCTCTGTACTCTGAACCAGAGCGCTGTTCTCTTATTCTTCCACTGTACAGAGAGAGAGCTTCTCTGTACTCTGAACCAGAGCGCTGTTTTCTTATTCTTCCACTGTACAGAGAGAGAGCTTCTCTGTACTCTGAACCAGAGTGCTGTTCTCTTATTCTTCCACTGTACAGAGAGAGAGCTTCTCTGTACTCTGAACCAGAGCGCTGTTCTCTTATTCTTCCACTGTACAGAGAGAGAGCTTCTCTGTACTCTGAACCAGAGCGCTGTTTTCTTATTCGTCCACTGTACAGAGAGAGAGCTTCTCTGTACTCTGAACCAGAGCGCTGTTCTCTTATTCTTCCACTGTACAGAGAGAGAGCTTCTCTGTACTCTGAACCAGAGCGCTGTTCTCTTATTCTTCCACTGTACAGAGAGAGAGCTTCTCTGTACTCTGAACCAGAGCGCTGTTTTCT
The DNA here is from genome assembly GCA_022702515.1 of Ilyophis sp. 1 JC-2022. Lineage (NCBI taxonomy): Eukaryota > Metazoa > Chordata > Actinopteri > Anguilliformes > Synaphobranchidae > Ilyophis > Ilyophis sp. 1 JC-2022. The sequence goes on from CM040396.1 coordinate 1,231,344, forward strand.
TATTCGTCCACTGTACAGAGAGAGAGCTTCTCTGTACTCTGAACCAGAGCGCTGTTCTCTTATTCTTCCACTGTACAGAGAGAGAGCTTCTCTGTACTCTGAACCAGAGTGCTGTTCTCTTATTCTTCCACTGTACAGAGAGAGAGCTTCTCTGTACTCTGAACCAGAGCGCTGTTCTCTTATTCTTCCACTGTACAGAGAGAGAGCTTCTCTGTACTCTGAACCAGAGCGCTGTTTTCTTATTCGTCCACTGTACAGAGAGAGAGCTTCTCTGTACTCTGAACCAGAGCGCTGTTCTCTTATTCTTCCACTGTACAGAGAGAGAGCTTCTCTGTACTCTGAACCAGAGCGCTGTTTTCTTATTCTTCCACTGTACAGAGAGAGAGCTTCTCTGTACTCTGAACCAGAGCGCTGTTCTCTTATTCTTCCACTGTACAGAGAGAGAGCTTCTCTGTACTCTGAACCAGAGCGCTGTTTTCTTATTCTTCCACTGTACAGAGAGAGAGCTTCTCTGTACTCTGAACCAGAGTGCTGTTCTCTTATTCTTCCACTGTACAGAGAGAGAGCTTCTCTGTACTCTGAACCAGAGCGCTGTTCTCTTATTCTTCCACTGTACAGAGAGAGAGAGAGCTTCTCTGTACTCTGAACCAGAGCGCTGTTTTCTTATTCTTCCACTGTACAGAGAGAGAGCTTCTCTGTACTCTGAACCAGAGCGCTGTTCTCTTATTCTTCCACTGTACAGAGAGAGAGCTTCTCTGTACTCTGAACCAGAGCGCTGTTTTCTTATTCTTCCACTGTACAGAGAGAGAGCTTCTCTGTACTCTGAACCAGAGTGCTGTTCTCTTATTCTTCCACTGTACAGAGAGAGAGCTTCTCTGTACTCTGAACCAGAGCGCTGTTCTCTTATTCTTCCACTGTACAGAGAGAGAGCTTCTCTGTACTCTGAACCAGAGCGCTGTTTTCTTATTCTTCCACTGTACAGAGAGAGAGCTTCTCTGTACTCTGAACCAGAGCGCTGTTCTCTTATTCTTCCACTGTACAGAGAGAGAGCTTCTCTGTACTCTGAACCAGAGCGCTGTTCTCTTATTCTTCCACTGTACAGAGAGAGAGAGAGCTTCTCTGTACTCTGAACCAGAGCGCTGTTTTCTTATTCTTCCACTGTACAGAGAGAGAGCTTCTCTGTACTCTGAACCAGAGCGCTGTTCTCTTATTCTTCCACTGTACAGAGAGAGAGCTTCTCTGTACTCTGAACCAGAGCGCTGTTTTCTTATTCGTCCACTGTACAGAGAGAGAGCTTCTCTGTACTCTGAACCAGAGCGCTGTTTTCTTATTCGTCCACTGTACAGAGAGAGAGCTTCTCTGTACTCTGAACCAGAGCGCTGTTTTCTTATTCGTCCACTGTACAGAGAGAGAGCTTCTCTGTACTCTGAACCAGAGCGCTGTTTTGTTATTCTTTCACTGTACAGAGAGAGAGATTCTCTGTACTCTGAACCAGAGCGCTGTTTTCTTATTCTTCCACTGTACAGAGAGAGCTTCTCTACTCTGAAATCTGAGTTGGTACGCGCACGTATGAGCAAAATTTGCAGGGTCACAAATATGTCGACCCTATCGTGGTCCACGATGCGAAGATCTGCAAATTACAGGAGAGTTGTGTGGAGAACAGAAAGCTGACTCGGTGACATTGTTGTGACAGTTGGTGTGTTAAACGTGGCTGCGCAGTTTTACAACTTCGTTCCACTCTTTGCCAAAGGACAAAAAAAACAAAGGACCATCTAAAACAAAAATGTTTGGATTTTTTAAAATATAAATTGTGTGGATATGCCTGATGGCTTAGAGGGAATCCATGTTTGTAGCACAAATTTTACACATTTTACACATTTTACACATGTCTGCTTCCAGAACTTCATGCCAAAGTTGATGGGTTTTGCTAAAGAAATTATTTTTAATCCGGATGGCATGCCAACCATATATCCCGGGACCACAGCTGTCCGTTAACAGTGACAGTTAAGGGACATAAGACATGGATACTATCAATAGCTTAGCGGAATCATTATTGCTATTTAAGTCACTCAAATATTGAACTCCATCTACCTGTGGCCAATGCTACCTTAGCTTCCGTAGTTGTCAGTTGTGAAGGATAACAGTATATGCAGATTGTGAAGGATAACAGTATATGCAGATTGTGAAGGATAACAGTATATGCAGATTGTGAAGGATAACAGTATATGCAGATTGAGAAGGATAACAGTATATGCAGATTGTGAAGGATAACAGTATATGCAGATTGAGAAGGATAACAGTATATGCAGATTGTGAAGGATAACAGTATATGCAGATTGTGAAGGATAACAGTATATGCAGATTGAGAAGGATAACAGTATATGCAGATTGAGAAGGATAACAGTATATGCAGATTGAGAAGGATAACAGTATATGCAGATTGAGAAGGATAACAGTATATGCAGATTGTGAAGGATAACAGTATATGCAGATTGTGAAGGATAACAGTATATGCAGATTGTGAAGGATAACAGTATATGCAGATTGTGAAGGATAACAGTATATGCAGATTGAGAAGGATAACAGTATATGCAGATTGAGAAGGATAACAGTATATGCAGATTGTGAAGGATAACAGTATATGCAGATTGTGAAGGATAACAGTATATGCAGATTGTGAAGGATAACAGTATATGCAGATTGTGAAGGATAACAGTATATGCAGATTGTGAAGGATAACAGTATATGCAGATTGAGAAGGATAACAGTATATGCAGATTGTGAAGGATAACAGTATATGCAGATTGAGAAGGATAACAGTATATGCAGATTGAGAAGGATAACAGTATATGCAGATTGTGAAGGATAACAGTATATGCAGATTGAGAAGGATAACAGTATATGCAGATTGTGAAGGATAACAGTATATGCAGATTGAGAAGGATAACAGTATATGCAGATTGAGAAGGATAACAGTATATGCAGATTGTGAAGGATAACAGTATATGCAGATTGTGAAGGATAACAGTATATGCAGATTGTGAAGGATAACAGTATATGCAGATTGTGAAGGATAACAGTATATGCAGATTGTGAAGGATAACAGTATATGCAGATTGAGAAGGATAACAGTATATGCAGATTGTGAAGGATAACAGTATATGCAGATTGAGAAGGATAACAGTATATGCAGATTGAGAAGGATAACAGTATATGCAGATTGTGAAGGATAACAGTATATGCAGATTGAGAAGGATAACAGTATATGCAGATTGTGAAGGATAACAGTATATGCAGATTGTGAAGGATAACAGTATATGCAGATTGAGAAGGATAACAGTATATGCAGATTGTGAAGGATAACAGTATATGCAGATTGTGAAGGATAACAGTATATGCAGATTGTGAAGGATAACAGTATATGCAGATTGTGAAGGATAACAGTATATGCAGATTGTGAAGGATAACAGTATATGCAGATTGTGAAGGATAACAGTATATGCAGATTGTGAAGGATAACAGTATATGCAGATTGTGAAGGATAACAGTATATGCAGATTGTGAAGGATAACAGTATATGCAGATTGTGAAGGATAACAGTATATGCAGATTGTGAAGGATAACAGTATATGCAGATTGTGAAGGATAACAGTATATGCAGATTGAGAAGGATAACAGTATATGCAGATTGTGAAGGATAACAGTATATGCAGATTGAGAAGGATAACAGTATATGCAGATTGAGAAGGATAACAGTATATGCAGATTGAGAAGGATAACAGTATATGCAGATTGAGAAGGATAACAGTATATGCAGATTGTGAAGGATAACAGTATATGCAGATTGTGAAGGATAACAGTATATGCAGATTGTGAAGGATAACAGTATATGCAGATTGTGAAGGATAACAGTATATGCAGATTGTGAAGGATAACAGTATATGCAGATTGTGAAGGATAACAGTATATGCAGATTGAGAAGGATAACAGTATATGCAGATTGAGAAGGATAACAGTATATGCAGATTGTGAAGGATAACAGTATATGCAGATTGAGAAGGATAACAGTATATGCAGATTGTGAAGGATAACAGTATATGCAGATTGTGAAGGATAACAGTATATGCAGATTGTGAAGGATAACAGTATATGCAGATTGTGAAGGATAACAGTATATGCAGATTGTGAAGGATAACAGTATATGCAGATTGTGAAGGATAACAGTATATGCAGATTGTGAAGGATAACAGTATATGCAGATTGTGAAGGATAACAGTATATGCAGATTGTGAAGGATAACAGTATATGCAGATTGTGAAGGATAACAGTATATGCAGATTGTGAAGGATAACAGTATATGCAGATTGTGAAGGATAACAGTATATGCAGATTGTGAAGGATAACAGTATATGCAGATTGTGAAGGATAACAGTATATGCAGATTGTGAAGGATAACAGTATATGCAGATTGTGAAGGATAACAGTATATGCAGATTGTGAAGGATAACAGTATATGCAGATTGTGAAGGATAACAGTATATGCAGATTGAGAAGGATAACAGTATATGCAGATTGTGAAGGATAACAGTATATGCAGATTGTGAAGGATAACAGTATATGCAGATTGTGAAGGATAACAGTATATGCAGATTGAGAAGGATAACAGTATATGCAGATTGTGAAGGATAACAGTATATGCAGATTGTGAAGGATAACAGTATATGCAGATTGTGAAGGATAACAGTATATGCAGATTGAGAAGGATAACAGTATATGCAGATTGTGAAGGATAACAGTATATGCAGATTGTGAAGGATAACAGTATATGCAGATTGTGAAGGATAACAGTATATGCAGATTGTGAAGGATAACAGTATATGCAGATTGAGAAGGATAACAGTATATGCAGATTGTGAAGGATAACAGTATATGCAGATTGTGAAGGATAACAGTATATGCAGATTGAGAACTAAACTTACTATTGAGATACATCAACAAGTCTCAGATTTAGGAAAACAGTAGGCTGGCTCGTCTTTGGACTCCAAGGCTCAAACATGAAGGGCTGTAATATTATTTCCCCCAGTGTTGCCTCCTGTTGCTATCATGGAATGAAATGCAGTGTTTTTTAGCTGGCTTACATGGGGGGCATTCTTAGTGAGGGTAAAGGTGTGGAGATGCTACTAAGCCATTTTCAGTAGTTTATTGAGCATTTTTTGGTGGAAAAACCATATTAAACTAATTATTATTGAATATAGAATTTTTTAAGGGTTTGAAATACATGTGGAGGGGATCTTTAAGGATCTGAATTATACGACACCTGTAAGTTTTTTTGCTTTATATTTTGCCGGTACACCCCATATAGGCCTAATTTATAAACATCATGGTCCTCGTACAGGACGTTTCACCATCTTGGTGTTGCAGTTGATAATATAATATACAGCTCGGAGCTAAGTATGTTTGTGACAGAACGTTATATAATATACAGCTCGTAGCTAAGTAAGTTTGTGACAGAATGTTATATAATATACAGCTCGTAGCTAAGTATGTTTGTGACAGAACGTTATATAATATACAGCTCGTAGCTAAGTATGTTTGTGACAGAACGTTATATAATATACAGCTCGTAGCTAAGTATGTTTGTGACAGAACGTTATATAATATACAGCTCGTAGCTAAGTATGTTTGTGACAGAACGTTATATAATATACAGCTCGTAGCTAAGTATGTTTGTGACAGAACGTTATATAATATACAGCTCGTAGCTAAGTAAGTTTGTGACAGAATGTTATATAATATTCAGCTCGTAGCTAAGTATGTTTGTGACAGAACGTTATATAATATACAGCTCGTAGCTAAGTATGTTTGTGACAGAACGTTATATAATATACAGCTCGTAGCTAAGTATGTTTGTGACAGAACGTTATATAATATACAGCTCGTAGCTAAGTATGTTTGTGACAGAACGTTATATAATATACAGCTCGTAGCTAAGTATGTTTGTGACAGAACGTTATATAATATACAGCTCGTAGCTAAGTAAGTTTGTGACAGAACGTTTTGCACTGAGAGATTGTCTGTTGCATGCATCTAGCTATACTGACCCTGTGCTGTCCATGGACCTTCTGAGGACTGTGCTCCAGCCCAGCTTCAACGATGACATTCTTGCTGTCTTTAAGAAGTACATGAAGGTAAGCGCTCCCGTCTCGGGTCCCCTAAACTGCCCAATCCATAAGCAGCACTAAACCGCCCAATCCGTAAGCAGCACTCATCAGGGAGTGAACCGCTGCATGCAGATTATTGTGTGAATTGCAGAGGGTAATTGGAGGGTAAATTGGTATGTTGGGGCTTTGGTGGGTCGGTGGTACAGTTCCTGCCTGCCACGTGGCAGGCCCGGGTTCGATTCCCGGCCAATGCAGTTGCATTTCTGGGAGGCAGTGTAGCATAATGGTTAAGCAACTGAGCTTGTAACCGAAAGGTTGTAGGTTTCCCAGGTAGGACACTGCTGTTGTGCCCTTAAGCAAAAGCATTGCTTCAGTATCTATGTATAAATGGATACTGTGTAAAAATTAAAAAATCTGTGTAAGTCGCTCTGTATAAGAGCGTCTGCTAAATGCCTGTAATGTAATGTAATGAACTAAGATGCTTAATATCAAAGTAAAATAATGACTTAAATGCCGTGGTGATGACAGTGGGCCATGTTAATGTGAATGACTTAATTGCCGTGGTGATGACAGTGGGCCATGTTAATGTGAATGACTTAATTGCCGTGGTGATGACAGTGGGCCATGTTAATGTGAATGACTTAATTGCCGTGGTGATGACAGTGGGCCATGTTAATGTGAATGACTTAAATGCCGTGGTGATGACAGTGGGCCATGTTAATGTGAATGACTTAAATGCCGTGGTGATGACAGTGGGCCATGTTAATGTGAATGACTTAATTGCCGTGGTGATGACAGTGGGCCATGTTAATGTGAATGACTTAAATGCCGTGGTGATGACAGTGGGCCATGTTAATGTGAGTGAGTTAAATGCCGTGGTGATGACAGTGGGCCGTGTTAATGTGAATGACTTAAATGCCGTGGTGATGACAGTGGGCCATGTTAATGTGAATGACTTAATTGCCGTGGTGATGACAGTGGGCCATGTTAATGTGAATGACTTAATTGCCGTGGTGATGACAGTGGGCCGTGTTAATGTGAATGACTTAAATGCCGTGGTGATGACAGTGGGCCATGTTAATGTGAATGACTTAAATGCCGTGGTGATTACAGTGGGCCATGTTAATGTGAATGACTTAATTGCCGTGGTGATGACAGTGGGCCGTGTTAATGTGAATGACTTAAATGCCGTGGTGATGACAGTGGGCCGTGTTAATGTGAATTAATTAAATGCCGTGGTGATGACAGTGGGCCATGTTAATGTGAATGACTTAAATGCCGTGGTGATGACAGTGGGCCATGTTAATGTGAATGACTTAATTGCCGTGGTGATGACAGTGGGCCATGTTAATGTGAATGACTTAATTGCCGTGGTGATGACAGTGGGCCGTGTTAATGTGAATGAGTTAAATGCCGTGGTGATGACAGTGGGCCATGTTAATGTGAATGAGTTCATTGCCGTGGTGATGACAGTGGGCCATGTGAATGAGTTAATTGCCGTGGTGATGACAGTGGGCCGTGTTAATGTGAATGAGTTAATTGCCGTGGTGATGACAGTGGGCCATGTTAATGTGAATGAGTTAATTGCCGTGGTGATGACAGTGGGCCGTGTTAATGTGAATGAGTTAATTGCCGTGGTGATGACAGTGGGCCATGTTAATGCTTAATTGCCGTGGTGATGACAGTGGGCCATGTTAATGCTTAATTGCCGTGGTGATGACAGTGGGCCATGTTAATGCTTAATTGCCGTGGTGATGACAGTGGGCCATGTTAATGCTTAATTGCCGTGGTGATGACAGTGGGCCATGTTAATGCTTAATTGCCGTGGTGATGACAGTGGGCCATGTTAATGCTTAATTGCCGTGGTGATGACAGTGGGCCATGTTAATGCTTAATTGCCGTGGTGATGACAGTGGGCCATGTTAATGCTTAAATGCCGTGGTGATGACAGTGGGCCGTGTTAATGTGAATGAGTTAAATGCCGTGGTGATGACAGTGGGCCATGTTAATGTGAATGAGTTAATTGCCGTGGTGATGACAGTGGGCCATGTTAATGTGAATGAGTTAATTGCCGTGGTGATGACAGTGGGCCATGTTAATGTGAATGAGTTAATTGCCGTGGTGATGACAGTGGGCCATGTTAATGTGAATGAGTTAATTGCCGTGGTGATGACAGTGGGCCGTGTTAATGTGAATGAGTTAATTGCCGTGGTGATGACAGTGGGCCATGTTAATGTGAATGAGTTAAATGCCGTGGTGATGACAGTGGGCCATGTTCATGTGAATGAGTTAAATGCCGTGGTGATGACAGTGGGCCATGTTCATGTGAATGAGTTAATTGCCGTGGTGATGACAGTGGGCCATGTTAATGTGAATGAGTTAAATGCCGTGGTGATGACAGTGGGCCATGTTAATGTGAATTACTTAATTGCCGTGGTGATGACAGTGGGCCGTGTTAATGTGAATGAGTTTTTGTCCCACAGTTCTTTGAGAAGGCTGCCAGCAATGTGAAGGAGAACGTCGGCGAGGAGGTGCTCCCAGAGCAGCTGATCAGAGAGACCTGTAGAAACTGCTTGGAGCACGTGAGAGCCGTCTGTTTTCAGCCATTTAATGTTGTATTGTCCTACGGAGTCGGCTTAGCATTCCAGGAGACGCGCTAACTATTTTTGTTCACTTTCTGCTTCTGCAGGCAAAGCAGCTCTTTCCTGATTCAGAGAAAGTTGCCAGATCTGGTCCTGAACCCCCGGCCAAGGTGAGGTTTCAGTGTCACAGCAAAGATTGATTTCGTTTTTCACGCATTATTCCTCCTCTCTTGCACCCCAACTGTAAAACATGTGATTGATATTAGCGCACGGAAGGAGAAAGAGCGTTGGCTCAGCTCGCTCTCGATTGGGTCGTGTGACTTTCCTCTCTAACGGCTCCTTGCTCTTCGGTCCTCACAGCGCATGCGGCCAGCGGAGGACGAGTCGAGCCAGAGGGGTAGTCTCGTTCAGAAGAAGGTGAGACGGCCAGGTGCCTACGCACGTTCTGTTCTGTGATTGAAGGTTCCCATGGGCCACAGGAAGTGAAAGGTTTTCTTTAGAATGATAATAATATTTATTTTTTTGTTCCGTGCAGAGGAAAGGTCGGCCCCCAGGGCCCGTCTCTGTTTATGATCGACCCGTTTCCTTCAGCGCCCCGTGAGTATAAGCAAGTGTACGCACGCGCATGCGCACACACACACTCTCTCACACGCACACGCACGCACGCACGCACACACACACACACACACACACACACACTCACTTCTGCACACACACACACCCACACCCACACACACACACACACACACACACACACACACACACTCACTTCTGCACACACACACACACACACACCCACACACAAACTCACACATACACCAACTCTCTCGTCTCACACACACACATACATGTTATCTACAGATATATATGTGGTGAGGCTCAATGCCATAACTTCCGCATGAGAACTTCCAAGTTATTAATTTCTAGACATTTTTGTCAGCGTGGTTAGGGGTGTGACCTGCTTGGTTCCTCTCTCTTCAAGAGCCAAGCCCAAAACGTCTGAGCCAATAAAGCGCGAGGGACCCAAGGTGAGGACAGATATTTAATTTCCTTTCAGACTCTCCTGTAAACCGCACATGAATGCACCAGACTATGTTTGGCAAAGTGTGTGTTCTTTCTCTCGAAAGGCCTGCATGCAGTTTAAAGCTCATGGGACACAGTCACGTGTCCGTTCTTCCGTTTACACCAAATGTTTGAGTGCTTGTGATGTGTGCTTAATGCACAACCTGTGCTCCTGTGCAGTGGGATCCCTCCAGACTGAACGAAAAGAGCACGTTCGTCCTGGGCTCAAGAGCAAACAAGTAAGCATAAGGGAAGCGGGAACGCCATGTTATTGCAGAAGGGAAGAGGGAACGCCGTGTTATTGCAGAAGGGAAGAGGGAACGCCGTGTTATTGCAGAAGGGAAGAGGGAACGCCATGTTATTGTAGAAGGGAAGAGGGAACGCCGTGTTATTGCAGAAGGGAAGAGGGAACGCCGTGTTATTGCAGAAGGGAAGAGGGAACGCTATGTTATTGCAGAAGGGAAGAGGGAACGCCGTGTTATTGCAGAAGGGAAGAGGGAACGCCGTGTTATTGCAGAAGGGAAGAGGGAACGCCGTGTTATTGCAGAAGGGAAGAGGGAACGCCGTGTTATTGCAGAAGGGAAGAGGGAACGCCGTGTTATTGCAGAAGGGAAGAGGGAACGCCGTGTTATTGCAGAAGGGAAGAGGGAACGCCATGTTATTGCAGAAGGGAAGAGGGAACGCCGTGTTATTGCAGAAGGGAAGAGGGAACGCCATGTTATTGCAGAAGGGAAGAGGGAACGCCATGTTATTGCAGAAGGGAAGAGGGAACGCCATGTTATTGCAGAAGGGAAGAGGGAACGCCATGTTATTGCAGAAGGGAAGAGGGAACGCCATGTTATTGCAGAAGGGAAGAGGGAACGCCATGTTATTGCAGAAGGGAAGAGGGAACGCCATGTTATTGCAGAAGGGAAGAGGGAACGCCATGTTATTGCAGAAGGGAAGAGGGAACGCCATGTTATTGCAGAAGGGAAGAGGGAACGCCATGTTATTGCAGAAGGGAAGAGGGAACGCCATGTTATTGCAGAAGGGAAGAGGGAACGCCATGTTATTGCAGAAGGGAAGAGGGAACGCCATGTTATTGCAGAAGGGAAGAGGGAACGCCATGTTATTGCAGAAGGGAAGAGGGAACGCCATGTTATTGCAGAAGGGAAGAGGGAACGCCATGTTATTGCAGAAGGGAAGAGGGAACGCCATGTTATTGCAGAAGGGAAGAGGGAACGCCATGTTATTGCAGAAGGGAAGAGGGAACGCCATGTTATTGCAGAAGGGAAGAGGGAACGCCATGTTATTGCAGAAGGGAAGAGGGAACGCCATGTTATTGCAGAAGGGAAGAGGGAACGCCATGTTATTGCAGAAGGGAAGAGGGAACGCCATGTTATTGCAGAAGGGAAGAGGGAACGCCATGTTATTGCAGAAGGGAAGAGGGAACGCCATGTTATTGCAGAAGGGAAGAGGGAACGCCATGTTATTGCAGAAGGGAAGAGGGAACGCCATGTTATTGCAGAAGGGAAGAGGGAACGCCATGTTATTGCAGAAGGGAAGAGGGAACGCCATGTTATTGCAGAAGGGAAGAGGGAACGCCATGTTATTGCAGAAGGGAAGAGGGAACGCCATGTTATTGCAGAAGGGAAGAGGGAACGCCATGTTATTGCAGAAGGGAAGAGGGAACGCCATGTTATTGCAGAAGGGAAGAGGGAACGCCATGTTATTGCAGAAGGGAAGAGGGAACGCCATGTTATTGCAGAAGGGAAGAGGGAACGCCATGTTATTGCAGAAGGGAAGAGGGAACGCCATGTTATTGCAGAAGGGAAGAGGGAACGCCATGTTATTGCAGAAGGGAAGAGGGAACGCCATGTTATTGCAGAAGGGAAGAGGGAACGCCATGTTATTGCAGAAGGGAAGAGGGAACGCCATGTTATTGCAGAAGGGAAGAGGGAACGCCATGTTATTGCAGAAGGGAAGAGGGAACGCCATGTTATTGCAGAAGGGAAGAGGGAACGCCATGTTATTGCAGAAGGGAAGAGGGAACGCCATGTTATTGCAGAAGGGAAGAGGGAACGCCATGTTATTGCAGAAGGGAAGAGGGAACGCCATGTTATTGCAGAAGGGAAGAGGGAACGCCATGTTATTGCAGAAGGGAAGAGGGAACGCCATGTTATTGCAGAAGGGAAGAGGGAACGCCATGTTATTGCAGAAGGGAAGAGGGAACGCCATGTTATTGCAGAAGGGAAGAGGGAACGCCATGTTATTGCAGAAGGGAAGAGGGAACGCCATGTTATTGCAGAAGGGAAGAGGGAACGCCATGTTATTGCAGAAGGGAAGAGGGAACGCCATGTTATTGCAGAAGGGAAGAGGGAACGCCATGTTATTGCAGAAGGGAAGAGGGAACGCCATGTTATTGCAGAAGGGAAGAGGGAACGCCATGTTATTGCAGAAGGGAAGAGGGAACGCCATGTTATTGCAGAAGGGAAGAGGGAACGCCATGTTATTGCAGAAGGGAAGAGGGAACGCCATGTTATTGCAGAAGGGAAGAGGGAACGCCATGTTATTGCAGAAGGGAAGAGGGAACGCCATGTTATTGCAGAAGGGAAGAGGGAACGCCATGTTATTGCAGAAGGGAAGAGGGAACGCCATGTTATTGCAGAAGGGAAGAGGGAACGCCGTGTTATTGCAGAAGGGAAGAGGGAACGCCATGTTATTGCAGAAGGGAAGAGGGAACGCCATGTTATTGCAGAAGGGAAGAGGGAACGCCATGTTATTGCAGAAGGGAAGAGGGAACGCCATGTTATTGCAGAAGGGAAGAGGGAACGCCATGTTATTGCAGAAGGGAAGAGGGAACGCCATGTTATTGCAGAAGGGAAGAGGGAACGCCATGTTATTGCAGAAGGGAAGAGGGAACGCCATGTTATTGCAGAAGGGAAGAGGGAACGCCATGTTATTGCAGAAGGGAAGAGGGAACGCCATGTTATTGCAGAAGGGAAGAGGGAACGCCATGTTATTGCAGAAGGGAAGAGGGAACGCCATGTTATTGCAGAAGGGAAGAGGGAACGCCATGTTATTGCAGAAGGGAAGAGGGAACGGCGTGTTATTGCAGAAGGGAAGAGGGAACGCCATGTTATTGCAGAAGGGAAGAGGGAACGCCATGTTATTGCAGAAGGGAAGAGGGAACGCCATGTTATTGCAGAAGGGAAGAGGGAACGCCGTGTTATTGCAGAAGGGAAGAGGGAACGCCATGTTATTGCAGAAGGGAAGAGGGAACGCCATGTTATTGCAGAAGGGAAGAGGGAACGCCATGTTATTGCAGAAGGGAAGAGGGAACGCCATGTTATTGCAGAAGGGAAGAGGGAACGCCATGTTATTGCAGAAGGGAAGAGGGAACGCCATGTTATTGCAGAAGGGAAGAGGGAACGCCATGTTATTGCAGAAGGGAAGAGGGAACGCCATGTTATTGCAGAAGGGAAGAGGGAACGCCATGTTATTGCAGAAGGGAAGAGGGAACGCCATGTTATTGCAGAAGGGAAGAGGGAACGCCGTGTTATTGCAGAAGGGAAGAGGGAACGCCATGTTATTGCAGAAGGGAAGAGGGAACGCCGTGTTATTGCAGAAGGGAAGAGGGAACGCCATGTTATTGCAGAAGGGAAGAGGGAACGCCATGTTATTGCAGAAGGGAAGAGGGAACGCCGTGTTATTGCAGAAGGGAAGAGGGAACGCCATGTTATTGCAGAAGGGAAGAGGGAACGCCATGTTATTGCAGAAGGGAAGAGGGAACGCCGTGTTATTGCAGAAGGGAAGAGGGAACGCCGTGTTATTGCAGAAGGGAAGAGGGAACGCCATGTTATTGCAGAAGGGAAGAGGGAACGCCGTGTTATTGCAGAAGGGAAGAGGGAACGCCGTGTTATTGCAGAAGGGAAGAGGGAACGCCGTGTTATTGCAGAAGGGAAGAGGGAACGCCGTGTTATTGCAGAAGGGAAGAGGGAACGCCATGTTATTGCAGAAGGGAAGAGGGAACGCCGTGTTATTGCAGAAGGGAAGAGGGAACGCCGTGTTATTGCAGAAGGGAAGAGGGAACGCCATGTTATTGCAGAAGGGAAGAGGGAACGCCATGTTATTGCAGAAGGGAAGAGGGAACGCCGTGTTATTGCAGAAGGGAAGAGGGAACGCCATGTTATTGCAGAAGGGAAGAGGGAACGCCATGTTATTGCAGAAGGGAAGAGGGAACGCCGTGTTATTGCAGAAGGGAAGAGGGAACGCCGTGTTATTGCAGAAGGGAAGAGGGAACGCCATGTTATTGCAGAAGGGAAGAGGGAACGCCGTGTTATTGCAGAAGGGAAGAGGGAACGCCGTGTTATTGCAGAAGGGAAGAGGGAACGCCATGTTATTGCAGAAGGGAAGAGGGAACGCCATGTTATTGCAGAAGGGAAGAGGGAACGCCATGTTATTGCAGAAGGGAAGAGGGAACGCCATGTTATTGCAGAAGGGAAGAGGGAACGCCGTGTTATTGCAGAAGGGAAGAGGGAACGCCGTGTTATTGCAGAAGGGAAGAGGGAACGCCATGTTATTGCAGAAGGGAAGAGGGAACGCCGTGTTATTGCAGAAGGGAAGAGGGAACGCCGTGTTATTGCAGAAGGGAAGAGGGAACGCCATGTTATTGCAGAAGGGAAGAGGGAACGCCATGTTATTGCAGAAGGGAAGAGGGAACGCCATGTTATTGCAGAAGGGAAGAGGGAACGCCATGTTATTGCAGAAGGGAAGAGGGAACGCCATGTTATTGCAGAAGGGAAGAGGGAACGCCATGTTATTGCAGAAGGGAAGAGGGAACGCCATGTTATTGCAGAAGGGAAGAGGGAACGCCATGTTATTGCAGAAGGGAAGAGGGAACGCCATGTTATTGCAGAAGGGAAGAGGGAACGCCATGTTATTGCAGAAGGGAAGAGGGAACGCCATGTTATTGCAGAAGGGAGGAGGGAACGCCATGTTATTGCAGAAGGGAAGAGGGAACGCCATGTTATTGCAGAAGGGAAGAGGGAACGCCATGTTATTGCAGAATTGTCTGTTTGCAAATGTCTGCTCTTGTGAATATCTGTTTGCGAATGACTGTTTGTGAATCGCTCCTCTTGCGAATGTCTGCTTGCGAATGTCTGCTTGCGAATGTCTTTTTGCGAATGACTGTTTGCGAATGTCTCTTCTTGCGGATGACTGTTTGCGGATGTCTGCTCTTGTGAATGTCTGCTCTTGCGAATGTCTGTTTGCGAATGACTGTTTGCGAATGTCTCTTCTTGCGGATGACTGTTTGCGAATGTCTGCTCTTGTGAATGGCTGCTCTTGTGAATGTCTGTTTGAACGTTGCTCTTCTTGTTGGCCAGAGATATGACAGATAATTGCAAGCTAAACATTTATAGTTAAAAACTGGCCGTCAGCGATGGCTGTCGATGGCTGTCAGTGCAATCTGCCTTTGTGAATGTCTGTTTCTGAATGCCTGCTTGCGAATGTCTGCTCTTGTAAATGTTCGCAAATGTCTGTTTTTGCGAATGTCTGCTCTTGTAAATGCCTGCTTGTGAATGTCTGTTTGCCTTCGTCCCTGATGTCCCTGGTCTTCCTATCAACCTCCCGTTTTCAGAGCTTTAGGGATGGGAGGCACCAGAGGGAGAATTTACATCAAACACGCTGACCTCTTCAAGGTGAGTTTGGTTTTCCCATGACAGGGAAGCGGGTACGATTATGTATCAGGTATTCTATATTATTGTAATCTTAAGGGGTCTGTCAACTGGCTCACTGTACTGTTTCTTAAAAAAAATGTTTTAAAAATAAAACACCTGAAACTGGATAGATGCCTGGGATTCTTTTGGTTGATTTTGAGGTATTCTTAAGATAATTGTCTTGCTGAAAGATACATTTGCAGAAATGTTTGAGCTTCCTGGCTGGGGATACAGATTTGAGCCAAAATGGCGTGGTACTTTATTTACTTTACAATTTTACTTAGCCTTTATTTATCCAGCAGGTACCCACAAAAAAAGATTGAATGTAATTCTGTAATAATTCATAAGTATTTGCATCTTGTGTGTGTGTGTGTGTGTGTGTGTGTGTGTGTGTTTCTGTGTGTGCGTGCGTGCATGTTTCTGCGTGTGTGCGTGCGTGCGTGTGCGTGCGTGCGTGCATGCGTGCGTGCGTGCGTGTTTATGTGTGTGCGTGTGTGTTTTCCAGTATGCTGCAGATGCGCAGGACAAACACTGGCTGGCAGAAAGGCAGCACATGAGGGCTACAGGGGGAAAGATGGTGAGATGTGTTTCTGTGTCCCAGATGTGTTTCTGTGTCCCAGATGTAATTTAATTTCTATTAGTATAGAGTACTCAAGTGAGTACGTCAGACGTGGGCGGAGTCTTGTTTCGGAAGTACATTTCCTATGACAGATAGAACGGGCTTCGGAGACTATCGACTATTTCTTGAAATCTGATTTATATAATGAGCCGAAACGTTCCTGGATTAGCCTGTGTGGTATAAGGATGTAGGCCATATATAGCATGTTCTGATTTTTATTTTTTAAAGTAATGCATTAATGATTGTAGTTCGACTTGTAGTCCACATTAATGGACTCGAATATACTCGAAGCTGGTCCAGGAAAACAACATCGTATGTGAACGGTAAGACATAATCACGAGAAATGGTTTTAAAGTAAGTTTTAGTTCATGTCTACGCTCTAAATGAATGGGGAATTTACTTCCAAAACCAGTGTGATGTAGTCACTTGAGTACTCTAGAGCGGCATGGTGCTGTCGCCTCACAGCAAGAAGGTGTGCTTGTTCTCCCTGTGTCCGTGTGGGTTTCCTCCATAGGTATGAGTGTGTGAGTGAATGGTGTGTGCACCCTGTGATGAATACAACCTGTCCAGGGTGTATTCCTGCCTCTCGCACAATGCATGCTGGGATATGCTCCAGCTCCCCCACAACCCACTTCGGAATGGATAATGGATGATTTAGGGAATGGATGGATGGATGTTAGCATGCAAGACGTTTGTGTGTGAGAGATGTGTGTGACAGATCTGTCACACAACGTCTACATATTTTCTAGGCCTACCTTCTCATTGAAGAAGATGTACAGGATCTTGCTCAGAGTGATGACTACAGGTAATAATACTTATGAAATATTCTCAGGTGCTGTAAACTTTTTTAAAATATGCTTTTCTTCTCACTCTGCTAAATTCATGTAAGTAAATTCAAGTAAAGATTCACACTTGATTTTTGTTGATTTTGTCCTCAAATGCAGACTTGATTTAGTCCTCTAATGCACACTGTTGATTTAGTCCTCTAATGCACAGTGTTGATTTAGTCCTCTAATGCACAGTGTTGATTTAGTCCTCTAATGCACACTGTTGATTTAGTCCTCTAATGCACACTGTTGATTTAGTCCTCTAATGCACACTAGATTTAGTCCTCTAACGCACAGTGTTGATTTAGTCCTCTAACGCACAATGTTGATTCTGTTTAATAAACGTGTTAGAGACTGCCCTGAGCTGAAGCTCGACGAGATGAAACCCTTTGCAGTTCCACTCTGGATGATTGAGAAGATGCAGAAAGCCATGGAGGCCCAGAGATCGGAGAAAGATTAGGGAGGGAGGAGCTAACAGGAGAGCTTCAGTCAAAACTTGAATCATAGCCTTCCCCACCACTTTCATTAAACACCACAAAACGGTCGTGCTCCAGGGGTTGTGCCATGACTTAACGCAGTGCCATTTCATTAAACAGATTGGCTGTTGTGCAGATAAAAAAATAAATAAAAAACATGTACACATTTCTGTCTGTAATTGTTAGACAGCTTGCATGCCGGGTCTCTTGTTATAGTTCCAAAAAAAAATCTCACTGATTGATAAACCCATTTAACCAGATGTATTTGAAGAGAAAAAAGGCAGCTCAAACACATTTAATTTAACCTTTGTTTGGAGGAAATCATTGGTACTGAGGTGCTTGTATTTTGGTTGATTACAGTGATTAGATTGGGGGAAAGTATGGAGCCGTTTCAAATGCCTCAGCTTCTCAGTATGCAAAAGCACAGCCCGATGAGGGTTCTGTGGCGTAGCTGTTATGCACTCAATATGTAGTGTCTGATTGTGTACTGGAAACACTTTGTCTTAGTTTTGTACCACTTTTTTGCCCCTATTTCCAGGAGTAACAGACCTTGGTGTGTTTTTAAAACAGTCCATAGGGGGTCTTGTTTAATTTAGGACTTTTTTCTTTTCAGAACTTGCCTGTTCACAAATAGCCCTGTACGCTTTTATTAAGGGATCTTTTTTGTTTCATTCTTACCATTTTATTGTTTTGAAATTTTAAGAATTAAAATGGGACTGTATATAAAAATGGCATAATACTGTATTGGAGTGACTATTATGTGCCATGAAATATGTTAGCTATTTTAGCATCCCTTTTTTTATTTTGTTTTTGTGCATTTGTGTCCTGAATGCTATTTCTGTGTTAAAAAGCCATCTATTGCAGTTTTGTGTCATTTTATTTTATTTTTGAATAGCTCATTGGGGTATCACCAAGATCTGCATTCGGGAAAATGCCGTTGTTATATTATAAAGCAGGAAATGGGATGGCGAAAATGTGTAACTGATGAACTGAGATTGTGTGTGAGCCATTATTAACAGCAATATTAACTAAGTATTAAAGCTGTTTTTGTTTATATGTCCACACTTCATATTATTTTGTAGATATTTGTACCAACGTTGCTTTCCCTGATTTAAAACTTTCTCACTATTCATTTCTCTTTCTGTATTTATTTAAAAGAGACAAGTATAGATAGCATTAACAATAGCATTGCCATGTGTCCTACATGTGTTTATAACTGAGGCTCATTTCCAACACTTGTCCCTTAATGGGCATTAAAAATACAACAATTATATCTCTATTCAATATAAATCGTTTGAGGCCATGGAATTTCTGTGGGTCCAATAGTTATAATTTGCACAACAGAACACTCCTAATTATATAATATCATCAGACGCTGATATGTTTTCTTGAACAAAAATTGAATTTATCCAATATAAGATGTTGCACGCTTGTAGCGCCTTGGCTTAATTCAAATTGGACACATTGAATTAAAATATAAAAGGCTATAGGCTACAGCAGCGCTGCCCAACCCTGTTCCTGGAGAATATTATCCAGTAGGTTTTCATTTCAACCCTAATTTAGCACACCTGATTCTACTATTTAGCAGCTCAGTGACATCTCTAGCTGTTGAATGAGGTGTGCTTTGTTACGGTTGGATTTAAAACCTACAAGACAGTAGGGGTGTGTCCCAATAATTGAAAAATGCACCCTCCCTTCCTCCACTACCACTCCTCTACTCCGTGCCCCGGAAACGGATCTTTTTGTTTTAATATAATGTTGCTGATTACATCTTAATTATGTATGAATGGTTACATATTAATTAATGTCTCGACGCAAACCGCAATGTCAGGTACATTGTATACTGTACATGCAACTACTTCAATACTCAAAACGTTCAGGCAGTTTTGCATAATTCCAGGTAGGAGAGGAGTGGTAGTGGGGAGTGGAGGAAGGGAGGTGGGGAGTGAAGAATATTGGGACGCACCCCAGATCTCCAGGAACAGGCTTGGGCAGGCCTGGCCTACAGCAGTAATTCCCAAACCTCTCCTTGGGTACACCCCCCCCCCATCCAAATCCAGGGCTGCGTCCCAATATTCCCCCCACTACCACTCCCCACCTCCCTTCCTCCACTCCCCCACTACCACTCCCCACCTCCTTTCCCCCACTACCACTCCCCACCTCCTTTCCCCCACTACCACTTCCCACCTCTCTTCCTCCACTCCCCACCTCCCTTCCTCCACTCTCCCACTCCTCTCCTACCTGGAAGTATGCAAAACTGTCTGAACGTTTCCAGTACAAGTATTTGCATGTACAGTATACAATGTACCTGACATTGCGGTTTGCGTCCAGACATTAATTAATATGTAACCATAAGATGTAATCAGCAACATTAGATTAAAACCCAAAGATCCGTTTCCGGGGCACGGAGGAGAGCAGGTGGTAGTGGAGGAAGGGCGTGTGCATTTTTCGACTATTGGGACGCACCCCCAGTCCTACAGGCAAAACTAGGGGTTCGGCCCGGACCGCTGTGTATGCTGGTTGGTCATTTGTTCACACTCACCTATTAGGTACCGTTTAGTAGAAAATGGCAAGTATTGTTGGGCTGAATGGCTGGTTCTCGTCATTAATTTATGTTATGTTAATTAGTAGCTTGATGATTCACCTCAGTATTTAATTTGTTCAGTTAAAAAAAAAAAAACTTATGTAATAATTTGCAATACAGCACAATATGAATGTGGGACTTTTATTCTCCATGGCATGCATAGCTATTGTATGTGGTTTCAATTCTTGGATTTTAAAATTCTGCTATTGCAATTGCGTTTGGAACGAAACCCAGCATACACAGGGCAGGACCATGTTTGAGAACCACTGCTATATATATGTGCAGTGGTTGAAACAACAGCTCAACACCGTTCCTCGTAATTCTGTTAAAAGAATTTGAGGAACATGCCATTTTTTAATCCCCGTGTACAGCAGATATGGGACTGTTTTATATGTCTTCGTTCACATCAGCAGCCCAAACTCAAGTTTGCTGTAGCGGAAAAAAGGTTTCCATTGTTACTTCAGTCCAATATGACTGCTTGTTTATTTAGCAAGCAAGAGATTCCAATGCAAATATCATCTTTAATCATGTTGCAGCTAGAATGTTCGACGCTGATGTCACTCCAGAACCCTACGTTTCATACATTCACTTCCGATACTCTCCTGTCCAATCAAATTAAAGTTCGCCTCCAAGTGCATCATTACAGAAGGTTGTTTAGTCGTTACTTTGATTTTAAATAACCCGCTCCGATTGGTCTATTTTTAAATAACCCGCTCGGATTGGTCTATTTTGAGACCTGGTCGGTGAAACCGTTTGGAGGAAAAAGTTTAAACGGAGGGGCGGGATAAAAATTTAAATTGAACGCTGCATTATTCTAAAGAAGGGACTCCGGACAGAGCACATCGCACTATTAACACTTGTATTTGGTAACGTACACGGTAAGTTAAGTTTTTACAAAGGATTGGCATTATCAGGCTATTAACGTTATCTAAACGGAATGTAATAAGTTCACTTATGCGTGGTAAACCGTTTTGCAATGGAATATAATAACAACGCTAGCTAGCTAGCTACTTAAGCTAACGTTAGCTTTGCCCTGCAAAACAAAAAACTACCGTTAGCTGAGTAACGTTATGTCCAGTCTGCCGCGCACAGGGACTTCTAATCCTCTAACACGAATAGGCAGCTTATTCATCTATGCGACGCTACAACGAAGTGTATTTGTAACTAACGTTTGCTTGTTTAGCTATCACATCTACCGCAGCTAAACCAGTCACTACGTAACCGTCAGCTGAAAGCGTGGTGGACAGTTCCACTGTCTAGATCATATGTCTGTAGGCTAAGTTATGTTAAGCTTATATGCCGCGAATTCCAATATTCACAAATGTCTACGGTTCGGTAAATTAAATGACGACGTTAACGTCTAACTCTGCCATTTTGGCCTGTCCATCGATCTCTAAAGTTAGCATACCCAGCTAACCCTAACCCAGCTAACCCTAACCCAGGCGACACTGGCAAACCGCACGACTCGGCGTGGCTTTAGTTTAACGTTACGCTCGTAGTTAATATGCTACATTTACTACACTAGTTGTCAGTATTTACCATAACGCGCTAACTACACTAGTTGTCAGTATTTACCATAACGCGCTAACTACACTAGTTGTCAGTTAGCCTTTAAGATTGTGCAGACGACAGCATTACAGGAGTAACGTTAGTTGACAAGCTGGCGTAAGTCGGCTGGATAGTGTGCTTGAGCTTGAGGGTAACCTTATATTAGCTAGCTTGCCAATTGTTCTAAGCTAACGTTAGCCAAATTGTATGCAAAGTGCCATCACTAAAGCTAACGTTAGCCTGTTAAATCTGAGCGAGTTGTTTCTCTTTTGGAGGAAGTTGGCATCATGGCCTCTCAGAATATGGATCCTGCTGCAGCCTCTTCTACCGCCGCGCTGAAGGGCAGCGAGACCGGGGGCAGCGCAGCCCGGGGATCCGTCTCTAAGAGGTGAGTCTGTCTAACCCTGACCCCTAACCCTGTCTAACCCTAACCCTGGCATGTCCATGTGTTACAAACTGAGTCTGTCTAACCCTAACCCTAACCTGATCCGTCTCTAAGAGGTGAGTCTGTCTAACCCTAACCCTGACCCTGATCCGTCTCTAAGAGGTGAGTCTGTCTAACCCTAACCCTGGCATGTCCCCTAACCCTAACCCTGGCATGTCTCCTAACCCTGGCATGTCCCCTAACCCTGGCATGTCCCCTAACCCTGACCCTGGCATGTCCATGTGTTACAAACTGCTGGATCGGAATGGTCAAAATAATAGTGTGGGTTTTAACCCAGCTAACCCGACCATTATATTGAGTCACGTTAGCTCTGCAGATTTATTTTAAAAAATAAAAAAATCTCTCGGCTGACGTTAGTGTGCTAACGATGGCTTGCAAGCTAAGCTGGTTGGCTAGGTAACGGTTGGCTAACCTGGTGAGATGACCATACTAAACTTGTAGCAGCCGGTTCAGACACGGACGAAACGTTATCCTGGAGTAGTGTAATTTCAGGGGTAACGTTTGCTAAATTTGAAGTTCGGAATGTGCCATAGATTATATTTAATAAGCGGGTTTGCTGTTCCGAATAGTTTGTTGAATTGCCTGCCAAAGCCATCATTTGTACAGTGTAATGTAACGTTACACGTTTAGAGTTGAGAGTATTTGTTGGCTATCGGTTGACCCACAATCAAAATGGCTGCTGGTTGCTAAGCAGGTAGTGATCCAATATAACGTTAACATTATATCAACCGCTTTGCTAATTAGAACAATTTGCTCACAAACGCTATTGAATTTGCTGAAAAAATTGTTTGCCAGGTAACGTTACAAAAGTCATCAAATTGGTATTCCGTTCAGGAGGGGTTATTCAATAACGGTTAAGTGACGCTTAGTCGATGTGTAAATGTTAGTCAGGGGGATGTAATTTGTATTTGGGTAATCTGTGTTTTGCATTAAGTTTTATTAGACTATTAGCTTTTGCAGAACACTGACATGGATGCTTTAGTAACTTGCAGAACACTGACATGGATGCTTTAGCAACTTGCATAACACTGACATGGATGCTTTAGCAACTTGCATAACACTGACATGGATGCTTTAGTAACTTGCAGAACACTGACATGGATGCTTTAGCAACTTACAGAACACTGACATGGATGCTTTAGCAACTTACAGAACACTGACATGGATGCTTTAGCAACTTACAGAACACTGACATGGATGCTTTAGTAACTTACAGAACTGACGTGGATGCTTTAGCAACTTGCAGATGCTTTAGTAACTTGCAGATGCTTTAGTAACTTGCAGATGCTTTAGTAACTTACAGATGCTTTAGTAACTTACAGATGCTTTAGTAACTTACAGATGCTTTAGTAACTTACAGATGCTTTAGTAACTTGCAGATGCTTTAGTAACTTACAGATGCTTTAGTAACTTACAGATGCTTTAGTAACTTACAGATGCTTTAGTAACTTGCAGATGCTTTAGTAACTTACAGATGCTTTAGTAACTTACAGATGCTTTAGTAACTTGCAGATGCTTTAGTAACTTGCAGATGCTTTAGTAACTTACAGATGCTTTAGTAACTTACAGATGCTTTAGTAACTTACAGATGCTTTAGTAACTTACAGATGCTTTAGTAACTTACAGATGCTTTAGTAACTTGCAGATGCTTTAGTAACTTACAGATGCTTTAGTAACTTGCAGATGCTTTAGTAACTTGCAGATGCTTTAGTAACTTGCAGATGCTTTAGTAACTTGCTCTATTTCTCCCCCAGGCTACAACAAGAATTGATGACACTTATGGTAATATTTTAATATTGTTTGCTTTTTCGTATTATGGTTTATTTAAGTATGTTTCTTCCCATTAACAATTTTAATAACTGATTTCTGATATACAGATGTCTGGAGACAAGGGAATTTCAGCTTTTCCAGAATCTGATAACCTCTTCAAGTGGATTGGGACAATAGATGGCGCAAAGGGAACGGTAAGATTACTGTAAGCAGCTGGCTTGGATCGGTATGATTACTGTAAGGAGCTGGCTAACCTGGCTTGGAACGGTATGATTACTGTAAGCAGCTGGCTAACCTGGCTTGGTGTTCTTTAGAGAAATTTAGATGTTAAAGTAAGGCAGAGTGAGTATGCAGCACCAATCAAGTGGTCACGTCTTGACTGCATAATCCTTCCCCTTGAAAGGGTGGTTCCTGTTATATAATCCTGTCGTCCGAAACGGCTGTTCCTTTCACCTGAGAGCGGCCTCGCGGCGGTCGGGGGATTTGAGCCGCAATGGCTGTTTCACAGCTGTCGGTCATAAATAATGTGGTGTGTGCTTATTGTGACTGGGGTTTGTGTGTCATTGTTTTATTTGCACAACTTTGTCCTGTTAAAGGGTTTGTTCATCCAAAAATGTAATTGATGTTTGTAACTATCCATCCAGGTCGTTTCGCTGGTAGTTCACTAGTTTTGTAGACTTCCGCTGCATCACCCTGATGGAACAGACCTCAATCGGTCGGAGTGGCTTGTGGATT
The DNA here is from genome assembly GCA_022702515.1 of Ilyophis sp. 1 JC-2022. NCBI lineage: Eukaryota > Metazoa > Chordata > Actinopteri > Anguilliformes > Synaphobranchidae > Ilyophis > Ilyophis sp. 1 JC-2022. The sequence goes on from CM040396.1 coordinate 1,255,852, forward strand.
CTAAATCACCAGCAGCCATTAAACATTTTACCAGCCACATTACCTTTTGCAATATAAAACAACCTGGCTGGTTACCTACCTGTCAGTGGCTGCGTGAGTCAAATCTTACCAGCCACAATGCATGTCATGCCCTGATTGAAATCCCAAAGTTGGCAGCAAAATGTCTTGTTTCATCACTAGCCTTGGAGGCTAACATTAGCGTTTTTGTACATGCATCCATGCAGGTTTATGAAGGATTGAGGTACAAGCTCTCGTTAGAGTTTCCCAGTGGGTACCCCTACAAATCACCCAGAGTAAAGTTTATCACCCCCTGTTACCACCCCAATGTTGATGAACATGGATTCATCTGCCTGGACATCCTGAAAGAGATGTGGTCAGCCCTCTATGATGTGCGCTCAATATTGCTGTCCATCCAGAGTTTGCTAGGAGGTAAGGAGGAGGAGGATGGCAGGGGGTGTTTTGGCAGTAGCTCTTGGTGAGTTTAGGTACAAGAAATTATGAACCTTCATTCAATATAAGAAGTTTGAACCATGCTTATTCATGGGAAGTTTCTTAACGACAGTTATGGTTCAGAGGCTCCCTTCTGAAAATTGGCAGTTACTGTTTCATAACTTGTACCATTTCAGTATACAGTACAGTGCCCTCCACTATTATTGGCACCCCTGGTAAAGATGAGTAAAAAGGGTTATAAAAAAAATAAAATTGTTCACCATTTGGTGAATTGGCTTAATCTCATGCTGAGAATTAAAAAAAATCCAACCTTTAATTGAAGTAAATTTATTCTGAGAAAAAAAAATCCCTCCAGAAATAATACATTTTAACAAGACCATGTGTGCCACATTGATTGGAACCCCTGCATTTATATATAGAATAAAGTAATATATATTTGGTCACCTGATGTATCAAACAAGCCTTAAACCATCACTCTACTGCTAGAAATGCAGTAGATATGGATGGATAACTTGAAGGGTTTCTTCTCCTGACTTGTTTTTCCGTAGTTCAATAGGAAAATTTGTCAGGAGAAACAACCCTTGGTGATCCATCCATAAATACTGTATTTCTGGCAGCAGAATGATTGTTTGAGGCTCGTTTGATACGTCAGACCCTTGATGACTTGGAACAATTTCCAAGTAAACCATGTATTCCATACTGTCCCAGTGTAATTTACAGCTAAATCTAGTTCCGCCCCCCAATTCTCAGAGATCCATTAAAATGTAGAGATGTTATAGCATCGCTTGTAAGAGTACCAGAAAATAAGATATCAAGAGTCTTTTGTTGTTGTTGGGTCACAGATATCAGGAAGTCATGGCATGCAAAGGATATGCGACTAAATATTAAACATTATTAATTTATTCAATACATAAATGCAGGGGTGCCAATAATTGGCACACATGGTTTTGTTAAAAATAATTATTTCTTGATTTTTTTTCTTTTTCTCATAATAAATTTACTTTAATTGAAGGTTGGATTTTTCATTTTTTTCAGTGAGATTAAGCTAATTCACCAAACGGTATATATTTTTTTATAACCCTTTACCCTTTACTCATCTTTACCAGGGGTGGCAATAATAGTGGAGTGCACTGTATATGGTAAACATGTATATAGACAGTTTCTGGACTTATTTTTAAACAGATTTTTTACTAGTTTGAATCTGCTTTACTCTTAAATAATAAGTACAGTAGGTCAATCCCACAACTTCAACGCGCATGCAATGGGATGCATTTAATTTTGATTAATAAATTTCAACTTTCCCTTGTTTTCACTTCCAAATCTGAAGTTTAGATAAACTAGACTTGTTTGAGGTAAATTGAGCCTGTAAATATGCCCAAATGTAAAGTGGAGTGGTTCTTGGGCTGACCAAAGCTCGAAAATAAAAATGTGACTTATTTCCGATCATCATGGTGGAAATGGTTTGTAAAAATGGGTCCAAGTCAAAAATAATTATTTGAATGTCTACTGGATGCAGCAATGATTCAAAGGGCCGTGTCCTCTTGTCTGTCAGCATGTATTCTTGAGCTTTGTGTGCTCTGTCTCCAGAACCCAACAATGACAGCCCGATGAATGCCAGTGCTGCTGCGCTCTGGCAGAACCAGGAGGGTGAGTCATGTGCCTCACTGGCTGTTTCCTCAGCCCACTTGACTTGTGGGAAATGGTGTTTTGATGTTGATTCTATGCATTATGGTGTTTTGTCCTATTGAGTTGTAGGCTGCAGTGTTGTCAAAGGTACAATTTCAATGTCTGCCCTCACACCCTCAGACTTTGAGGCACGTTCCCGAGGGCTCAGGGCTGTCCCACTGCGTTCCCGAGGGCTCAGGGCTGTCCCGCTGTAAAATCGGCAATTGCATGAGGGCTTTGTCATGGACTTTTTGAACCCTTTACGCAGACTTTTTGCTGAGGGAATTGCCCACAGTTCATAGCGTTTGACGATAAAAACCAAAACGCAGCCGGAAGCGTCTCAAGTTGTAAACGAATGGCACATGTGGCGGGCAGAGTTCTTGTCGCGGGTACAAACCTAAAATTTAAAAAAACCTAACGCACTGATTGTCATAAACATCCTGCATGCAAGGCGAGCGTCGTCAAGGCAACATATAACTCAAAGTGCTGTCCCATTCCTTGTATTTGTACCATTTTGAGCCCTTGCACTCATGCGCTCACGCTGGCCACGCATGTGGAGGCTCAGGGCGGACATTGTGATTGGTCCAAACTGAGGGAAGGGGACTTCTTGTCTACACACTTGAGATTAAAATGCACGGCACCAGACCAGAGACTCCTTGGAGAGCCGCATGCTCTGTACGTTCACTGCTGACAGCCGCTAAATAACGGGAGCTGCTCTTTGTGAAATTAAATTGTATTCATTTCCACGCAGAGCGTGTGGTGTAAAAACGGTGCCGTACACTTTGTATAAAATGACGCATAGTCCCGTTGCCACCTGCATCCCCAGCGACTTGGAAACAGATTTTTAATGAATTCCTTTCCTTTCATTTTCAGCCTACAAAGCCCATTTGCACACAACCTTCAAGAACTGACCAGTGTGATTTCTCTGCCTCCTCTTGTATTTCTAAGTGTCTCCTTTCTCTTGCCGTACAATTATGTAAATTTTTAATTGTTTGTGTGTCTGTACAGTATTGTTTATTTTGTATTGAACATGCGATAATAAAGACATTTCTGATAAATATTTGATTTTGTTCAATGAATGGACCTAAAACTGGTTGTGTGTCCCTTTTAATCCTCTTGACACACCCTCCCTCACAACCATAATGTTGCCGTTTGCATTTGATGAGCGGAGGTATGTTCTTATAAACAGTTGCTGCGTTTTGAGAACCGAGAAATGATTCATTTCCTGTTGATATGACTAGTTTGATGCCTAGGCAACTTGAAATGTGCGAGTTTGTTGAAATTAAGTAGAACTGGGCCTGTTTTTCAATGCAAGGTCATGTAACCGTTATACAAAATCAACAAGTGGTAGTGTAGCAGGGTGTATTCAAGGCTGTCTTTCATTGGCTGTCTAGTTTGGTGTGAACAGTTGTGTGATGGAGATTTTGAATGCATAAAGAGATGGAGAATGGGGAGGACACTAATTCCACAGAAAGGTGCAAAGTTCTCTGCCCTGCATACTGTCGTCATCTAACGTCCCAATTAAGCTGGTAAAATATGAAATCTTTACAAAGTGACATTTTACCACATTTGCTCAGGCAAAAAATCACTGGACAGGAGTTAGATCTGGTGTAGATTCTGGATTGTATCCAAGCAGGCAATCCTTTTTGATCCATTTCCATAAACACTCCGTATGTTTTCCTGTTCTGTAGGTATTCTTGAGCAATGGCCGCAGGTGCGGCTGTTGAGATTCATGGGCCGTTCAATCGCTCACAATCCTAATGCATCTTTGATTTAGAGGGTAATTGCTTTGGGGTCAACATGGCGCTGAACATAATCAATTCCCACCCTAATTTGAAATGGCCAATCGACTGCAGCCCCTGTCGTGTACATTGCGTGATTTGCACTGCCATGTTGGGAGTGTAGACCTCCACGGTTCTCTGAAGCACGTGTTGATGGTACATTTTAAATATTTTCTGCTACAATTATAATAGTTTTGACAAACTCTTAATACACTTTACAGCTCTCCAGCGAAGTATCCAGGTATGCAATAGATGTCCTATAGCAAGGATGGGAAACTCGTGGGCCGGTGTGTACGCAGGTTCAACTCCATTATGTATGATTTATGAAGCCATTATGTCTTGTTTATTAAGGCTTTATATATGCTATATGAAGACCGTTTAAAGTGTGACCATTTTTTGTAACTAGTGGCAGCAAAGCCCTGTATACACCGGCCCTGTGAGTTCTGGAGTGGCCCATCCCTGCCTATCGTTTGTGATTAGATGGAAAAAGGTTACAGTTTGAACACATTTGAAGACTCGGAGGAAAAACACAACTACGGGATCTGACTGGCTGTATGGTTTAATCCAGTTTATGTACAGATGTTCACTTTCAGTGCAGGGCTGTGACACAATATGTTCCCTGTCCACTCAGACCCCTGTTTACGATGTGCCCTGTCCCCTCACTTTGCAAGCAGTGTGTGAAAGAAATCCTAAAATCCTTTTCAAACTAGTGAGGAAGTAGTTTGTAATATGTCCTGCTCTTGTACCATAGAAATACATATATGCTCTGTGTTGTACTTCCGGTTGTAGTTTTTACTTCCTGAAATTGTCGGGTTTGTGTGCTCCTCAATCCCCTCAACAAAACCCCGGAAATAAGGGTTACATCCAGGGATTTTAAGTGCCCCCATTTGTGTGAGAAAGTGGCCCACTCAAAAGCTTTTTGACAAAGTGGACTCAAATATGCTTCCCCAGAGGGGTGAAGGATCCTATTGGGTCACGGCCCAGGAGTTGTGTGGGACAGGCGATGGGGAGGGGTGCTCCTGTTCTTCCTGGTCCGATAACCAATGAAGGCGGAGCGTGTGGGGAAGGCAGAGCGTGTGGGGAAGGCGGAGCGTGTGGGGAAGCAGACAAGCCTGCAGCAGCCTCTGGTCAGCACAGAGGGAGAGAAACTTAATGGATATTTTTTTTATGTCATCTTTTAAAAAATAAATAAAATAATCTCAACATGTTTACAAGTAGACCTTATGGAATACTATAACATTGCTGAAATATATAAGATGTGGGCCTATAAACCCTTGCTGGGCAGTAAAATGAGTGAGTTCAGTTTGAGGTCCCAGGCTCAGTGCATCAGACAGAGAACCCAGCCCAGCCGACAGCGATTGTTCCGGCAGCACCCGCGGCCCTTGTCCTGCTCCGTGGGCACCACCTCCACCTCCAGCGTCTCCCCCGCAGCCACCTCCTCCTCTGGCTCTGGCTCCGTCTCCTCCGCCCAGGCCTCCTGCGTGGCCTCCACCGACCAGAAGGGCACGTTGACCTTCTGCATCATCTCCTGCGCCATGCTCTCCAGCTGTAGGACGTGTGAGCGCAGGTCGGGGCTGGGCTCCTCCCCCGCCCGGATCCAGGGGGGCTGCACCGAGGCGGCCCGCGCGGCCACGCCCGAGCCTCCGCCCGAGTTCCCCGTGTTGAGCAGGGCCCGCCGGTCGCGCTTCTGGTTCAGAGGGAACAGGTCCTGCAGGGCGCTGGCCTTGCACAGATCCTGCTGGAACATCTCCAGCCCTGAAATGAACAGCACCCACAGCCGCTCCACCTCCTCCCGCTCGTCCTGTGACAGTTCCCCTTCTGTCAGCAGGGCTACCAGCTTCTTATGTAGCCCTGCCCCACGGGACGGGAGGGAGGGAGGGAGGGAGGAAGGAACAGCGCCAGTCAGCGCTCGCTTGCTTCACTGGAGGTAATTGGTTGGTCATAAACCATGTTTTTGTTTTTCTATTTCCAGGTACATTCTACAATACGGGTTACCCAAATTTAATGAGCCCACAACCAACTTAAAGACCCCCGCCCCCCCAATATAAAAATGTTCAAATACAGCACTACCGTAAAAATTGAGTAATGAAAGTGTAGCGTATGTAACGGTCCCAGTATTTCTGATTAGGGAAAGTGCAGCGTATGTAACAGTCCCAGTATTTCATTGGATTAATGTGAACATCAAGTTATAAATTATGCCCAGCAAGATATCTAGGTCATGTGCATGTCGAAACTCGTCAGTGGTTTAGCAACCTTAAAGGGCTTAAATGCATTCCCTGGACTGTTTTCCCAGCATTAGTTCCAAGTTGATTGACTCTGGAGTTGTAGCGTAATGGCGGGCAGCGTTACCTTTGGAGATGGTGTACGCCACTGTTCTGGTTTCCTCCAGCTCCTCCCTTAGACGGCTGCAGTCAGAGGTGCTCCCTAAGAACGTGGCCAGTTGCTGGTAGCAGGCCATCACTTTACTGAGGGCAGCCTGCCCTCGCTCGCACTCCAACAACGGCCGCCGCCTCGCCTGGATCTCCCCCACCGATTTACGCCAGCGGTTCATCTTAATCCTGCACGGACACGACACGGTACAAGGTCTTTCTGAAGTGGAATACAAAACGCCTCATCCGCTTGTTCTTTAAATGAAATGGTAGTGGCGTCAGTGAGTTTGTGAAATGTCAAGAGGGGGGAAAAGCAATCCCAAGAGCTTTTATGTGACTTAACGTCACCTTAAATTATTCAGTAATTGCCTCAGATTGTGTAGACCAGTGTTTTATCTAAACTTTTTGCTTTTGCTAAAACTATTTCCAACCTGATTGTGTGTTTGTTGATAGGTTAAAAGAATGCAAAAGGAGAATAATTACCTCTAAGTTCAAGATCCTGACTGCAGTGTTGCGCTCCCAGCTCCCAGACTGAATGAGCCTTACTGTCCTTGTTAAGATGTGTGTTCTGATCGGCTGCAGACCCAACCCTCTTCCTCTACATCCTGTACTTCCAATGAGTTCTGGTCTTTTGGGACTGGAAATGTTTCAATTACTCCCGGCTCCACAGCTGATGCTCTGGGACGCCTACTCTCAAGTGCCTGGAACTGGAGGTGGGGGAGGGCCGGGTACCTTGTTTCAGTTTCTCTCAGAAACCTACTGACATTATGCGTGGCTTTGTAATGAATTTAGCTGCTAATTCCTGTAAGAGGATGGGGTGCTGGACATACGGAGGCGAGCTGAGCACTTCCTCTTTAGCTGCTAATTCCTGTAAGAGGCTGGGGTGCTCGACATATGGAGACGAGCTGAGCACTTCCTCTTTAGCTGCGCCCTTGTTAAGCGATCGGAGGGCATTGCTGGGGAGGTGAGACAGGAGTGTTCCCCTGTGCCCTGTCTCCTGGGCAACACTAAAATAAGCCTGTTCAGTAAGCAGAAACAATCACAGTGAGCGAGAGTGCCACTGGAAACCTCTGAACAAGCCTTATATGCCTCCGTAGCTCCGGAAGCTTCCTCCACCCAACCTCACCAATAGAGGCACGTGGTTACGTCCGTTCCATATCGTAGAGTTCAGTTCTTTGCCCACTCGCACGGGTGCCTACATCTCCGAGTGCCATTCTAGTTCTGTCTTGTACTCGGGCCTTAGCCGTAGCTTACTGTGTGAACTAGACTAGATGTCCATGTCTATGGATAGCTGCTAATTTCATAGAACTGTACTCTGTGACTTGTTTGTAGTTACTATGGCCATCGGTGTGCACTCATTGTACGTCTCTTTGAATAAAAGTGTATGCCAAATGAATGTAATGTAACTCAATCATATTTGGCCTGGAATCGTCTGCTATATGGGATGTATGTGAGATTCAATGTGTAATACGTGTGTGAGGAAGATTGTGTGTGGGTAGCAGATGCATGTACATGTGATTGTGTATTATATCTGGGCAGTAGCATTAAGGGTGTGAACTAAAAGATAAAGAAATTAAGTGGAGCACTGAAATGAGTTGTGTGTTTGTGAGTGTGTGTGTGTGTCTGTGAGTTGTGTGTGTCTGTGAGATCCAGCACGCATTTCAGTCCCTTCTGAGAGGGCAGCTCAGCATAGCGACTGTGCTCACTTAATTATCACAACGGGGCACATTTTGAGCGCATAGCGACCTGTAGGAACTAACCCCACCATAATACATCTGCCTCTGGAGCTGGTGGATCTTATAACATGTAATTACAGCAGTTATGAGTGAAGGGCCGATATACGAGCCCTCCCCCCTCCACATTGTAGCGCCTTAGCAATGCACAGAGCGTTATCCACCTCAATTTAAGCCTGTTTCCAACTGCACGCGTAACGGTTTAATCATTTGTTTATTTGCCGAATCTACCTGCTCACTACTCCACCGCGGTGTTATGATGGGATTAGCTCAAATGAAGCGCATGTGGGAGCCAGAATTAAAGACAGAATGCGGGTTTGAGTATCTTAACTGCACATAAAATACAGTAAATCTGAAGGGAATGTGAAAACGAAAAGTATCATTAAAGATTTTAATGACTCTATTTCCTGTTTTCATTCTAATGCATGCTTGCTCAGAAAACAGATTGGGGCGTGGCTGCAGTGATTGCTGTCGATCACCATCATTCATTTCCTCCCACTCGAGACGATAGGCGCCGTTGCCCCAACAACGCTACCAGGGCGTGGCAGCCCTCGTCCGACAAGTTCAGCAAGCTAGGGAGACTAATGGGAGGAGAATGTCTGAAAATCAAATAAAAACAAAACATTTAATTATTGTGAACCAGGAACAAACTTGTGTGAGGTATCAGACTAAAACCAAATAAATTGGAAAGCAACCCATGAACTAGAGTGAAGGTGGATGTGCTAGGTCTCTATCTGGGTAGTCATGATTTGTTGATCTTTTATTTAAATCTGAAATAGAGCCTTGAAATTGCACAGAAACAGCCTGCTGAGTGTATCATGTCTAAGGATTACAGGCCAGATCCACAAACATGAGGAGGCCAAACAGTACAGGTCCCGTTTGTTATTGTTCAGAATCGTATTTTTTTTCTTTTCTTTTTTTAAAAATGGCTTTTAAATCCACACTTTATTAAGACCCATGCAGTCATGATAACTGTGGTAGTTCAGCAATAAGATGTTGAACATCACAATATAACGTTGATTCAGCCAGTTTGAGTTTGAAGTTGACCCGTATTGGCAATGTGACGCGTTGTGCTAAACGGTCTGACATTCTGTCTTCACTCATTTGTTAAAGTTGCTGTTGTATTATTTGTTTGGCAGCTGTTTATTCACCTTTTACTTTTACTTTGAGCCAAGGGAACCAGCGCCCTCTGGTGTAAAAAGAGTGCACTGCAGCTCAAAGAGAAGCTGAGTTTGAAGGACTTGCGGGGGTTGTTTTAATGGCATGTTTTAATGTCAGGATCATTGTAACAGTGTGTATTAGTTTTCACTTGCAGTTTTGTGTCCATGCTGGAAAAAGATACTTTAGATTGTGAACAGCGCAGTGGTGTCGCTGTCTTTGGTCAAAACAGAATGAACAAGGAAAGAAATAAAGAATGTGTATATGTAAGAATAGATGGGGGCAGAGGCATTATATTCAACAAGCGCATCAATTCTGTTATGGTTCTCTGGCATAATAAATAGATTTCCTGGATATTACACAGTGTCTTGTTAGTAGGGATCACCAGATATATTTATTCTAATGTACAAGAACAAAAATGAAGCATTAGAACAAGGCATGTTCACACAGGTAGAATAATAAAACATCTTAAAACACATGCTTCCAGTGTCTGGTGTGGCTCGTGTGCAAAAGGCCAAGATATTTTCCAGATACAATAAAAAATCATTCATCAAAGATTTGTTTCCCTTTGTGACTCTATTCATGGGTCATCACCCGTAATGTGCATATTCAATATTCATATTCATAACATGCCCAACACAACAACGTACGGTGAGTATCACTGTGTTCAGCTGCTACCTCCGACACTGTGTGTCACCCACAAACTGCTGTCATTGATATATCAGGTATAGTGTTGCGTTTGCCTATTGCTAAAGTGCTAAAGTTGCTAAAAGCTTTAAATATGGTTTGTACGGTCTAGATGTTTTTATTTGGATATTATAATTAAGTTGTGTATGCATTTCAGATATTTCATATTCTTGTGAGGTCATTTTTGGTTTTGATCTCATTTAATATAAAGTGTAAAACCAGATAAACAAAAGTAGAAATGCAAGTACTAAAAGGTTTTTGTAAATTACTCTAATGATGCTGACAATGGCACAAATATCCCACAGATTAGAATAGAGGACACTGGGCAGTTTTATTTATTTTTGTCTGTTTTCTGTTTTCATTCTATTTTTTTCAGTTTTGCACTGAGGAGAATTGAAGAGTGTTTTTCCAAAACTCAATCAGCCCACATTTATCAATATTCAGAAAATCAACATTTTGTGGAGTTATTTGCATGACAAATCACATTTTTATACTTGAATCCACAAGAATAACAGTGTAAAAGTTAAACTGCACATAGCTAACCATTTATCAGAAACATTATACACATCTTGAAAACTGGACTTGGTGAGTCTTTGAAGTGTGATATTTTTGGAAAGACTTGTGTCTCAGATCATGTTGGGTTGCCGCTCTGGCAGCTGGGAGTCAATATCTTGATTCGGGATAGCAGTGACTCCTGGCAATGACAGTGCAGGCAGGACGATAAACAGACCCGGAAGGCACCACGTGTTTTGAATCTTTATTGAAGTATCTAGTAAGAGTTGAAACAGTTTTGGCGGTTCTAAAGTGTTTGTCCATTCCCATTCTGCAATTACAAAGACAGACTGATGATGCATAATGACTGCTGGGGTACAGACATGCCTCACAATGGCAACTCCAAACTCTGAAAAAATATATGAACACTCCTTACATGTACATAGTGTGGGCATTAGAAAGTAAAGCACTCACAGGTAACATGGCCCAGCTATTTAACACTGTATGCAACTCGCATAGTACAATGTGAGTGTTTGTTTTCACCGTATCATAACACAATCGCGTGATCACAGCTATAGCTGAAGCCCATTTGGGGGAATATCCACAACTACAAATTTCTGCCATCTGATGCAGAAGTAGTTTTTTTTGTGAGTTATTAATTTTTTTGGCTGAAATAATATTTTCCAGCCGCCCTCTCATTTGAGAGCTGGACCTTCACTTGAACTCGAGCCACAGCTTGCAAAAGAAAATGGCCGCTCATCTGTTTTAAAAGAAAATGGCCGCTCTCATCTGTTTTAAAAGAAAATGGCCGCTCTCATCTGTTTTAAAAGAAAATGGCCGCTCTCATCTGTTTTAAAAGAAAATGGCCGCTCTCATCTGTTTTAAAAAAAAATGGCCGCTCTCATCTGTTTTAAAAGAAAATGGCCGCTCTCATCTGTTTTTAACTGTTGGAAGTTCCCTGGCATCGCCGCTGCAGTCTGGGTGGTTGCTCGGCGATGTACCGCGCGAGATCTGGGATCACCTCTGGTACACTTACGAAAAAACCTGGAATGGGTTTGAGAAGAGGTTTAGGGCGGCTAGGTGGGTGGATGACTCAGGTGTTTAGTTTAATATTGTCAGGGCGGAGTCTGGTCTACTCCCCAGATTGACCCGAGGCGGTTATGTGGCGATGGACTCCATGATCTCGTGACACAGGCATTGGCAGAAGCCGTAGAAGACACACAGGACCAGGGTGGAGGGGACGAGGCTGACCAGGACCACGCCCAGGGTCAGCTGCTGGATCATCAGTAGGTAGATCCCTAGCGGCAGCGAGCAGAAGTAGATGAGGCAGAGGACCCCGATGAGGAAGCGAGGGAACGCCCTGGTGGTCCACATGCGGCATTTGTGTACAGGCAGGTGGCAGGGCAGCGAGTCCAGGCTGGGGGGCCTGTACAGACGCACCATGTTCAGCATACTCAACGCCTCTGACGACTGCGACTCCCCCGGAACCTCCATGATGGTGATCACCAGGCAGTCGGAGGAGCTGTGCGATTGGTCGCCGCCGGTGCAGACCCCGCCCCCACCGCTCAGGCTGTTGGGAGTGAGCACCACCTCGCCGGGCGTGGCTGCGGCGGCGGCCCCGCCCTTCCTGGCCCGGTCCTGGTAGGTGAGGATGGCCAGGATGTTGCTGTCGTCCTGCAGGAGCCAGATCTCCTCGTCGGGGACGTGCGTCTCGTGGCGGCAGAACGGGCAGCTGATGATGCTGGGGGAGGAGTCTCCCATCTCCACCATCTTCTTCAGGCATTTGGCGCACACCCGGTGCAGGCAGCTCAGCACCTTGGGTTTGCGCGTCCGCGCGTCATAGCGGTTATAGCAGATCTTACACTCCAGCTCCTCCATCGTGTACACCAGGGCCTGGGAGCTCTCTGACTCTGAGTCCACCTTCTGACTCATGCCTGCTGGGGGATGGAGTTCCAGAGCGCTGGGGTCACAAACTACAAAAATAAAATGGCCAGTCTCTCCCGTAGAGTCTGTAAACAACTGCTGGTCTCTACTATAGACTATTCTCGAGTTACACTCACAAAAGTCCTTCAAGTGTGATTTTTAAAATTAGTTTTCCGTTGCGTAGCTGTTGTGGCGTTGTGTCCACTTTTGAAGTCCAAAAAAACACAAAATGAGGACAAGTCTTGCTTCCTAGGCTAAATGACATTAAGATCCCCTTACCTTTAAACTGAAACTGACTATTTACAGAACTCTACAACAAAGCCATGCACAGATATAGCTTGTTTGTATATGGTTATGCCCTGATTTCAGTGGTCCTGTAGAATAATGGAGATGATTGAGACCACATTCGGGTGTATAAATCCTCTGCTCCTCTGCTCCTCTGCCTGAGCCGCACGAGCTCACAGATTGTCTGAGAAAGATGGAGGAGGAGCCAGGAGCCCGTGACTCTGTGCACAGGCCAAAGGTGCCCTCGCCCAGCGCCCGCCCCTCCTAGCCCAGCGCCCGCCTCTCCGGCCCTCTCCTGCCGCCACGAGACCCACGTAACCCAGCCATCACGTTTACTGTGACCTACACATCAACCTCTGCCATGCGCATATATGGGCATTTCATACACCGGCCACTTCCAGGTCCTCTTCAAACAGTACGGAGGGAGGGAGAAAGAAATAATGGAGAGATGGTCTGCAGAGTTCCTTCCTGATAAATCAAAATTATGGAAAGTTGAAACGTGAAAGAAAACAGGAGAGCTATTTATTGCTACAGAAAAAATAATTCATGTTGGTCTAAAAAAAAACGAAGCAGGTTGAGGCGAGGCGAAGTAGATGTTCAGGTGAGGCGAAACAGGTGTTGTTCAGGTGAGGCATGGTCTCTACTATTCCAGGTGAAGCAGGTAAGAGCCGCAGTCCCTGGGGAGCCTCTCACCTGTCATGGGAACATAACAAGATGAAAATATTTAAAAAGATCACCAAATAAATATAACATCCCAAATACATATAAAAAATCACCAAATACATATAAAAGATCACCAAATACATATAAAAGATCCCAAATACATATAAAAAATCACCAAATACATATAAAAAATCACTAAATACATATAAAAGATCACCAAATACATATAAAAGATCCCAAATACATATAAAAAATCACTAAATACATATAAAAGATCCCAAATACATATAAAAGATCACCAAATACATATAAAAGATCACCAAATACATATAAAAGATCCCAAATACATATAAAAGATCCCAAATACATATAAAAAATCACCAAATACATATAAAAGATCCCAAATACATATGAAAAATCACCAAATACATATAAAAGATCACCAAATACATATAAAAGATCCCAAATACATAAAAAATCACCAAATACATATAAAAGATCCCAAATACATATAAAAGATCACCAAATACATATAAAAGATCCCAAATACATATAAAAAATCCCAAATACATATGAAAGATCACCAAATGCATATAAAAATCACCAAATACATATAAAAGATCCCAAATATATATCAAAAATCACCAAATACATATAAAAGCTCACCAAATCATATAAAATATCTTAAATACATACAAAAGATCACCATTTACAAATTAAATTTCACCAACTACAAGTGTAAAACTAAAGATGTTTTTCCTCATGGGAACACTACAGTAAGTTGCACCTATACCTGTGTAGTTAAATTGTAACTAATTTGGTAACTAGAGGTTATTACTGAGTAACTCCAACGTAGGTAACATGGAACAGATCAGGCTGAACTGCATGGGAGTGTGTGTGATGGGGGCAGTGGCATTACTGCAAGGGTTCTTCAGACTTTAAACAGTGGTGAAAAACCTGGGAATTCATGAATAAACATACAAATAAATATGAAAATATAAATAGACAGTTATAATGAAAGTATTTTTAAAAACATAATTCCTATAATTCTTCCATTGACAATGGTATTTTACCTCACTTTAAAACCCAGTATAAACGTGTCACTGAATTAGTAACGGGTAACACACTGAATCAGTCACGGTAACACACTGAATCAGTAAGGGTAACACACTGAATCAGTAAGGGTAACACACTGAATCTGTGACGGGTAACACACTGAATTAGTAACGGGTAACACACTGAATCAGTCACGGTAACACACTGAATCAGTAAGGGTAACACACTGAATCAGTGACGGGTAACACACTGAATCCGTAACGGTAACACACTGAATTAGTGACGGGTAACACACTGAATCAGTAACGGTAACACACTGAATTAGTGACGGGTAACAGTGGCGGCAGTGTAGTGTAATGGTTAAGGAACTGGACTTGTAACCGAAAGGTTGTAGGTTCGATTCCCAGGTAGGACACTGCTGTTGTACCCTTGAGCAAGGTACTTAACCTGAATTGCTTCAGTATATATCCAGCTGTATGAATGGATAAATGTAATAAGATGTTGTGTAAGTCGCTCTGGATAAGAGCGTCTGCTAAATGCCTATAATGTAATGTAATGTAACACACTGAATCAGTAACGGTAACACACTGAATTAGTGACGGGTAACACACTGAATCAGTAACGGTAACACACTGAATCAGTGACGGGTAACACACTGAATTAGTGACGGGTAACACACTGAATCAGTAACGGTAACACACTGAATCAGTAACGGTAACACACTGAATCAGTGACGGGTAACACACTGAATTAGTGACGGGTAACACACTGAATCAGTAACGGTAACACACTGAATCAGTAACGGTAACACACTGAATCAGTGACGGGTAACACACTGAATCAGTAACGGTAACACACTGAATCAGTGACGGGTAACACACTGAATCAGTAACGGTAACACACTGAATTAGTGACGGGTAACACACTGAATCAGTAACGGTAACACACTGAATCAGTAACGGTAACACACTGAATCAGTGACGGGTAACACACTGAATCAGTAACGGTAACACACTGAATTAGTGACGGGTAACACACTGAATCAGTAACGGTAACACACTGAATCAGTAACGGTAACACACTGAATTAGTGACGGGTAACACACTGAATCAGTGACGGGTAACACACTGAATCAGTAACGGTAACACACTGAATCAGTGACGGGTAACACACTGAATCAGTAACGGTAACACACTGAATCAGTGACGGGTAACACACTGAATCAGTAACGGTAACACACTGAATTAGTGACGGGTAACACACTGAATCAGTAACGGTAACACACTGAATCAGTGACGGGTAACACACTGAATTAGTGACGGGTAACACACTGAATCAGTAACGGTAACACACTGAATCAGTGACGGGTAACACACTGAATCAGTAACGGTAACACACTGAATCAGTGACGGGTAACACACTGAATCAGTAACGGGTAACACACTGAAAGTATTTTAAGCCATTCCTTGGATGCAAATAAGTAGTGTCATATTAAATATTAATAAAGAATATTTGGTGATATATATACATTTCTGTACATTTCTGTGGTGTCCATCATGGGCAGTCCCCAGAAATGGCAGACAATGATCTCCCGGTGACGTATGTCCTAAAAACAGGTGCACTGGAAAAAAATGTTTTTCAAGGTATAAACGGGCCCGGAGCACACTGGCTAGCAGTGGCCACCACTCCCCAGCCTGGCAATGGCTCTCTTGTAGAACGGTTTGGACTGTGGTGTTACTGGCATCGGCGTGCACACACTTCAGCTTCAATGCGTCTGCCTGGCGTGTGTGCAGGCAGCAGGGCGCAGTTAACACAGTTAACAAGCACAACTGTACATTTCAGTTTGGGGGGGCAAATAAAAGCCAAAAATATATATATTATAATCTGAGTCTATTACCGCCTCATTGAGGAAGGCAATACACTGAAACATTTGAATCGTTTAGCCTCCTCTTAACTAAAAACACAGAAGGTTTTGTTAAAAATAATATTTCAGAGTCAACCAGGGCATTTATTTTAGGCTAAAATTAATTCATTAAATTCTACACACCTCTCTTGCATACAGATATCCTTAATACAATAGCAATATGTCACATTGATATGAGTGACAGCAAACCTTTATGGGATAAATCTATGGCTCATTTATTAAAAGGGAGGTTGAGACAGGCGGCAGAGGGGCCAGACGTGTCTTGACTGGAGCATCCGGCTTGGTGACGCGATGCTAGTCTCACAGCGACGCTCCGCCCATCCAATCCCATGTTATTTATGGCCTTGTTCCCCTTGTCAGGGATATTGATGCTGCACCATAAGTCTTGCGGAGGGAGGGAGGGAGGGAGACACAGAGAGGCTACGAGTAAGGGACTGTTCACCGCGTGGGTTCTATGTCTATGAATGATGAAAATAATAATAATAATAAATCAAATGCTATACTATTTATATTAAATTTGCCATGCCAGTCAGTCCCCTAAAGGCCAGCACAGATTTAGCACAAAGCACATCTTTAATTTAGCACAGAGCACATCTTTAATATAGCACAGATTTAGCACAGAGCACATCTTTAATCCAGCACAGATTTAGCACAGAGCACATCTTTAATCTAGCACAGATTTAGCACAGAGCACATCTTTAATCCAGCACAGATTTAGCACAGATCACATCTTTAATCCAGCACAGATTTAGCACAGAGCACATCTTTAATCTAGCACAGATTTAGCACAGAGCACATCTTTAATCCAGCACAAATTTAGCACAGAGCACATCTTTAATCTAGCACAGATTTAGCACAGAGCACATCTTTAAAATAGCACAGATTTAGCACAGAGCACATCTTTAATCCAACACAGATTTAGCACAGAGCACATCTTTAATCTAGCACAGAGCACATATTTAATCCAGCACAAATTTAGCACAAAGCACATCTTTAATCTAGCACAGATTTAGCACAGAGCACATCTTTAATCTAGCACAGATTTAGCACAGAGCACATCTTTAAAATAGCACAGATTTAGCCCAGATCACATCTTTAATCCAGCACAGATTTAGTACAGAGCACATCTGTAATCCAGCACAGATTTAGCACAAAGCACCTTTTTAATTTAGCACAGAGCACATCTTTAATCTAGTACAGATTTAGCACAGAGCACATCTTTAATCCAGCACAAATTTAGCACAAAGCACATATTTAATCTAGCACAGATTTAGCACAGAGCACATCTTTAATATAGCACAGATTTAGCACAGAGCACATCTTTAAAATAGCACAGATTTAGCACAGATCACATCTTTAATCCAGCACAGATTTAGCACAAAGCACATTTTTAATCTAGCACAGATTTAGCACAGAGCACATCTTTAATCCAACACAGATTTAGCACAGAGCACATCTTTAATCCAGCACAGATTTGGGACAGAGCACATATGGAAGCTTGCCAGGTGAATGATTAAATAATGTTTTGCTGGTCACAAAAACAGGCTCACGGGCCCGGCTCATTGGTTCTGGCATAATGCATTTGCTGCTTCTAAATATCTATTGGACGTGACTTCTGCCCAGTAATTGACAGGCCAACAAGAAGGGCAATGGGGATTTTGAGTACTTTATGAACAGAGGAAATGTTGAATCATTCTCTCTACAAATGAATGCATATTATATTCTGACATCAAAATCAAAATCATATTCTTCAGCTTGTTTTATTGTTTCCTGTTTCCTGAGTGGCAGTTTGGACAGGACTCTCTGCTACGGCTTTATCACATTGACACTGAATATTGCTTTTCATTGCCATTAAGTTTTACAAAATTCATATTGTGTTTTTTTATATCACTGATTAATTTGGGTCTGTTTCATCTGTAATGTACGGATATTAACACCATATTGTAATGTACGGATATTAACACCATATTGTAATGTACGGATATTAACACCATATTGTATTTTCACATGCTGCGTTTTATGTATAATACCACGTTGGGACTACCAAATCAAAGCAGCCTTTTGGCTCATTTGAATACAATCCATTGCATGGTTGTGAAGGATATTTTAAGGTAGACTGTCTAATAAACAAATGAAATAAATGAATCATTACTCTCAGCACTAGCTTAGCTAAAACAAAGCACTAGCTTAGCTAAAACAAAGTCATTCCTATTTTCCCCACGTCGCTGTTGCTTTGTTTTTATATTTTATATTTATTTGTTGCACGCCTGGTTACTCCTGAGAACGATGGCGGGAATGGCTGATTGGCGACGAGAGACTGAATACATTAGACTCACACACATCCCTCCCTCCTTCCTCTCTGCTGCACTCTCATTATGCAACAATATATTTTCTTTAGTGTGCATGTGAAGCCTGTTAGGGTCTATAAATAGAAGGCCTCGGGAGCTGCGCGATGGACAGCTGGCTTTATGTAACACTCCTCCTCCCGATAGCAGTGCAATCAGGAAGCACGTCAGCTCTCTCTAAGAGAGAGAGGGAGAGAAAGAGAGAGAGAGAGCGGGAGGGAGGGTGAGGGAGAGAGGAGGAGAGAGAAGGAGAGAGAAAGAGACAGGAAGAGAGAGAGAGAGAGAGAATGAGAGACAGACAGTGAGGGAGAGAAGGAGACTCAGGTAGACACGGGCACTGGCGGTGGCACTGAGGGAGAAGCTATCCCACAGAGCCTGGCTTAAATGTAAGTACCATGAGTAAGAGAAAACTGTAGCGCCACCTTAAAACATGTTAAAACTTGAAAATGTAGCGCCACCTTAAAACGTGTTAAAACTTGAAAATGTAGTGCCACCTTAAAACGTGTTAAAACCTGAAAATGTAGTGCCACCTTAAAACGTGTTAAAACTTGAAAATTTAGTGCCACCTTGTCTGGAAGAGGATGCAAGCGTACTTATTAATTAACCTACCTGGAAGAGGATGCAAGCGTACTTATTAATTAACCTGCCTGGAAGAGGATGCAAGTGTACTTATTAATTAACCTACCTGGAAGAGGATGCAAGCGTACTTATTAATGAACCTGCCTGGAAGAGGATGCAAGTGTACTTATTAATTAACCTGCCTGGAAGAGGATGCAAGTGTACTTATTAATTAACCTGCCTGGAAGAGGATGCAAGTGTACTTATTAATTAACCTGCCTGGAAGAGGATGCAAGTGTACTTATTAATTAACCTACCTGGAAGAGGATGCAAGCGTACTTATTAATTAACCTGCCTGGAAGAGGATGCAAGTGTACTTATTAATTAACCTGCCTGGAAGAGGATGCAAGCGTACTTATTAATTAACCTGCCTGGAAGAGGATGCAAGCGTACTTATTAATTAACCTGCCTGGAAGAGGATGCAAGTGTACTTATTAATTAACCTGTCTGGAAGAGGATGCAAGTGTACTTATTAATTAACCTGCCTGGAAGAGGATGCAAGTGTACTTATTAATTAATATGCCTGGAAGAGGATGCAAGTGTACTTATTAATTAACCTGGCTGGAAGAGGATGCAAGTGTACTTATTAATTAACCTGGCTGGAAGAGGATGCAAGTGTACTTATTAATTAACCTGCCTGGAAGAGGATGCAAGTGTACTTATTAATTAACCTGTCTGGAAGAGGATGCAAGTGTACTTATTAATTAACCTGCCTGGAAGAGGATGCAAGTGTACTTATTAATTAACCTGCCTGGAAGAGGATGCAAGTGTACTTATTAATTAACCTGCCTGGAAGAGGATGCAAGTGTACTTATTAATTAACCTGTCTGGAAGAGGATGCAAGTGTACTTATTAATTAACCTGCCTGGAAGAGGATGCAAGTGTACTTATTAATTAATATGCCTGGAAGAGGATGCAAGTGTACTTATTAATTAACCTGTCTGGAAGAGGATGCAAGTGTACTTATTAATTAACCTGTCTGGAAGAGGATGCAAGTGTACTTATTAATTAACCTACCTGGAAGAGGATGCAAGTGTACTTATTAATTAACCTGCCTGGAAGAGGATGCAAGTGTACTTATTAATTAACCTGTCTGGAAGAGGATGCAAGTGTACTTATTAATTAACCTGCCTGGAAGAGGATGCAAGTGTACTTATTAATTAATATGCCTGGAAGAGGATGCAAGTGTACTTATTAATTAACCTGTCTGGAAGAGGATGCAAGTGTACTTATTAATTAACCTGTCTGGAAGAGGATGCAAGTGTACTTATTAATTAACCTACCTGGAAGAGGATGCAAGCGTACTTATTAATTAACCTGCCTGGAAGAGGATGCAAGTGTACTTATTAATTAACCTGCCTGGAAGAGGATGCAAGCATACTTATTAATTAATATGCCTGGAAGAGGATGCAAGTGTACTTATTAATTAACCTGTCTGGAAGAGGATGCAAGTGTACTTATTAATTAACCTGCCTGGAAGAGGATGCAAGTGTACTTATTAATTAACCTGTCTGGAAGAGGATGCAAGTGTACTTATTAATTAACCTGCCTGGAAGAGGATGCAAGTGTACTTATTAATTAACCTGTCTGGAAGAGGATGCAAGTGTACTTATTAATTAACCTGCCTGGAAGAGGATGCAAGTGTACTTATTAATTAACCTGGCTGGAAGAGGATGCAAGTGTACTTATTAATTAACCTGGCTGGAAGAGGATGTAAGTGTACTTATTAATTAACCTGCCTGGAAGAGGATGCAAGTGTACTTATTAATTAATCTGCCTGGAAGAGGATGCAAGTGTAGTTTGTTCCTCACGCACAGTGAGAAGGATGGATTGAGAGGCAAAAAGTTATTAAAAAAAATCTAAGTTTGAGAATTTGGTAGGTTGCATCCCAGGGTCACTCCAAAAGTCTCCAAAAGTATAATTAGATATCACCTCTATGCCAAAAAGCTATTTAGAAGGCTTGCCAGAAGAAAGCTTTTGCTGTCATCATACCACAAATATAATGCCTGGAGTTAAAATTATACCAGAATTTTGATAGGAACGGGGCGTTATGGTCAGACAAGACGAAAACTGAGCTTTTTGTCAATAAATACCAAAGGTGGATTAGGCGTAATAAGAAGCGTAGTTCTGCAGAAAAGAGATCTCCACTGTGAGGTATGGTGGTGGATCTGTGATGTTGTGGCTGTTTCTCCTCCAAAGGCCTTGGGAACCTTGTTAGAATACATGGGTTATGGACTCCATCAAATACCAGGAGATTTTAGACCAGAATCTGACTGCCGCTGCCAGAAGGCTTAAATTGGGTCATGGTTGGATCTGCCGGTAGGACTATGATCCAAAGCATACCTCAAAATGGACACAGAAATGCTTCACTGATCAAGTCCCCTGACCTGAACCCCATTGAATACCAGTGAGGTGAGCTGAGGAGGAGAGTCCACAAGATTAAGAACTCAAATGGGTGCACTGTACTAATTACAGGGATGTCAATAATCCTGGTGGGCACTGTATGTCCTAATTAAGTGACCAAAGTCTAATGCCAGAATCGAACCTGCGGCAGCTAGCTAGTAACCTAGCCCAAGGTCAGGAATCTGTAGTAGCCTTCTAACTAGCTCTAGATTGTGAGAAAATGGGTACTACGATACGAGCATTTTGCATTGTTTTAAAGGAGAATCGGTAGGACGTGATTTTTCACTCCTTGTACTTTTGCATTAAAACTTGTTTGTTGTCAAATTCTACCGTTTCTAGCATGATTCCTGTACTTTATAGGCTAACTTTAGCATACGATTCTCACAAATGCCTCACAAATCAATATGAAGTCCTGCATATTCAGGTGAAGATGAGTGTGTGTGCAGGTGTTGGATGCATAGATATAGAACCATAGATGTGACATATCATGTAATGTAATAGTAATTTGGAATTCTGAAATTTGGAAGCCATCTTACCTGGGTACAGCTGTAATGGGAACCTATGGCAAAGTGTCATGCACTTTCTAACCCACTGTGATGTCATAATCGGGTCTCAGAAGCCAGATAGCTGATTATTGGCTCATAGATATAAAACCATGGTTACTGGCCACCATCCGACCTGGGTATGGTCTCAAGAATTGTGCCACTAAACTGTGACATATGTCACATCTATGGTTCTATATCTATGGTTGTACGCATGTACACGTGTGTGCTGACATGCACCTGCACACCTTTGAGAAATGCATACTCCCAGCCTACTTTCCTTCACAATTGGCACACGGAGGCGCCGTTCGCATCATGAAATGAGTTCTCAGGTAACATAAGAGCCAGACTCGACTGGAGGAATAGATATGTGCAGGGACAACATTTGGCAGCCAATCAACCGCACCATTTTTATTATTACGATCCATTTTATTTTATCTCATATTTCACAACATTTAATCCAAATATGCTTTTGATAAAAAAATATGGCCAGTTGTCTTCATACAGAAAGCTTTCAGTCTGGCTAAGGGAAACTTTTAATAAGGGAAAATCTATATATATATAGTATATTACAGACAAGTATCAAACACTATTGCATTTCTAGCTTTTAAAAGAACAGAAACATATCCATTCCTTTCTCAGCTTTAATAGAATGAGACAGCCAGACAACCAGGATGGTCACAACAATCTTGGTTTAGAAAGGATATTCATTTTAGCACTCTTCTGTGTACAGTAACACATGACAAACATTTTTATTTCCACATGAGTTCTGTATTTATTCATCTGAGAAAATGTGCAGCTCTTTCTCACTTCTACACACATCATGTTTTCCATAGCTCTGATTCGCTAACCCGTGCATGTCCATCTAAATCTAAAGCTCTGATTCGCTAACCCGTGCATGTTGATCTAAATCTAAAGCTCTGATTCGCTAACCCGTGCATGTTGATCTAAATCTAAAGCTCTGATTCGCTAACCCGTGCATGTTGATCTAAATCTAAAGCTCTGATTCGCTAACCCGTGCATGTCCGTCTAAATCTAAAGCTCTGATTCGCTAACCCGTGCATGTCCATCTAAATCTAAAGCTCTGATTCGCTAACCCGTGCATGTACATCTAAATCTAAAGCTCTGATTCGCTAACCTGTGCATGTTGATCTAAATCTAAAGCTCTGATTCGCTAACCCGTGCATGTCCATCTAAATCTAAAGCTCTGATTCGCGAACCCGTGCATGTACATCTAAATCTAAAGCTCTGATTCGCTAACCCGTGCATGTACATCTAAATCTAAAGCTCTGATTCGCTAACCCGTGCATGTCCGTCTAAATCTAAAGCTCTGATTCGCTAACCCGTGCATGTCCCTCTAAATCTAAAGCTCTGATTCGCTAACCCGTGCATGTCCATCTAAATCTAAAGCTCTGATTCGCTAACCCGTGCATGTACATCTAAATCTAAAGCTCTGATTCGCTAACCCGTGCATGTCCATCTAAATCTAAAGCTCTGATTCGCTAACCCGTGCATGTACATCTAAATCTAAAGCTCTGATTCGCTAACCCGTGCATGTACATCTAAATCTAAAGCTCTGATTCGCTAACCCGTGCATGTACATCTAAATCTAAAGCTCTGATTCACTAACCCGTGCATGTCCATCTAAATCTAAAGCTCTGATTCGCTAACCCGTGCATGTCCATCTAAATCTAAAGCTCTGATTCGCTAACCCGTGCATGTCCATCTAAATCTAAAGCTCTGATTCGCTAACCCGTGCATGTCCATCTAAATCTAAAGAGGTGGCAGGGCATATATTTAATTAAATATAATGGCGTGCCATTTGTACAGGAAGCTTGTTCCGTGTGTATTAGAACTCACAGCATGTGTCTTAAAATAGAGGAGCAGGTTATCAGTGAGCATGTTCCTGCCTGGATATCAGGCTCTGTCTGTCTGAAGGCCTCTCCACACATGTATCTTATCACATGGCTTGTAACCACAACTGTCCAGAGCTCTTTTTCAGTGACCCTGCTGTCCAGAGCTCTTTTTCAGTGACCCTGCTGTCCAGAGCTCTTTTTCAGTGACCCTGCTGTCCAGAGCTCTTTTTCAGTGACCCTGCTGTCCAGAGCTCTTTTTCAGTGACCCTGCTGTCCAGAGCTCTTTTACAGTGACCCTGCTGTCCAGAGCTCTTTTTCAGTGA
Source organism: Ilyophis sp. 1 JC-2022 (assembly GCA_022702515.1). Taxonomy (NCBI): domain Eukaryota; kingdom Metazoa; phylum Chordata; class Actinopteri; order Anguilliformes; family Synaphobranchidae; genus Ilyophis; species Ilyophis sp. 1 JC-2022. The sequence continues at coordinate 1,280,125 of CM040396.1, forward strand.
CCCTGCTGTCCAGAGCTCTTTTACAGTGACCCTGCTGTCCAGAGCTCTTTTTCAGTGACCCTGCTGTCCAGAGCTCTTTTTCAGTGACCCTGCTGTCCAGAGCTCTTTTTCAGTGACCCTGCTGTCCAGAGCTCTTTTTCAGTGACCCCACTGTCCAGAGCTCTTTTTCAGTGACCCTGCTGTCCAGAGCTCTTTTTCAGTGACCCTGCTGTCCAGAGCTCTTTTACAGTGACCCTGCTGTCCAGAGCTCTTTTTCAGTGACCCTGCTGTCCAGAGCTCTTTTGCAGTGACCCTACTGTCCAGAGCTCTTTTACAGTGACCCTACTGTCCAGAGCTCTTTTGCAGTGACCCTGCTGTCCAGAGCTCTTTTACAGTGACCCTACTGTCCAGAGCTCTTTTTCAGTGACCCTGCTGTCCAGAGATCTTTTTCAGTGACCCTGCTGTCCAGAGCTCTTTTTCAGTGACCCCACTGTCCAGAGCTCTTTTTCAGTGACCCCACTGTCCAGAGCTCTTTTTCAGTGACCCCACTGTCCAGAGCTCTTTTTCAGTGACCCTGCTGTCCAGAGCTCTTTTTCAGTGACCCTGCTGTCCAGAGCTCTTTTTCAGTGACCCTGCTGTCCAGAGCTCTTTTTCAGTGACCCTGCTGTCCAGAGCTCTTTTACAGTGACCCCGCTGTCCAGAGCTCTTTTTCAGTGACCCCACTGTCCAGAGCTCTTTTTCAGTGACCCTGCTGTCCAGAGCTCTTTTACAGTGACCCCGCTGTCCAGAGCTCTTTTACAGTGACCCTGCTGTCCAGAGCTCTTTTTCAGTGACCCTGCTGTCCAGAGCTCTTTTTCAGTGACCCTGCTGTCCAGAGCTCTTTTACAGTGACCCTGCTGTCCAGAGCTCTTTTACAGGGACCCTGCTGTCCAGAGCTCTTTTTCAGTGACCCCACTGTCCAGAGCTCTTTTGCAGTGACCCTGCTGTCCAGAGCTCTTTTACAGTGACCCTGCTGTCCAGAGCTCTTTTACAGTGACCCTGCTGTCCAGAGCTCTTTTACAGTGACCCTGCTGTCCAGAGCTCTTTTACAGTGACCCTGCTGTCCAGAGCTCTTTTTCAGTGACCCTGCTGTCCAGAGATCTTTTTCAGGGACCCCACTGTCCAGAGCTCTTTTTCAGGGACCCCACTGTCCAGAGCTCTTTTTCAGGGACCCCACTGTCCAGAGCTCTTTTTCAGTGACCCTGCTGTCCAGAGCTCTTTTTCAGTGACCCTACTGTCCCCGGTGGCCCCTGTACTGAGGTTCTGCTTTTGTCTGCAAATAAATTCCAATGCAGCGGTCTCAGAATGTAAATGCAATCTCCTTCACACGGCCGATATGATTATGATTATTATTATGATAAGATTACGTCTATCTGAATTTGACCTTTTCAGGTACATACAGGTAAACTATCCCTGTCATTAAATTATGTTTTTCAACCGTGTGTTTCATTAATTATAATATAATAAACTCCTGAAAAAGGCTTAGATAACACCTCTACACATTCACCCTCACTGGGAATGGCAGAATCTATGAATATGCAAATTGGAAACACCCCCATGCCCTCACGGACCCCACCCCTAAATAACACTGCGCTTCGTTCCATGATGGCGACAAGAGGCAACGTTGGAGAAATAACGCTGTAGCCCTGCTCCATGTCTGAGCCTCGCTGTAGCCCTGCTCCATGTCTGAGCCTCGCTGTAGCCCTGCTCCATGTCTGAGCCTCCCTGTAGCCCTGCTCCATGTCTGAGCCTCGCTGTAGCCCTGCTCCATGTCTGAGCCTCGCTGTAGCCCTGCTCCATGTCTGAGCCTCCCTGTAGCCCTGCTCCATGTGTGAGCCTCGCTGTAGCCCTGCTCCATGTCTGAGCCTCGCTGTAGTCCTGCTCCATGTGTGAGCCTCGCTGCAGCCCTGCTCCATGTGTGAGCCTCGCTGTAGCCCTGCTCCATGTGTGAGCCTCCCTGTAGCCCTGCTCTATGTGTGAGCCTCGCTGTAGCCCTGCTCCATGTCTGAGCCTCGCTGTAGCCCTGCTCCATGTCTGAGCCTCGCTGTAGCCCTGCTCTATGTGTGAGCCTCGCTGTAGCCCTGCTCCATGTCTGAGCCTCGCTGTAGCCCTGCTCCATGTGTGAGCCTCGCTGTAGCCCTGCTCCATGTCTGAGCCTCGCTGTAGTCCTGCTCCATGTCTGAGCCTCGCTGCAGCCCTGCTCCATGTCTGAGCCTCGCTGTAGCCCTGCTCCATGTTTGAGCCTCGCAGTCTGAAGAAGAGACTGAGACTCATTGATATATCTCGATGTTAAGTTTAGTTTTCAATTTGCATTTACTAATATTGATTGCTATCAGCTTGCAAGTACTAGTAAGGTAGCATTGGACACCTCCATGCTGAGTGCAGAGAACTCCATGCTGATATGGATGTGTTCAGCGTGGGACTTGGTTATTCCCCGTACAGAGAACCCGATGCTGATATGGATATGGGTTATTCCCCGTGATCTCCTTTCTCGTGTGGCTCAGCTCTGGGAGTCACTTTGCTCTTAATACCCGTCCCCCTGGTCCCACATACGGGCCGAGGGCATCAAAGCGGAGAGGGCAGAAGCCAGCGTGATGACAAATAAACAGCCAAACACCATCTGTTCCCCTGTCCTCTTCTGCCAAGCTGATGCAACAGGGGCCTGCTTTAACCGCGCAAGCGAATAGGTGAGCCTCCATTTAAAGCTGTAAAGTGCGAATAAGTGAGCCTCCATTTAAAGCTGTAAAGCCTGTGGTCTGGTGCGGATAGGTGAGCCTCCATTTAAAGCTGTAAAGCCCGTGGTCTGGTGCAGAGAGGTGAGCCTCCATTTAAAGCTGTAAAGCCCGTGGTCTGGTGCGGATAGGTGAGCCTCCATTTAAAGCTGTAAAGCCCGTGGTCTGGTGCGGATAGGTGAGCCTCCATTTAAAGCTGTAAAGCCCGTGGTCTGGTGCGGATAGGTGAGCCTCCATTTAAAGCTGTAAAGCCCGTGTCAGATGATATTGTTGTTCATTTCTAGACAGTCTTCTCTCTCCAAAATACGCTAACAATGGATTATCTTCTCAGAAAATTCAACACTCGATCTAAAACTAGCCTAGGCTATGTACAAACTAAACCCCCCCAAGCAAACCATGCCGCATTGTTTGGGGACGTAGCTTCCTTTCAAATGGAACTCTGGGCTTTAGAGTATGGAACTCTGGGATTTGGAGAATGGAACTCTGGGATTTGGAGTATGGACCTCTGGGATTTGGAGTATGGAACTCTGGGATTTGGAGTATGGAACTCTGGGATTTGGAGTACGAAAACAAAGTGTTGTGACCTCCAGTCACCACAGATGTTGCCAAATACAGCAAAACTGAAAAATGCAGCTTTAAGAGACGACACAATTCTATGGATTTATCTGGTCTGAAACGACATTGAGCGATGGGCAACCTCTCAGGACGGCATTGTTAAATGACTTTGGGACACTGTGCACACAGGCTCAGAGTTTCTACAGACGGGTTTGCATTTTTTAGGGAGGGGAATACAACAAGCACAAACAATAATTCATGGGACAAATTTTCCGAAAGGAAGATATTTTTAAAATTTATTCTCAGAATTCCCTACTGACTGCCTCCAATTACTCATAAACAAACTGCACATATCAGTGCACCAAGCTTCATGCCTTTATACTCTCCTTGAATTGGGAAAGCATTTAAAACGAGAATTCCCTAAAGAACAATTGTCATTAGACTGGTTTCTGCCATCTTGCCTTCTCCAGATTGTCATGATAGCTCAGAGTGAAATGAGGGAGACAATCTTATCAGCGAGGAGAACACAACCTCCTTCAGCTCCTGGAGTAATATGGCTGACTTGCTTTATAATATGTTTTATAACAAAGTACATTTTAATGTTTGCTTGTAGATCTATATTACAGAACATTATGATTTAATTCATGCAATGCATTTCAGACTATTAGAAACACATTACGCTGAGACTGACCCTGAAATGGTTACACTGGTTTCATCTTTAGGGCTTCATTTAGAGTAAAGGTGTGGGGCAATGTCTCTATTTTAAATGATTATGTAAAATGCACCTCTCCAAAATGAACACTTAACCTGAATTGCCTCAGTAAAATATCCAGCTGAATAAATGGCTTGTACATAAAGAAAATGTCATCTATAAGTTAATCTATGTCATCTATAAGTTAATCTCTGTCGGTTGCTATGGATAACAGCGTCTGCTATCTGCTGAAATGTAATGACTGTAATACAGCCGTGGAGTATGAATAAATAACACATTTAAATATAGAATATGTTTCTCAAAGAACTAAGGCCAGTCCATTTAGAATGAGCAGAGGCACATAAATAACACATTTAAATATAGAATATGTTTCTCATGAACTAAGGCCAGTCCATTTAGAATGAGCAGAGGCACATAAATAACACATTTAAATATAGAATATGTTTCTCATGAACTAAGGCCAGTCCATTTAGAATGAGCAGGGAGCAGAGACACATAAATAACACATTTAAATATAGAATATGTTTCTCATGAACTAAGGCCAGTCCATTTAGAATGAGCAGAGAGCAGAGACACATAAAGAACACATTTAAATATAGAATATGTTTCTCATGAACTAAGGCCAGTCCATTTAGAATGAGCAGAGGCACATAAATAACACATTTAAATATAGAATATGTTTCTCATGAACTAAGGCCAGTCCATTTAGAATGAGCAGGGAGCAGAGACACATAAAGAACACATTTAAATATAGAATATGTTTCTCATGAACTAAGGCCAGTCCATTTAGAATGAGCAGGGAGCAGAGGCACATAAATAACACATTTAAATATAGAATATGTTTCTCATGAACTAAGGCCAGTCCATTTAGAATGAGCAGGGAGCAGAGGCACATAAAGAACACATTTAAATATAGAATATGTTTCTCATGAACTAAGGCCAGTCCATTTAGAATGAGCAGAGGCACATAAATAACACATTTAAATATAGAATATGTTTCTCATGAACTAAGGCCAGTCCATTTAGAATGAGCAGGGAGCAGAGACACATAAATAACACATTTAAATATAGAATATGTTTCTCAAAGAACTAAGGCCAGTCCATTTAGAATGAGCAGGGAGCAGAGACACATAAAGAACACATTTAAATATAGAATATGTTTCTCATGAACTAAGGCCAGTCCATTTAGAATGAGCAGAGGCACATAAATAACACATTTAAATATAGAATATGTTTCTCATGAACTAAGGCCAGTCCATTTAGAATGAGCAGGGAGCAGAGGCACATAAATAACACATTTAAATATAGAATATGTTTCTCATGAACTAAGGCCAGTCCATTTAGAATGAGCAGAGGCACATAAATAACACATTTAAATATAGAATATGTTTCTCATGAACTAAGGCCAGTCCATTTAGAATGAGCAGGGAGCAGAGGCACATAAATAACACATTTAAATATAGAATATGTTTCTCATGAACTAAGGCCAGTCCATTTAGAATGAGCAGAGGCACATAAATAACACATTTAAATATAGAATATGTTTCTCATGAACTAAGGCCAGTCCATTTAGAATGAGCAGGGAGCAGAGGCACATAAAGAACACATTTAAATATAGAATATGTTTCTCATGAACTAAGGCCAGTCCATTTAGAATGAGCAGGGAGCAGAGACAAAATACATTATAAATTTATAGAATATGTTTCTCATGAACTAAGGCCAGTCCATTTAGAATGAGCAGGGAGCAGAGACACATAAATAACACATTTACCCGTGTCTTTGCAATGGATGGTTCCTGAAGGGTTTGTGTGTGACTATCTCTCATGTGTTATGTATGGGTTAATATTAAAGAAAGCCCTGTGACACTCTGACACATTTATACAAGAGGAACGATGGCTCAATTCAGGCGCTGTGACATGTGAAATATCCCGCTAAGTGTGTAGCACTGGAAAGTGGAATCTCTCTTTTAAAACTGTCAGGTCATTTTTTTTACCTGTCCCCTGGAGGATAGTGACTACACCTGGTATACAGAACCTATCAGGTCTTTTTCTCTACTGGGTTACACTGAGCAGAAGAGCTGTACAATGTTCTAAAACTGTGTGTGTGTGTGTGTGTGTGAGTGTGAGTGTGTGTGTGTGTGTGTGTGTGTGTGTGTGTGTGTGTGTGTGTGTGTGTGCAGTAAAATGACCAGTCTTAATTCAATTCTAACGAGTTAAATTAAGAGTTTATATGAGCCTAATAGGGGACACGTGTACTCTATTAGAGTAAAATGTGCTCTGTAAGAGTTGAATTAACACTGAACATGGCGAATGGCAGGAATACCCCCTGGACAGGTCGACAATCCATCGCAGGGCACACACACCATTCACTCACACACTCATACCTATGGGCACACACACCATTCACTCACACACTCATACCTATGGACACACACACCATTCACTCACACACTCATACCTATGGGTACCCGGAGGAAACCCACGCAGACACGGGGAGAACGTGCAAACTCCACACAGAAAGGCCCTCGGCCGGGATTCAGACTCGGTACCTCTTGCTGTGAGGCGAGCGACAGCGCTGTCCACTTGTATTGCATTTGCTAAGGTGCTGGAGAACAGCTGAACTGGTTGGTCATGTGATATGGGTCTAGCTCAGGGGAATTAGGGAGATATACTCTAATGACTTCTCATCAACTAGACTAATTACCCCAAATGTGCTACATTCACCATGTGTAATTAAACCTGTGCCATTCTGAAATTATGTTCAAGGCATATTGTGATGAAAATGTAAATTATTTGGAGAGAAGACCAAACATATGTTGACTAATGTTCATAATCAGTCATCAGACTGTCATATATGTTGTTATTAACTTTTAATATTATAATAAAGGATTTGGATTCTTACATTTAAAAACAGCAATGTAATTTGTCTGCTATTTGTAAATGATTGGGAATTACACCTCAAATGATTGTGCCCAAAGGATATTAAGGGACAAAAATATGGATAAAAGCCGATGCCTTATACAAACCCCAATTCCAAAAAAGTTGGGACAGTATGTAAAATACACATAAAAGCAGAAAGCACTGATTTGTAAATTCAGTACAAAGAAAATATATTTAACATTTTACCTTATCAACTTTATAGATTTTTGTAAATATACGCTAATTCCGAATTTGATGCCTGCAACACTTTACACGTTGGGACAGAGGCAAAAACAAATACTGGGAAGTTCAAAAAACACCTGTTTGGAACATTCCACAGGTAAACAGGTGATGCTATCATGACTGGTTATAAAAGGATATCAAAAGACTCTTGATATCCTCTTTCCAGGTACTCTAACAAGCGATACTATAACCTCTCTGCATTTAAATGGATCTCTATGGGAATTGGGGGTAGGACTAGATTAAGCTATAAATTACACAGGAATAGTATGGAACACATGGTTGGCTAAATGGCTGTAAGTCATCAAGGGTCTGAGGTATCAAACAAGCCTCAAACCATCACTCTGCTGCCAGATATGCAGTAGATATGGATGGATCACTTTAAGGGTGGTTTTTCCTGACTCATTTTCCTATTTAACTCTATGGAAAAATAAGCCAGGAGAAACAACCCTTCAAGTGATCTGTCCTGCATATCTGGCAGCAGAGTGATGGTTTGAGGCTCGTTTGATTCCTACAAATCAGAGGACTTTAGTTTAATCCTTTGATCTGCATTCCGGATTGGGATGATCCCACACTGAAGAGCGATGTACCCACACTGAACAGCGATGTAAACCCACACATCTGACTACTAAAATACAAGTGAAAAAACCTACACAGTAAAATGTCCAGTGTTAATTCAAGTCTAACAGTGTACTATGAGCCTGATCTGGCCAGAGTAGGCTCATATGTACACTGCTAGAGTTGAATTAACTCTGGACATTTTGCTGCGAATTTACTGTGTACCTACATACGGCTAATAACATAGCCTAGGCTACATAGCAAACTCTTTAGGTTTTATGCAGTACCCGTGTTCTACACCATTGTGGAACTGCATTTATTTTCGAATATTCATAAACTGATAAAATATTTTATTTATATTAACATTTCAAACCTAACTGCCTATCTTACTTTTAACTTGATTAGCCACGACTGCGTGCTGTTTCACGATGGTAACTGAACACCAATTAAGCCCTACTGAAAATGCATATTTGCAATTTGGTCACGTGCTTCTGAGGTACAGATCATTCCAATATGTTATGTGGTGCTCCTGAACTCTCGATCAGTGTTTCATTGAGGTAAAACGCATTTGTGGTATTTTCAGTCTTCTTGAATATGGGATGGTGTGGGCTAACACATAGCCTATAATGTAGGCTACCTACAGCCTACATTTTGCCTGCAACATTGCAATGATGTAAACGCTCATTTAAAAATGTAGTGCTATTTCCTTTACTAATACATTGTTGTGTTCCTATATAATTGGGTTTGTTTCACAGGACATGTTTTGTGCAGTATCCTATCTCCATATTAAAACACCACCTATAGCTTACTTTCAGAGTCACATTGAAAATCTACAGGTCCGGCTGCCAATCGGCAAGCTACATAAAATATAGGCTTCACCGAGATTTTTTAATTCGCTCCAATCCTGCATATTAAATGTATAAAAATGTATTAATGTATTAAATGTATAAACTATTTACGTTTCTGTGACAGGTGTGTTCGTAGGCTTTTATATGTTTTTCGGCGCTCAGTAGCTTACAACAGTAACATATTGTTTGTGTCTGCGGTTGTCGCTTCTGTTATTGCCTGGGTAAAACACAAACGCGACAGACTGCCCTCTCGCTGGTTATAGATTTTCGTTAAAAATGGACTCCACGGGACTCAGTCGGTTGTTTGTTGATAAACAGGAGCTTTTTAACATCAATTCATTCTTTTATGATTTCATGCCGGAGTTTTGACTTTAATGTAAACCACACTGGGGGCGCATCAATATCAAAAATAAGATCATGCATTAAATTACAGCTCCAGTAGCCTATACGCGGGTGGGGGGGGCAGCTTAGTTGTCCTCCCTGTTGCTTTTGTCAAATCGGAAATAACCAAAAAGCAGCTTGTTAAAATTCCACATTTACGGGAAAAAATGATTTGTATATATAATTTTGCTTTATCAAAGATGCAGATGCTGATAATTTTGTTCTTGGGACGTTTCACACGGCGTTCATGTTTCAATCAAATAGTTTTACGCTGACTTTTATTTAAAAATGTGAGTAATCCTGCGTCGAGGCTATAGCCGAGAAACCATGTTGTATGTTGTCGTACATGTTACAAATAGCAGGGTTAAAACGGACTAATAAGGACAATATTTTACAGCTTATAGTTGAGAATTGAATAGCCAGCATTCACGCAGTTTTGAACACTTACCCTTTGATCTTTGGTTGAACAGAAAACCCTCCTTACACCGGCGACCAACAGTGTCCTCCTGCAGAATCCACGGTAACCCAAGCCTATCGTCAGATTTCCCTGTATGTGTCCCCAGATTTATTTTGCTTACTGTTGGTGAGTCACTGCCGATCTCGAGGTCCCATCTGCTCGAGACGGACTGCTGCATCCCTCTCAATGCGGTAGCGCCGTAGCATCAGGACCTGCACTGATTTCTCCTTGGTGGTTGCTGTGGCAACACCAAGTGCAAGCAGCGACCTGGAGATGGACAGTTTATGGCCTGCATGTTGTCATTATAATGCTTCTAATTAGGTTAACTTGGCTATCTTCATCACAATTAACCAAATTCAACGAAAATGGATGGTAATAAACGAGGCCAACATCCTCTTGATCGTAATCAGTGCGACGCGGTTTTATGTTTAAAAGACACTGCAAGCTTTCAGTTGTAGCCTATTTGCTTATCTAAACTGTTACATACTGGCGCGTGGAAAGCAATTCCTACACATTAAATGAAGCGCAAATAAAAATATTTTGTAGGCTAGACTTCTGCAGTGAAAGATTGCTCAGTGAAAGGCATTAAATAGCATAGCCTATGCGTTGATTCTGCCCAAAGTTCGATCCACTTTCCCAAAAAAGCTCGACAAATTTATTTATTAGCATTTAGCAGACATCTTATCCAGCGACTACACATTTTTTTTTTTTTTTTTTTATTATACATTCCATTTACAGCTGATAATATATGCAAAAGCAAATTGGTGAAGTACCTTGCTCAGGGGTACAACGGCAGTGTCCTACGTGGGACTCGAACCTGCGACCTTTCAGTTACAAACCAAGTTCCTTAACCACTGTACTACACTGCCGCCCACAAATGCGAAATAAGAACAAAAAAGCTAATTATGAGATCTCCTTTCCAAGGTCACACATTGTGACAGTCCTAGGTACAGGCGCGCGCCTTTAATCTCCACGTTGTCATATTTCTTTCCTGCTGGGAGAGGAGAAGAAGAAACGAGGCAGAAATGTGGCAGGCAATAGCTTCAGATAAAACGCACAGTTGCACATATATAATTAGTGACGTAATTAGGAGAATGATAATGTGCGTTGTGTTTCGCAATAACCATGGCACTGAAAACAAGTAATTAAATGAGAATGGTTTATAATTACTAAACAATTGGGAAGTGCCACGTCGGTTAACATCATAAAGCATGATTTACGCGCTTTAGAAATGGGAAATTTATTTTTTATTAAAGAACATGGTGCAGTAGAATATGCTGTTGGCAATCAAGCATTGTAGCAAATTGGCCTACATATTTTAGCGATCAACTCCTGTGTTTATTTATTTAGTTATTTATTTGTTTATGTATAGCACCCTTCAAGCAGGAGTACAAAGTTCTTACACAAACAATTGCAACTTACATAAAAATAGTACCGGTGATACTAGTACTGAAAATAACAATGACAAATAATAAATAATACCATGTAAGATGATCAAGCTTTGTGATATTGCCTACCTACTGTCGTAATTCAGGAATTGTCGTATGAATGGCTACTTGCCTTATAGCATTATACAACATTAACAACTTTTTTTCTGAAAAGTCACCATACCACATTTGAGTATCACACATAATAGCTACTACAATTCCATTCTTAAATTAAACTTATCATTAAACTTATAAACTGTTAATAATGATTAATAATTAAAGTAGTTTGATTGAGCAGCATAATGAGAAAAACAGATTTACTATAATTAAACACCTGCTTGTGGGAATTAAGTTGTTGTTTTGTTTAAATAATAGCACCAACTGCCCTCCAGAAAATATTTCTTATATCCAGAAAAATATTGTCTCTGTTCTTGCAATTCTACTATACCCTATAGAGATTGTCTCTGTTCTTGTAATACTACTATACCCTATAGAAATGGTCTCTGTTCTTGTAATACTACTATACCCTATAGAGATAGTCTTTGTTCTTGCAATACTACTATACCCTATAGAGATTGTCTCTGTTCTTGTAATACTACTATACCCTATAGAGATAGTCTCTGTTCTTGAATTATAGTAATACTACTATACCCTATAGAGATAGTCTCTGTTCTTGAATTACTACTATACCCTGTAGAGATTGTCTCTGTTCTTGTAATACTGCTATACCCTGTAGAGATTGTCTCTGTTCTGACAGTCTGCACTGAATACAGAATATCAGAGTATTTCTGTCATGTCCCGTGTGCTTGGCATTCCGTCCCGTGTGCTTGGCATTCCGTCCCGTGTGCTTTGCATTCCGTCCCGTGTGCTTGGCATTCCGTCCCGTGTGCTTGGCATTCCGTCCCGTGTGCTTGGCATTCCGTCCCCTTTTCCACTTTTGTGTCTCCACTTTGTTTTCTGTCCTTTTTTGTTCCAGATATCCTTGTGTCGTGCCTTCCCTTCCATTTTGTTTTGTTTGTACCTTTCTTGTGCCCTGGCTTCATATTTGTATTTTATCCCGGCTGCCCCAGTCCTGGCCGGCTCTACCTCCCGGCGACTGGAGGTTCTGGAGAGCCTTAGACAATTCTTGGGTTTTGTTCCCTTAAAATCAGAAGCCAATTTAGACCCAATGAAACAGGTGAGGCAAGTATGCACAGAGCAAAAATACTGGTAAAATCCAACACTGCTGGTGCACATTTAACACCTAGAGTGTTTATACGAGAGCACAGTCTCGTGTAAACACCCTACGGCATGGATGGGCAACTCCGGGCCTCGTGGGCAAGTCTGTATGCAGGTTTTTACTGCCACCAGTTACCCTGGCCTAATCAGCTAACTCTTCATATACACCAACACCGACTCACTCGTAAATTACAGCACAATAAAATGCTACAATACATTCATCAGCTGCTGTTCGTATCGCAGAATGTAGCTAAAATATCAGCTAACATAAATGATTGGGCTAATTAAATAATTAAGGGCAGAAGTTAGTCTGAAATCCAGAAAGGGATACGGCCCTCCTTGCCCAGCCCTACTCTTGGGTGTTAAATGTACACCACCGTTTTTGCTGTGTAATCAATGGGATTCATTGATCAGTAACATACTGAGTAACAAACAAAAACACTGTAGCCCTATATATAGTATGTTTAGTAGTCTCAACCCCAGATGCTCAAGCTTAAGAGTCTGCCGTTTGATTGGTTTGTACTGAAAATGAGATGACACTGTCTTATAATGGGAAGGGATATTTACAGCACATTTTACATACTTTAACTCTTTATATGGCAGTGCAATGGAAAGCAGTCTTGCAGATGTATTTTCAATGAAAAATGTTACAAATCTAAATATAAAATCAAATAAAGGAATTCCGTGGGTGTGTCCAAAACACTTTCATTGAGGCTATATTGCACACCTGAATCTTCCCAACCGAAATCTACCCTTTTTTTAAAGTGCCATGGGATCTTGTGTGGGCCTTGGTTTAATGTCTAATTGTAAGGATGGCAGCTTCTACAGCACAATGCATCCATCACTCTGCTAGCCATTGCGTTTGTTGCTCCACGGGGAAGGGCGCCCCCTACTGGCCCACCAAAACACCCCATTCTACAAGTTAAATGCTCCCTCAAGAAATCTCACCACAGAAATATTTACTGATTTTTAAAATATAAATCCATCCACAGATCCTTTAGATCCTTTAGGGTTTGTAACCTTTTCTGATCCAGGGACCCCCCACCCAGGCTCAGAGGCATGCAGGGCACACCCATCATACGTAAATAAGGTTGATATTTAAAAAGGCTTTATATTTTTAAATATTTGTCACATATTTATCTCTGCTCTATCGTTGCACGATTTTCTTTGATTTGACTAACCTACGTGAGTTATTGTTGATTCGCTGAAAACGTTTGCAATTTATTGTGTATCAATAAATTAACAGATTTTTTTAAAAAAAAAGGTTATTATTGTCCTAAACGAAGATAGCGATGTGCATGATACATGTAGCTAAGCAAAAAGCAAAGACATGAGCGGCGTTACATATAAGAAACGAACTTGTGATGAAGGAGACCAGCTATGGCGGACGCTGTTTCCATACCAACCAGGGTGCTTCCTGGGATCAGACCAGACAAATAGAACGGATAGTAGCTAAACGTTGGCTACAAATACATTTTCATGAATTACAAAGCCATCATACAGTGACGTGACTGGGAAATGTTGCATGTAACGTTTCCCATCTCAATGACGTTTCCACAACCTCTTCATAATGAATGTATTGCCCACTAACTTACGAATGTTTTACCGCCATACCGTTGTTGGATAACTTTACGGTAACGAGTGATGTTGTTGTCATCGCCACCAACTGAATTAAATGATAACTTAGTTTTATTCATACCAAAGGCCAGTTCACTAACAGTTAGACTAGTTCAGCTGTGTTGACTGATGATGCTTCCATTGTGTCATTATTCTATTTCTGACTAACGTCATACAGTTAGTTATTATAGCAACAAAATGCTGTTAACTAGTTGCCAAATAATTTCTTAATTCTGATTTAATATAGTGACCCTCTTGGTCAGGCTCGTACATCGAGATAGGAGCGCGAAAACACAACGTTACCGCTGCGTCATATTCGTAGTTCCTGTGTGATGTGTAATACCATCCCCGGAAACTTATATTTATGAAATTTGAGTTGAAACATTACATGCTTATGCATAGCACATTGTGTATAATTAAAATGTATCTTATTGAAAATACCACCGACAAATTATGTCTATATATTTGTTTTTTTTTGTTTTTTCGCTGATAAAGTAAACGACCCTTCGTGAGGATTACGATAGGATCCGTTTCCAGGGGACGACTGACGCTGCTGCACATTGTACTTCCGATCAATGTCCGTAAAAGACGGTCCAAGCGGAGCTGCATATTGAAGCTCCGCGGATCAATTTTTTGAGTTTGTTTGGCGTGATCCGAGTGCAATCGGAGCCATCAGAACTGCAATCATGGTAAGACTTTATCGTTTTAATTGTTTAATAACATATTGACTTAAACCTTTATGTATTTGTTTAAATGAACGATGTCTTTGGATAAAGCCACGATTGAGACATACTCGCCGGGTAGGCCTTTGTTCAGCCCGCCTGATTTTGTCTGGTGCGGGAGTGCTCTGGTTACAGAAGTCGCTTCTATCTTCAGATTCATTGTTACACCATGTGAATCACTTTACTTCGAGTACGTGACAAAGTTCGCTGACTAGTAAACTTTATTTAATCGGCATGTCGAGTGTTTGCCGATTGAATAATGGTGGCGGTATTGGCCCTTCGTGAAGTGGTCCTACAAGCTCGCGAATTACGTTACCATTCATTTCTGAATTATATTTAGCCGCTATTCGGCAAAAGCTAGGCACTGGTAAAGTTGTATAACTATGGTTTACAGGTCTGTTTTCAGGCTAAGTTACTGGCTAAATTGTGCGCTTATTCACCGTGCCTTGTAGCTAGCCAGCATTCCTCAGATGTTTCTTAACTAAGATGTGTGCATTGAGTTTCTGCATATCAACCATGTCCTTTGGAGTATGGTCGTGCAGGAATGCTTTGCACAAGTCTACTCCAGTATCGTTTGTTACAGGTGAACGCTAACGCTGCGTTCACACATCGAGCAACTTCGGTCGCCAAGTCGCCGGAAGTCCATTCATTCTCTATGAAGCTGAGCGACGGTCAGCGACCTGAGCGACTAGGCGACTGAGCGAGCGAAATCGGCCGATAAATGTTGCCCGCAATTCAATTTAACGACCATCGGCCGTAACAGCCAACCAGAGTTCCACACTTCATATTTCCCCAACCGACACGAAACCATTTCATGAATAATTGTTCCGCCCGATTTCACTCAAATTGCAGCAATGGAGGAGCAGCTAATAATAATGGTCCAAGCTTACCCCATCCTATTCAATGTATAACATAACCTTAAAGGATATGTGTAGCTGTTCCAGCCTAGTAGAATTGACCGACCAGTTGCTCACTGTGAGAACGCAGCGTAAGGTTTAGGCTGGAGTAATTCAAACCGGTTTTGCCAGCGGACTAGCTTATGTCACTCCTGTTCTTAGCTAAACCATTTCAGAAGTGGCAATAATGCCTTGATGTGTTTGAAGATGCTACATCAGGGTTTGTACACAGTCCTTTAAAGTTGGTCATTGAAACTCATGTTTTTAAAGGTCCTCAAGCCAATTAAGCACCCCGAGTTGAATCAAACTTAACGCACTTAATGCAACTTGAAGCGCTTACCTGGAGTCGACCAGTCACCTCACTGATTGTTGTGTTGAGTTTATTAAATGTGGTGCCTGTGCTCACGCTGACCCTCTCCCTTCCAGACGGTGGGTAAAAGCAGTAAGATGCTGCAGCATATCGACTATAGGATGCGCTGTATCCTGCAGGACGGTCGCATCTTCATCGGGACGTTCAAAGCCTTCGACAAGCACATGAACCTCATCCTCTGTGACTGTGACGAATTCAGAAAGATCAAGTAAGGATGCTGAGGATTCATATTAGCCAGTAAACTGATCAATGTTTGCAATTCATTGGTCCTACATTTCAGCAGCCTTGCTTTTCCTCTGGTTGCTAAACGAGTATCAGTGATATTTTTTTAAAATGTGAGAGACACGTGTATTTGGCAGTGATCTGAGTAAATGTGGCTTGTCTTGCGCTTCCAGGCCCAAGAACTCTAAGCAGCCGGAACGGGAGGAGAAACGGGTGCTGGGGCTGGTGCTCCTGAGGGGGGAGAACCTCGTCTCCATGACCGTGGAGGGGCCCCCACCTAAAGATGTGAGTTACACCCCCCCCTGAAATCGCTGCACGTCACTGCTGTATTGTCTAAATGTGCAGAAGATGCTTGTTTTTATGAGAAACTCTTTAAAATGTATTACCTAGGGAAATTCAACTTATTGTATGCAATAAATAAGTTTTGTACATGGATAAATTGGCTAATGCTGTTGAAATCATTCAGTGTAATTCAATAGTAAAGAAACTGACTGATCAGTGCCACACTGAAGTAGTGAAATGTCATAACCTTCATTATGAAACACGCCAGTACTGAATATTGGCCCTAACGTGCGTTATGAAACACGCCAGTACTGAATATTGGCCCTAACGTGTGACTCCTTCTTGCAGACTGGCATTGCTCGTGTGCCCCTGGCAGGTGTGGCCGGAGGGCCCGGTGTCGGCCGGGCAGCTGGCAGAGGCGTACCTGCCGGAGCCCCGATGCCCCAGGCTCCAGCTGGACTGGCTGGGCCTGTCAGGGGTGTAGGGGGCCCATCCCAACAGGTAGGCCAATGGCACATTCTTTATAATCTATAGCCATGGTATTCAAATTACGGTCCTCGAGGACCGAGAGCTGCTGGATTTCCACCCTCCCTTTACCTGGGAGTCGGGTGTGAAGAGTCTGGCCGATCGGCAGCATTAATTGTTCCGTTTAATTACCTGGGAGAAGGATACAGGGGCTGAATTTGGATTAGAGGGTCTCAAACTCGGTCCTGGGGACCACGTTGCTGGTTTTCCTTCCAACCATAATTACAATTCTGGAATTTTAACAAGCTGTTAATTGTTTGTAATTAGAAGCTTGTCATAATTATAGATTTACCCTCTTAAGCCAAATTCTTAGCAATAGCTACGCATGTCATGAAGAATAAAAGTCCAATATTCTCATTGTGCTGTATTGCAAATGATTACAGGAGGAGAACCACTGATCTTAATTACCAGAAGGACCTGGGCGGTATACTATGAAGCAGGATTACTGAGTTAGCTGGATAAATGCACTGAGAAACCCGAAAACCCTCCCGAGATCTGGAACATGGACTGAAGTAAAAAGGGCTGTTCCTGGTTTTACTCACTGCAGTTATCCAGCTAACTAGGTAGTCCTGCTTTGTATTATACCCTCTGATGTCCTTCAGAAGGTAGTCCTGCTTTGTATTATACCCTCTGATGTCCTTCAGAAGGTTGGACTGTTTTACAATGCAGCAGGAGAAGTGCACTTTAAAATCTTAATGTTCGAGACAATAAAGTGGAGACCCTTGGAGGCACATTTTCATTAGTTCCCATTGGGTATTGAGCCAATTGCCTTTTACCTGATTGGATTTGGACAGTGACTAGGATGCTAATGTTATGGAGATGCCTCCAGATTTAATAAGCCGGTGGCTCTGCAGGTGGTTTTTACATTTTAAGTTGTGCAAGTTTTAAATGGATAAACCTTGTCCAGGTGCTTCCAGACAAAGCGCTGTTTCCTCTGTATAGCATTGCAGCGCAAATGTGTTTTTCCCTCCCTAGGTGATGACCCCACAAGGACGGGGTACGGTAGCGGCCGCCGCCGCGGGAGCCAGCATCGCCGGTGCCCCCACGCAGTACCCCCCAGGAAGAGGGGGACCCCCGCCTCCGATGGGCCGAGGAGCACCCCCTCCAGGTACGCTCAGGTTGCCGTCTGGTCCCTGGCGCTGAAACGGGGGCGCCTGGCTTTCAGCGAGCCGGTCGAATGGCCGTGTTGGTTCTGCAGCTGTGATGAACTCCAATTCAATCTTAGCCTGATGCTGAAACGTTTGGAGCAGGATTACTCTGAGCTCTGAACCACACGTTAATTAGGATAATGTATTAATTAATTATGGGGTTCACCTGGGCCGGTTGCAGTCTCTCGCTGCTTTGAGCTGTTTGCTTTGTACTGAGCCGTTTCTCTTGTGCGCCTCTCGTAGGCATGATGGGCCCTCCTCCGGGCATGCGTCCTCCTATGGGGCCCCCCATGGGGATGCCTCCTGGCCGAGGAGCCCCCATGGGCATGCCCCCCCCAGGGATGAGGCCCCCTCCCCCTGGAATGAGAGGTAAGCTTTCTACACCGACATGTGCCCATGCTTCTCCGTGAAGAATAAAATGTAAGCCTTCAAACTATTAAATTCAGCTTTTTAGATGGTTCCGTTCACCGTGCTCCTAGATCTGGAAAGAATAAGTAAATAAGGGAATTGAAAGTTGATTTTAAAGAAAATGCTTCTAAACAGGTGAGAACCAGGGGTACTGGTGCAACAGGATATTTAGATAATGTGCTTAATCTTGAGATTCTTCCATTTTCTTCAAATGAATGAATGGAAGAACGGTTGGGGAAAATTGCCAGTATTCACTAACTTAAGACTTAATTCATGACCTATTTTTGTGCAAAAACCATGCAACACTTCAGCTGGGGACTTTTTAGTAGTTGCATTTGTCACCTTTACCGTTTCTGCATTTTAAGCAGACACTCCTACAGAGTGATTTACACCGCTTGCATCCTTTTACACAATCAATTTATACGCCTGAATACTTACTGAAGCCCAGTTCCCTTACCATGGCACTCAAACCGCCGCTCAAACGGGGTGTGGGGGAGGGCTGGCTTTCAGTGAGCCGGTCGAATGGCCGTGTTGGTTCTGCTGCAATGATGAACTCCATTTCAATCTGAGCCTGATGCTGAAACGTTTGGAGCAGGATTACTCTGAGCTCTGAACCACACGTGGGACTGGTGGGCGAGTGTTTGAGTGGGGATGTGATGGTAAAAATGGGCAAGATGCACTGTCGCACTTTAGCGTCTTTACGGCTGCTAATATTTGTTTGTTGTCTTGTTCAGGACCCCCTCCCCCAGGAATGCGCCCCCCCAGACCCTAGGCCTCCTGGACGTCCTGAACCTTCTGCCCCTCGGGTGCAATTCTCAGTTCAAGTTGTTGTATAGATTAATTTTGTATGTTTTTGTTTTTTTTAAATAAATGATTTGTCTCCGACGGTATTTTAAAATGACTCCTTTTCCCTTTTATTACTGTTAACTATTTGTAATGCACCCGTCGCATTCCTGTTTCGCTGATTTTATTTGGATTGATCTGTCCTACTGTAATAAACTTAAGTTGTTTGGGAGGCCACCAAGTAAACAATGCCCCTCATTTTGAAAATGTTCTCATGAAAAATAAGAATTTACCTTTACAACTGGGAAGGTTTATTTTTCATAAACTGAGAATTTGCTCCTAAAAAAAAAAAACATTTCTCATGCGTAATGTCCCTGTTTCACTACGTTTAACCCCATGCTGAGGAAGGCAGTGGGGTCGCACCAAAGGTATTTTGGTCTGTTGGAATGGTAATGGGGTTGCAGCTTTTTCCTTCTGAAACCCGGCAGAAAAAGTTTTGCATATGAATGTTTCTTGACATAATACAAATGTTTCAAATTAAAATATTTTCAATGAATGTGAATCCTGACGTTGGAATCCAAAGGTGTTCATTGCTTTGGTCTCTTAGCATTATAAATCTTTAAAATATCTTGTCATACGAGTGCATGATCTCCAAATGAGCCTCGACACAAAAAATGCTTCTGGCTAACCTTTCGGAAATGTGTGCGTGTGTTGAAAGTGTTGCTCTATAAAAGCCAGGTAAGACTGTTCTCCCAGACCTATAATGAGTGGTGTTTCCCCTAGACAAACTCAATATTGCTGACGTTTCATTGGTCAGAATGGCTTGCTTATAGACGAAACCTTCAAACCAGTGTTTTTTGGCATAATTCGGAATCGAGTAGATGTAAACCTTACATGATTGCAGCTCATTATGTTTGGCCAAACTGCTGGGGAATGCAGACAACGCCGATGACATGACTATTTTGGATGCATCTGAAGTAATGCTTCTGTTTTCAACGGGCCAAGATTATTTCTGGGAGGCTGTATTTTTCTCCGGTGCAGCCAGATGAATAGCCTTGATGTAAAGCAACAACCCTTTCTTAAATGGACTGATTAGTTTATACTTGAAAATGTGTACAATGCTTCGCCAATTTTACTATGAGGATGGACACATTAGTTTAGCAGACGGTAATTGTTTTTAATAAACGACGCGGAGACCCAGGTGCATCAGAAACAGTGGCCCGTGCAGGCGTTTATTGGCATGCGCCATATTTATCTGCCAAAACGGCATGATCTCATCACAAAGCATTGTTCTCTTTTACGGTGTGTTGGTATTTCCACCGACATTGTAAGTAACACTATCTTCAACGCTTACCAAATCTCTCACTTGTGTATTAATAGGTATCTCGTTTTCAAGGCGATATTACTTATTTTTTGCTTACTCGTCTCTATTCCAATTGTTTCTAGTAACTATTTTAGTTGTACTCGTCAAAATAGTACAAGTGCTTATTCATTAGTTAGTAGGCCGATCTAACAATGTTACTAGTAAAATCAATTGGATACTAACGTTAGTATGTATTAGTTGCTACTAGTATCTATTAAAATTGTTACTAGTTGGGTACTCCTAACAACATAAATAGATACTAGTAACTCGTAAATAATAGGATAATTACGTACAATATCCTAAAACAATACCTCATGCTCTCAATAGAAGAAACATCCGAATTGTAACTCAGAGTCGGAACTTCAGAGCTGCAACTCGTGGGTCCAACCCGGGAACAAAAATGTAGCGCACTTCCTGTGAATTCCAAACACGTGTGCTGCGCTCACTTCTGCGACTGCGCTGCGATCTTTCGCTGTAACCTGTTTAAGATATCGCTCGCTACAGTTCAATAAGATATCATTGCTGTATTATGGAAGAAAGTACCAGTAGGGAAACATACTTTGCTACAAACGTAAAATAACAGTCTTATGTTGCAGTACTATTGGTTAAGCTATATCTAAAGTGACTTTAATTAACGTTAACTGACTAGTTCGCAAACTGGTTAGTGGCAAACTGTCTAGCCAGCTAACCTATTTCATTCAGGGAAAGGGGCTGATTTGGACAACGCCACAATGTTTGCTGATTTGGATTTAATCGGAACAATCCAAGACGACGACGATGTGCCTGAGTATCCTGCTTCAGAGTCTGAAGACGATGGCGTAAGTTGATAACAAGCTAGAAGGCTAGCGTGCTGTATGTAGGAGGCTGACCACCCGAAGGTCTCTCGCAATGGTGCTGGATGATTTAACATGCCCTTGCTTGCGAGGCCAGTGACAGATTCTCCAACAACGTTGGCCATCTACCTCGTTAACTGGTGACTGGTTGGGGTTGACTGATAGACTTGTTAACATTGGATGGCTAGCTGTTGGGTAACTTGCATAAGTGGTAAATTAGATTGAATAACTTACTGAAATGTATATTGACAGCAGTCACCGATGGCGTGTAAGATTAGCACAGAATGCCATACACAGCTGTAATACGATAGGATGACCGTTTGTGTACCTAGCTATATAACGAGTTACCTAACGTTATTAGCGTTTCTCAACTCTAAAACTACAAGACAAGTTCCCAACATGTTCAAGGGTCCCATTTGCACATTTAATAAAAGGCACTTGCTTGTCAGCATGTCCAAAGCCAATGCAGTCAGCTTGTCAGCTAACTTCATAGTTGAGAGAGAACAGTGTTTTTGGGGCTGGCACCTTGTATGTATATTATAAGGGCAGACATACTCTATGGTTCAGTAAGACCTGGCCTGTGTTCACCTCTTGCCGATTATCTTCCTGCTGGACCTAGTTGATTGTTTTTGGTATAAGGTGAATCTCCTACCTGTGTTTTCGGGTGTTTCGATGCGCAGGAGAAGCCCATCGTTCTGGGACGAAAGCGCAAAGCCAAGCAGGGAGGCGGCGGAGACTTCAGCGCCGACTTCGACTTTGGGGAGCGAGACGGGCTGTACAGTGAGGACTGGGCCATGGCCGACGTGATGGCTCAGCTCAAGAAGAGGGTGAGTGTCTCCCCAGGGACTGTGGAGGTGTTGAGGCAAGCCAACGGAGACACAACGAGCAACAGCCTTCTTCACACGTTCTTCACACGTCACCATGAACGTGGAATTATATATGCTTTATTTCAGGTTCAGTAGGGTTACGCAATGTGGGTTTTCAATTTTTAACAAGATGAAAGTGGTTTCCTTTTTTTAAATATACATGCTATCTGTTGTCAGCATCATTTTCCAACAGTTTTAAAGAAGCACAATCGCAGGATGTTTTGTGGTGGAGACTGGACCTTTCCCTTTCACTGTCTGTCGCTGTTTTCCAGAAAACCCCGACCACCCTGGACGAGAAAATCGAGAAAGTGCGAAAGAAACGCAGGACAGAGGTGAGATCACTGGCCCCCCTTCAGCTCTGGACCTCTTAAGACAGGGGTGTCAAACTCCAGTCCTGGAGGGCCACATTGTTTGCTGGTTTTCGGTGTGTATCAGTACAGTCCACACATCTTGTCCTCGAGGCCTAAATTGGCTGCTGATTGAAAGGAAACCACAAATACTTTGAGACACTGTGGCCCCCCAGGACTGGAGTTTGACACCACTGCCTTAAGAGGTGTAAAGTCCAGGCCCCGGTTGCACCAGCTATATGTAAGTTCAAACGTAGGCTAGTTGTAACTTAAGTCTCCACTAAGTTACAACTTGCGCACTACTAAAATAAAACCTGTTGCACCACAAAATATAGTTAGAACGTAACCCAACGTAAAAAGTAAATATTTGCGCAAGCCATTGACCAGGAATAACGGCGTAATTAATAATGGCAAACCGATTTGAATAACATTGACAAATTTCTTTAAAACTATGAGCCTCGTCATCGCCAACAATTTAGCGATAACCTTATACACTGCATTCTCCAGACTTGTATGACATTACATTACATTATAGGCATTTAGCAGACGCTCTTATCCAGAGCATTTATACATAGAATCCATTGATACAGCTGGATATATACTGAAGCAATGCAGGTGAAGTACCTTGCTCAAGGGTACAACGGCAGTGTCCAACCTGGGAATCGAACCGGCAACCTTTCGGTTACAAACCCAGTTCCTTAACCATTATACCACACTGCCGCCCTATGTATGATGACGTTGATATCTACGCCTGTCTCGTTTCAAGAGAGAGGACATAATTGTAGACTAATGAGATTAACAGACATGCTAGCGGCTGATCTCCAGCACTAAACTGATGGGAACGGAGCGCTTTAACGACACTGTTAACTAACAGCTTTATCGTGTCACAATGGCTACTAAGCTGGATTCGCTAATAGAAGTTGGCAGACAGTCTCAAATAACTACTCCTGTAACAGTAGCTAACTAACTAACTAACGTTAGCTGTCCCAACAAAAAAGAGCAGCATGAAGTAGCTTTCTAATAATGATACATCACGAATTTGCGTCACCAAGGTAACGTTCCAACAATATCCTAATGCAATGATATCTCCTGTTTACATTTTTTAATGGTGCTTTTTAATGGATCAATAAACGTAGATGTAATTTTGTGCGACTATACATTAGTTCACGAAGAGCTTACGGTCTACTAACTAAGTTTTGTGTTAAGGACACATGGTGCAACCAAATTTAGTAGCTCACTAGTTGTAAACTAACTAGTAGCTACTAAGCCTGTAGTGTGAGCTTTTACGTTCCAACTTAAGGTAGAACTTATGAATAGCTGGTGCAGCCCGACCCAGGGGTCCGAAAGGAGAAGTCCTGCCATGTGTTTTGTCCACCCATGAACTCAGCCAGCTGATTTCACTAATTAGTTCCACCTCCTGGCTGAAGAATTGTGATAATTACCAAATCCAGGTGATTGGAACAAAATACTGGGGAGGACTCTTACTTTCTGAACCTGGATTTTACACCTCTGGAATCCCTTTAGAGGAGGGGTGTCCAATCTTATCCGAAAAGGGCCGGTGTGGGTCTTTGTTTTGGCGCAGTAGGCTACTACGACGCCTGATTCAAGTAATTAACTAATCGTGGTCTTCAATCAAGACCTTGAATCGGGCGTCTTAGTGCTGGGCTAAAACAAAAACCTGCACCCACACTGGCCCTTTTCAGGTAAAACCTGCACCCACACCGGCCCTTTACAGGTAAAACCTGCACCCACACCGGCCCTTTACAGGTAAAACCTGCACCCACACCGGCCCTTTACAGGTAAAACCTGCACCCACACCGGCCCTTTACAGGTAAAACCTGACCCCACAACGGCCCTTTTCAGATAAGATTGGACACCCCTGCTTTAGAGGGTAGTTCACTTTTTGGAGTTTAAAAAAATATGTTTTCATGTATGTTTTCAGTTGGCCCAGGCAGTTTAATGTCCGATGAAGGATATTTTGGATGCAGGAGTCTCTGAGTAGTTGTCGGCTTTACAATGGCTGGTCGTGAGGAACTTCTTTAAGTAACTAAAATGTCCTTCAATGCAAACACAGAAGCCTGGGCCAATCACAAACGTGTTTTAACCATTGTGCTCCTCAGTCATTGAGAGCTAACCTGATGTGTGTTCATAACGTGTGCAGGAGAAAGGGCTGAAAGAGAGCAAGGAGGAAGAGGAGAAACGTGATGGTGAAGAAGATGATGATAAGGAAAAGGGGGTAGCAGGAGAGGAGGCAGAAGCCGGCATTGAAAATGGCAGTGGGGCTTCAGAAGGGGACAGTGAGGAAGAGGAGGATGAATTCTCTTCAGCTGAGGAAGAGATTCTCACCAAAGCAGGTAGGCAAAGAGACACAAAACTACACATTGCTGCAGGGATTAAAATTTTCAATGACATTGCCCACCTGGGCATTGTGCCTACAGCCTCAAGTGCAAGCCCAGTTCCCTACACTATAGTATCCTAATGTGCTACAGATAGATAAGCTTGATGATCCATGCTCGTGCGCAGGTGGAGATGTGTGGGAGGTGGAGAGGTGTGGGAGGTGAGAGGTGTTTGTTGGCCTCCATTTTATCGTCGCACTGTGTCTGTCTTTCACAGATACTGTGAGAGAGAAGGATCGCCGGAGAAAGAAGAAGAATACTGGAGACGAGGTGTGACTGGAACCTGTTAACTCCTTAACTAGCACTGGCCCGTATTCGGCCCAGAAGTGGCTTATAGTTTAGCTGGAGACGAGGTGTGCCCGGAACCTGTTAACCCCTTAACTAGCACTGGCCCGTATTCGGCCCAGAAGTGGCTTATAGTTTAGCTGGAGACGAGGTGTGCCCGGAGCAGAACTGGTTAACTCCTTAACTAGCACTGGCCCGTATTCCTGTTAAATTTGAGTGTGTCATGTGTGGAGTTGCACGAGGCTGGTGTTCCAGAAACTTCTTTAGATCTGTTGAATTAGTTTAGTTCTTACAAATCTCTAGCACAAACCGAAGAATGGAAGTGTATTTGTGCCATGTTTAATTCACTGGTTTCCCTCCCACCTACAGCCAGCAGAAGCCTTTTATGAAGATGCCTCCAACTACGATGAGAGCCTGACGTTTCAGGACATGAACCTGTCCCGACCCCTGCTGAAGGTGAGACGTGTGTCCTCCATGATGTTTAGGGCCTTCAGGGTGCTGCGTGATTGGCTGTAGACTTGCCCGGGGTGCTGCGTGATTGGCTGTAGACTTGCCTGGGGTGCTGCGTGATTGGCTGTAGATTTTCCTGGGGTGCTGCATGATTGGCTGTAAACTTGCCTTGGGTGCTGTGTGATTGGCTGTAGACTTGCCCGGGGTGCTGCGTTATTGGCTGTAGACTTGCCTGGGGTGCTGCATGATTGGCTGTAGACTTGCCTTCCTGTTGCTGCGTGATTGGCTGTAGACTTGCCTGG
The DNA here is from genome assembly GCA_022702515.1 of Ilyophis sp. 1 JC-2022. Classification (NCBI taxonomy): domain Eukaryota; kingdom Metazoa; phylum Chordata; class Actinopteri; order Anguilliformes; family Synaphobranchidae; genus Ilyophis; species Ilyophis sp. 1 JC-2022. Next base: position 1,306,004 of record CM040396.1, read on the forward strand.
GGGAAAAGTTAGGAGTGTAAAGGTGCACACAAACCTCGGTTTTGACGTCACAGAAAACATGTGAAAATCTTTAATTGCTTTTCATTTATTATGGAATGATTATGTAAACTTTTGTAAACAGCTGCTAAACATTTCTTGATTAACAAAATTAGGCACGTTAACTCTTAAGTCACCAGAGGACCCTTTTGATTTGAAATTCGGTACGAATACGTGTACCGCTTCACGCCGAGTGGGCGGGTTTTCTGCAAGGGGGGGCTCCTCTGGGAGAGCTGCACATGAACATTACGTCTGATCCCAACCCTGCGCAGCTCAGTTCAGGACTGCAGTGGAAACAGACGGCTGCTCACAGCACAGCGACAGGGCCGCGGCTCTTCTGTCCTCATTAATACGCAGCTCAGGACTGCACTGGAAACGGGGCTGCTCACAGCACAGCGACAGGGCCGCGGCTCTTCTGTCCTCATTAATACGCAGCTCAGCTCAGGACTGCACTGGAAACGGGGCTGCTCACAGCACAGCGACAGGGCCGCGGCTCTTCTGTCCTCATTAATACGCAGCTCAGCTCAGGACTGCAGTGGAAACAGAGGGCTGCTCACAGCACAGCGACAGGGCCGCGGCTCTTCTGTCCTCATTAATACGCAGCTCAGCTCAGGACTGCAGTGGAAACAGAGGGCTGCTCACAGCACAGCGACAGGGCCGCGGCTCTTCTGTCCTCATTAATACGCAGCTAGAGGAGTGATGAGGGCACACCAGTACAGTTTGGCTCAGCAAGTTTTGAGAAAATAAAACTAGGTTTATACAATTAACTCTCCCCTTCCTGTTACTCAGGCCATTACAACAATGGGCTTCAAGCAGCCCACCCCCATCCAGAAGGCCTGTGTACCTGTGGGACTGCTGGGGAAGGACATTTGTGCCTGCGCTGCCACCGGCACAGGTGAGTACAGTCAGCACAAGTGTGTAGTGCTAGCACAGGTGAGTACAGTCAGCACAGGTGAGTACAGTCAGCACATGTGTGTACTGTTAGCACATGTGTGTACAGTCAGCACAGGTGTGTAGTGTTAGCACAGGTGAGTACAGTCAGCACAGGTGTGTAGTGTTAGCACAGGTGTGTACAATCAGCACAGGTGAGTACAGTCAGCACAGGTGAGTACAGTCAGCACAGGTGTGTAGTGTTGGCACAGGTGAGTACAGTCAGCACAGGTGTGTAGTGTTAGCACAGGTGTGTACAATCAGCACAGGTGAGTACAGTCAGCACAAGTGTGTAGTGTTAGCACAGGTGTGTAGTGCTAGCACAGGTGAGTACAGTCAGCACAGGTGAGTACAGTCAGCACATGTGTGTACTGTTAGCACAGGTGAGTACAGTCAGCACAGGTGTGTAGTGTTAGCACAGGTGAGTACAGTCAGCACAGGTGTGTAGTGTTAGCACAGGTGTGTACAATCAGCACAGGTGAGTACAGTCAGCACAGGTGTGTAGTGTTAGCACAGGTGTGTAGTGTTAGTACAGGTGTGTAGTGTTGGCACAGGTGAGTACAGTCAGCACAGGTGTGTAGTGTTAGCACAGGTGTGGTGTTGGCACAGGTGAGTATAGTCAGCACAGGTGAAAGATGTTAAAACAGGTAAATGAATCAATGGCGAGTGAGGTGAACCATATAGAAGCTTATAAGATTAGTTTGTGAAGTCACCATTGATATTGAAATCCTGGATGTATGTCTCGTAGGACATGTCTCATAGGTCCAGTGCTGCAGTCATGTTTTCCCGCTCTTTGCATCTGCAGGAAAGACTGCGGCCTTCATGCTCCCGGTTCTGGAGAGACTCATCTACAAGCCCCGGCAGGCGCAGGTGACCCGTGTCCTGGTTCTGCTACCGACCCGTGAGCTGGGCATTCAGGTGCACGCGGTGGCTCGGCAGCTGGCCCAGTTCACCAGCATCACCACCTGCCTGGCTGTGGGTGAGCATCCTGGCCCCTGTAAAACTCCCCGCTATGCTAATGCTAGAGCATCCTGGCCCCTGTAAAACTCCCAGCTATGCAAATGCTAGGGGCATCCTGGCCCCTGTAAAACTCCCCGCTATGCTAATGCTAGAGCATCCTGGCCCCTGTAAAACTCCCCGCTATGCTAATGCTAGGGGCATCCTGGCCCCTGTAAAACTCCCCGCTATGCTAATGCTAGGGGCATCCTGGCCCCTGTAAAACTCCCAGCTATGCTAATGCTAGGGGCATCCTGGCCCCTGTAAAACTCCCCGCTATGCTAATGCTAGGGGCATCCTGGCCCCTGTAAAACTCCCTGCTATGCTAATGCTAGAGCATCCTGGCCCCTGTAAAACTCCCCGCTATGCTAATGCTAGGGGCATCCTGGCCCCTGTAAAACTCCCTGCTATGCTAATGCTAGAGCATCCTGGCCCCCGTAAAACTCCCTGCTATGCTAATGCTAGAGCATCCTGGCCCCTGTAAAACTCCCTGCTATGCTAATACTAGAGCATCCTGGCCCCTGTAAAACTCCCCGCTATTCTAATGCTAGAGCATCCTGGCCCCTGTAAAACTCCCCACTATGCTAATTTAGATAACCTTAGAATTTAGAATTTAGGTCTTTACCAGAAAATCCATCGGATGCCGCTCTGCAACGTCTCAATTTAAATGTGTTTTTTCAGCCTTGGCTAGAAGGTTAAGAAGTGAGCTTTTTACTCCTCGTGACTGTGGTGATAAATGTGTTTGTATCCCGGCTCTAAGTTTCTTTCTCATTGATGAATGGAGGGGGGTAAAATGGCTTCCGCTTCCTGCTCCCGTTTCAGGTGGTTTGGACCTGAAGACCCAGGAGGCCGCCCTGCGCGCTGGACCCGATGTCCTGATGGCCACGCCCGGCCGGCTCATCGACCACCTCCACAACACGCCTTCCTTCGAGCTCAGCCAGATAGAGATCC
>CM040396.1:1311416-1396416 GCA_022702515.1 Ilyophis sp. 1 JC-2022
GTGCGTGCGTGACCGTGAGTGTGCGTGACCGTGAGTGTGCGTGACCGTGAGTGTGCGTGACCGTGAGTGTGCGTGACCGTGAGTGTGCGTGACCGTGTGTGACCGTGCGTGCGTGACCGTGCGTGTGTGTGACCGTGAGTGTGTGTTACCGTGAGTGTGTGTGACCGTGAGTGTGCGTGACCGTGTGTGCGTAACTGTGCGTGCGTGACCTTGCGTGTGTCTCAGCCCTACTGACCAGGACGTTCCAGGACCACGTGATGCTGTTCACACAGACGAAGAAGCAGGCCCATCGCATGCACATCCTGCTGGGGCTGATGGGACTGAAGGTGGGGGAGCTGCACGGGAACCTGTCCCAGACTCAGCGTCTGGAGAGCCTCAGGTTATTATTATTATTATTATTATTATTATTATTATTATTATTATTATTCCTGTCCCAGACCCAGCGTCTGGAGAGCCTCAGGTAACCTGAGTGTGTTATTATTATTATTATTATACACACTTATTAGCAGACACTTTTATCCAAAGCGATACAGTACATGAATGCATACTTTTTTCAGTATATGTAGTCCCCTGGGGTCAAACCCGCAACCTTTGCATCGTTAGCATCATTAGCGCAATGCTCTCACAACTGAGCCATTTTCCCACTTTATCTGCTTGCATTTACATGGGCAGTATTGTGTGTGTCCATAGCAACACCCCTTAGCTTAGCGACCGGAGAGCCTCCGGTACTCTCCGTTGTTTAATGTGTGTTGCTTAACTTGTCCTTGTCCCGCTCTTTCTCTCTGTCAGGCGTTTCAAAGATGAACAGATCGACATCCTGGTGGCTACGGACGTCGCAGCCAGAGGCCTGGACATCGACGGGGTTAAAACGGTGAGCGTTGTAGATCCGCCTGCGCCAGGCACGATACCAATGTCGACCGTAAAACAACGAGAAAACCCACCGAACGTTTTATTTACCGCCGCACTGAGATGCGCCAAGTCAGAGAAGCATCTCTGTCTGTAACGCCTGTGCAGAGAAGCATCTCTGTCTGTAACGCCTGTGCAGAGAAGCATCTCTGTCTGTAACGCCTGTGCAGAGAAGCATCTCTGTCTGTAACGCCTGTGCAGAGAAGCATCTCTGTCTGTAACGCCTGTGCTGAGAAGCATCTCTGTCTGTAACGCCTGTGCAGAGAAGCGTCTCTGTCTGTAACGCCTGTGCAGAGAAGCATCCCTGTCTGTAACGCCTGTGCAGAGAAGCATCCCTGTCTGTAACGCCTGTGCAGAGAAGCATCCCTGTCTGTAACGCCTGTGCAGAGAAGCATCCCTGTCTGTAACGCCTGTGCAGAGAAGCATCCCTGTCTGTAACGCCTGTGCAGAGAAGCATCCCTGTCTGTAACGCCTGTGCAGAGAAGCATCCCTGTCTGTAACGCCTGTGCAGAGAAGCATCCCTGTCTGTAACGCCTGTGCGGAGAAGCATCCCTGTCTGTAACGCCTGTGCAGAGAAGCATCTCTGTCTGTAACGCCTGTGCAGAGAAGCATCCCTGTCTGTAACGCCTGTGCAGAGAAGCATCCCTGTCTGTAACGCCTGTGCAGAGAAGCATCCCTGTCTGTAACGCCTGTGCAGAGAAGCATCTCTGTCTGTAACGCCTGTGCAGAGAAGCATCCCTGTCTGTAACGCCTGTGCAGAGAAGCATCCCTGTCTGTAACGCCTGTGCTGAGAAGCGTCTGTCTGTAACGCCTGTGCAGTGAAGCATCCCTGTCTGTAACGCCTGTGCAGAGAAGCATCCCTGTCTGTAACGCCTGTGCGGAGAAGCATCCCTGTCTGTAACGCCTGTGCAGAGAAGCATCCCTGTCTGTAACGCCTGTGCAGAGAAGCATCCCTGTCTGTAACGCCTGTGCAGAGAAGCATCCCTGTCTGTAACGCCTGTGCGGAGAAGCATCCCTGTCTGTAACGCCTGTGCAGAGAAGCATCTCTGTCTGTAACGCCTGTGCAGAGAAGCGTCTCTGTCTGTAACGCCTGTGCAGAGAAGCATCCCTGTCTGTAACGCCTGTGCAGAGAAGCATCCCTGTCTGTAACGCCTGTGCAGAGAAGCATCCCTGTCTGTAACGCCTGTGCAGAGAAGCATCCCTGTCTGTAACGCCTGTGCTGAGAAGCATCCCTGTCTGTAACGCCTGTGCTGAGAAGCGTCTCTGTCTGTAACGCCTGTGCAGAGAAGCATCCCTGTCTGTAACGCCTGTGCGGAGAAGCATCCCTGTCTGTAACGCCTGTGCAGAGAAGCATCTCTGTCTGTAACGCCTGTGCAGAGAAGCATCCCTGTCTGTAACGCCTGTGCAGAGAAGCATCCCTGTCTGTAACGCCTGTGCTGAGAAGCGTCTCTGTCTGTAACGCCTGTGCAGAGAAGCATCCCTGTCTGTAATGCCTGTGCAGAGAAGCATCCCTGTCTGTAACGCCTGTGCTGAGAAGCATCCCTGTCTGTAACGCCTGTGCCGAGAAGCATCTCTGTCTGTAACGCCTGTGCAGAGAAGCATCCCTGTCTGTAACGCCTGTGCAGAGAAGCATCCCTGTCTGTAACGCCTGTGCAGAGAAGCATCCCTGTCTGTAACGCCTGTGCAGAGAAGCATCCCTGTCTGTAACGCCTGTGCAGAGAAGCATCCCTGTCTGTAACGCCTGTGCTGAGAAGCGTCTGTCTGTAACGCCTGTGCAGAGAAGCATCCCTGTCTGTAACGCCTGTGCAGAGAAGCATCTCTGTCTGTAACGCCTGTGCAGAGAAGCATCCCTGTCTGTAACGCCTGTGCAGAGAAGCATCCCTGTCTGTAACGCCTGTGCTGAACCAGGCGTTTTTCTTTTCTTTTCTTCTCCAGGTGATAAACTTCACCATGCCGAACACGGTGAAGCACTACGTACACAGGGTGGGCCGCACGGCGCGTGCGGGAAAGGTTGGCAGGTCTGTCTCACTGGTCGGGGAGACGGAGAGGAAGATGCTGAAGGACATCGTTAAAAAGGCCAAGACCCCCGTCAAGGCTCGAGTGCTGCCACAGGGTAGGGTATAGGACAGGGGCGGGTGGGCGTGATGGAGCAAGGCTCGAGTGCTGCCACAGGGTAGGGTATAGGACAGGGGCGGGTGGGCGTGATGGAGCAAGGCTCGAGTGCTGCCACAGGGTAGGGTATAGGACAGGGGCGGGTGGGCGTGATGGAACAAGGCTCGAGTGCTGCCACAGGGTAGCGTATAGGACAGGGGCGGGTGGGCGTGATGGAACAAGGCTCGAGTGCTGCCACAGGGTAGCGTATAGGACAGGGGCGGGTGGGCGTGATGGAACAAGGCTCGAGTGCTGCCACAGGGTAGCGTATAGGACAGGGGCGGGTGGGCGTGATGGAACATGCATACATTGTTTGTTTATATACGGTCTATGGAATGGAAAAAAACCTAACCAGAAATTTTTAGGAATCTTGAAATCCCACCTGGATGGATATTTTTGGTCCCAAAAAGAAGAATTGTCCGGGAAAAAGAGGACGTGTGGTCAGCCGAGTCCTGCCATGCATACTTAGTATCCTGGCTGTCTGTCCCAAACTCTTAAAAAATATATATAAATAAGGGCCTGCAAGAAGTTTGGTCACAGTTTGCATCAAAGGTTAACTGAAATGAGCTGCTTTTTCAGCAGAAGCGCAGCTTATGTTGGGCCACAGGCAGGTGGAGGCACTGAGTCCATCATTAGATCATCAAAACAGGACTCTAATCACCAGGGAGAGAGACGCCGGAGTAGCACAGGATCACCAGCAGGGGGCAGCAAAATCACTACGACGGAACCGTCGCACAAACTAACGCTTGAGTGAATCATTCCAACCACAGATGGAATTTCACACGTGTAATTAGGTGCTTTTCACGTTTTGTGTGATTATTTATCCTCTTAAACCACATTGTCAAAAATAGCTGTGCTTGCTATGAAGAATAAAAATCCCATATTTACATTATTCTATATTGCAAACGATTACAAAAAGAGGTAAAAAATGTTTTAACTGATCAAATGAAGTCTTATGTTATCTTCTCTAATGTCACTCTCCCATTTCTTTCACAGCCATATGCATGAGAGATATGTTTATTCATATCATGTTAGTGCAATAATGATTCAAGAAGGGATCCCCTGATTTAATTAGTTTTAAAGAATGAAAAAAATAATAATTAGCGTTTGGACTGTTGGAATCATTTAAAAATGGCTGAAAGTTTTTTATCTTGTGTTAGTCTGCAGTTAATCACCGGTGATTTGAAGTCAGTCCTTTTAGCTGTAGATATTTAGCATCACAGAAAAATGTGTGAGAATGTAAAATAAAGTAACAACCTCAAACTTTGTAACCGCTCTCAGTGGACCTCAGGCATAAACTGGCTTGTCTGTATAACTCTTGATAAATGAGTATTTCTGCATAGGAGCCGTTTCCTCTGTCCTTTCTTTAGAAAGAAGGGCAGTAACTTATCTCTCTTTCATCCCTCTCTCCCTCCCTTTCTCCCTTTCAGCTTCCACAGTGCTCCCCATCGTAATATTTCAATGACTGTCTGAATCCGAGCCCTATCTACTGCGTCCTATGTACTGTGTACTAGCATACTGCTTACTGCATACTGTTTAGTGACATCCAGTATGCAAAACATATCCTCCATACTATTAACAGTGAAAACCTGGAAATAAGTATATCATCCGGGGATATTAAGAACTCTTCATCTTCAGAATTGTCACATACTTAACAGCTTTTTAAAAAATGTTTATGCAACTGGAATACTCAATAGTAGACAGGTGCGCTGATTCGGACACGGCCCTCATCTCCTTCCCTTTCCGCCTCCACAGCGATCTTCCAACTTAATGTTTCCTTTCTCTCTCCCAGATGTGATCCTGAAGTTCCGAGACCGGATTGAGCGGGCGGAGAAGGATGTTTACGCGGTGATGCGTCTGGAAAGGGAGGAGAGAGAGATGACACACACCGAAAACCAGGTGAGCCGCTGCGCCCTGACTGTCATACAAGGAGACACCACAAGGGGGCGATAAAGAGCCACAAACACACCTGAACCGTACGGCACTCCCCTAACCTTATGAGCGGACCAGCTGTGGAAACGCTGAGGGAGAAGCGTGTTAAATTCCCTGCCCTAGAGGTGATCCCAGTCACGATAAGGACTGTTTGTGTGCGTCACAGATCAGCTCTGCGGAGAAACGCCTCCAGCAGACCAGTGAAGAGCAGGAGATGAAGAGGACCTGGTTCCAGAGCCACGAGGAACGCAAGAAGGACCGCAGTGAGTGTCATTCACATCTGTACAGCATAAGGGAGCAATGGCAACGCTCTGCCTGGGATGTGAACCTGCAACCTCTGAGTTACAACTAGCGTTGGAGACCGGGAACGGGATCCCGAGGACTCGGGACGATTTCTCCACATTAATAGAACGGGAAACCAGTATTTATTTATTGAACATTTCAATCAAATGTGTTGTCCAAATTATAATGGTAAGCAAGCACAATCACTGACATATAAAACGCGTTTAATTACCCTGCCCAAGGGAGACTACCAGTGTAGCCAGATTACCCTGCCCAAGGGAGACTACCAGTGTAGCTAGATTACCCTGCCCAAGGGAGACTACCAGTGTAGCTAGATTACCCTGCCCGAGGGAGACTACCAGTGTAGCTAGATTACCCTGCCCAAGGGAGACTACCAGTGTAGCCAGATTACCCTGCCCAAGGCAGACTGCCAGTGTAGCCAGATTACCCTGCCCAAGGGAGACTACCAGTGTAGCCAGATTACCCTGCCCAAGGGAGACTACCAGTGTAGCCAGATTACCCTGCCCAAGGGAGACTACCAGTGTAGCCAGATTACCCTGCCCAAGGGAGACTACCAGTGTAGCTAGATTACCCTGCCCAAGGGAGACTACCAGTGTAGCTAGATTACCCTGCCCAAGGGAGACTACCAGTGTAGCCAGATTACCCTGCCCAAGGCAGACTGCCAGTGTAGCCAGATTACCCTGCCCAAGGGAGACTACCAGTGTAGCCAGATTACCCTGCCCAAGGGAGACTACCAGTGTAGCCAGATTACCCTGCCCAAGGGAGACTACCAGTGTAGCCAGATTACCCTGCCCAAGGGAGACTACCAGTGTAGCCAGATTACCCTGCCCAAGGGAGACTGCCAGTGTAGCCAGATTACCCTGCCCAAGGGAGACTGCCAGTGTAGCCAGATTACCCTGCCCAAGGGAGACTGCCAGTGTAGCCAGATTACCCTGCCCAAGGGAGACTGCCAGTGTAGCCAGATTACCCTGCCCAGGGGAGACTACCAGTGTCGCCAGATTACCCTGCCCAAGGGAGACTACCAGTGTAGCCAGATTACCCTGCCCAAGGGAGACTGCCAGTGTAGCCAGATTACCCTGCCCAAGGGAGACTACCAGTGTAGCCAGATTACCCTGCCCAAGGGAGACTGCCAGTGTAACCAGATTACCCTGCCCAAGGGAGACTACCAGTGTAGCCAGATTACCCTGCCCAAGGGAGACTACCAGTGTAGCCAGATTACCCTGCCCAAGGGAGACTACCAGTGTAGCCAGATTACCCTGCCCAAGGGAGACTACCAGTGTAGCCAGATTACCCTGCCCAAGGGAGACTACCAGTGTAGCCAGATTACCCTGCCCAAGGGAGACTACTAGTGTAGCCAGATTACCCTGCCCAAGGGAGACTACTAGTGTAGCCAGATTACCCTGCCCAAGGGAGACTACTAGTGTAGCCAGATTACCCTGCCCAAGGGAGACTACTAGTGTAGCCAGATTACCCTGCCCAAGGGAGACTGCCAGTGTAGCCAGATTACCCTGCCCAAGGGAGACTGCCAGTGTAGCCAGATTACCCTGCCCAAGGGAGACTGCCAGTGTAGCCAGATTACCCTGCCCAAGGGAGACTGCCAGTGTAGCCAGATTACCCTGCCCAAGGGAGACTACCAGTGTAGCCAGATTACCCTGCCCAAGGGAGACTGCCAGTGTAACCAGATTACCCTGCCCAAGGGAGACTACTAGTGTAGCCAGATTACCCTGCCCAAGGGAGACTACTAGTGTAGCCAGATTACCCTGCCCAAGGGAGACTGCCAGTGTAGCCAGATTACCCTGCCCAAGGGAGACTGCCAGTGTAGCCAGATTACCCTGCCCAAGGGAGACTACCAGTGTAGCCAGATTACCCTGCCCAAGGGAGACTACCAGTGTAGCCAGATTACCCTGCCCAAGGGAGACTAGTGTAGCCAGATTACCCTGCCCAAGGGAGACTACAAATGTTCTAAAATACATTAGCTGTGCAACAAATAAATATTTTCCCAAAGGTATAAATTCACAAAAAAACAAAAGAGGCAAGAGATCATTTATATTAACCTTGCGCTGCTCAGACACAAAAATCACATCTGAATAATGTGCGTATTTGTATGGCCTCACATCTGGTTGCACTTGAAGAGACACAAATTGACTGTGGAGTATTTGGCATGTACACAACACTGAGGGTAAGACATTGTGGAGAATAATGTGCATTCATGATGGCTAAAATAGACGGCGTAACTAGAGACCATGACCACTCTCTTCAGACAGTCTGTGCACCGATCAATAAAATATGTATGTGTGAAACACTGACATGGTATCAACTCTTCAGATATTATTTTACACATATTTATATAAATATATTTTCAGTAATTATTTACCGCACCCCCCAAAACCACAGGACAGCATATTGGCTGCAGTTTTTGCTAAATAATAAAATGAAGCCTTGACCTCTGTGCTTACAGAATAACAACTGAAAGGCAATATATTCTATGGATATGAAATGTATATTTATTTTAATGTATTTAAAATCTTCTCCCTCTCCTCCCTCCCTCCTCTCTCTCCCCCTCTCCCTTTCTTTCTTCCTCTCTCCTCCCTCCCTCTCTCTCCCTTTCTTTCTCCCTCCCTCCCTCTCTCTCTCTTTCTTTCTCCCTCCAGTGGTGAAAGCTCTCCAGGACTTTGATTTGGCACTGAGAGGAACGAAGAAAAGGGCAAAGTTTCTGAAGGACGGGAAGAAGAAAGAACTATCGGTAGGAGCTTTGAGTTTTCTCGCGGCTTCGCCACAACATTCGCTCGCCTCGCTGGATCATTTATACACTGCAGAGCAGTAACATTTTTTCAATGCTTCAGCTTTTGAATGCTTCATGGTAACACAAACTGTGAAAAGCACTTAATACGCATTACTTAACTGGCGCTCCGCTAGATCTTTGAGAAATTGTTCAATCTGCACAGTATTTATGCTTGATATAATGGGGCGGAACATTGATTAAATGGGACTTTTTGAGGTTTTAAATCTCATGGATAAACCTACATTCAATTTATGCTCAGAAAGTCCGCAAGTGCAACTTTATCAAAGGTACGGCGGTGAGAGGAGGGCCTTGTTTTCACATGAAGGTTTCTCTCTCTGTTCAGATTTTTGTCTATATAGTCATGTGAATGATAGGGTGTTATTGATTGTATTTGTTGCAAGCTGAGGCTGCCAGTAATTGTTCTGCAATATCTTGCGGCTCTTACCAGAAAGCCATATTTGTGCAGTAACTTCTTCTAAGATTAGCTTCTCTTACTTCTGCTAAATAGCTCTGTTTTGCGACAGTCAAACTGTTTGACTTGAATGTGTAGTCTATAAGAATATGACATGATGTATAATTTACCCCACGTTTCACAGGCAGAGGATCGGGCCCAGTTTGAGATCCTAAAATCCCAGATGTACGCCGAGCGGGTGTCCAAACGGGAGCGTAAGCCCAAACGGGCCAGGGCCATGCCTGAGGACGAACCCGTACAAAATGGTGGGCATTATATTTCAGCTCAACACTGCCATGGCCAGTCTCTCCTCTACTGCAGTTAGACCTGAGCTATCCATTTATACATCTGGCCCCTCAATTCTCTTATTAAAATGTCTGTAAATCTCAGAATGATCAGGGAATGATATAGAACTGTGAGCCATTCCCGGATTTACTGGAAGCCTGCCTGTTGGTTCACTGAGGGGAGAAACGTCTGTTGGTGCGCTGTGACCGCTAACCTGCTTATGAGTAGATCTGGACTAGGTCACACAGGGGAGATCTGGACTGGGTCACACAGGGGAGATCTGGACTGGGTCACACAGGGGAGATCTGGACTGGGTCACAGGGGAGATCTGGACTGGGTCCCACAGGGGAGATCTGGACTGGGTCACACAGGGGAGATCTGGACTGGGTCCCACAGGGGAGATCTGGACTGGGTCACACAGGGGAGATCTGGACTGGGTCACACAGGGGAGATCTGGACTGGGTCACACAGGGGAGATCTGGACTGGGTCACACAGGGGAGATCTGGACTGGGTCACACAGGGGAGATCTGGACTGGGTCACACAGGGGAGATCTGGACTGGGTCACACAGGGGAGATCTGGACTGGGTCACACAGGGGAGATCTGGACTGGGTCCCACAGGGGAGATCTGGACTGGGTCACACAGGGGAGATCTGGACTGGGTCACACAGGGGAGATCTGGACTGGGTCACACAGGGGAGATCTGGACTGGGTCACACAGGGGAGATCTGGACTGGGTCACACAGGGGAGATCTGGACTGGGTCACACAGGGGAGATCTGGACTGGGTCACACAGGGGAGATCTGGACTGGGTCCCACAGGGGAGATCTGGACTGGGTCACACAGGGGAGATCTGGACTGGGTCACACAGGGGAGATCTGGACTGGGTCACACAGGGGAGATCTGGACTGGGTCACACAGGGGAGATCTGGACTGGGTCACACGGGGGAGATCTGGACTGGGTCTCACACGGGGAGATCTGGACTGGGTCCCACAGGGGAGATCTGGACTGGGTCACACAGGGGAGATCTGGACTGGGTCACACAGGGGAGATCTGGACTGGGTCTCACACGGGGAGATCTGGACTGGGTCACACAGGGGAGATCTGGACTGGGTCACACGGGGAGATCTGGACTGGGTCACACGGGGGAGATCTGGACTGGGTCACACAGGGGAGATCTGGACTGGGTCACACAGGGGAGATCTGGACTGGGTCACACGGGGGAGATCTGGACTGGGTCACACAGGGGAGTGTTATTTTCAACACTAGAATAGGAAGAGAGATGAGACCTTACTGTTGTCTTAAAACATGAAGATATTTTAAATTTGTTATTGTTCATTTCACGTGGTCAGTTGCTGGGAAATATGAAAGGCTTTTGAAGGTATTTATACTCTGACTTGCAGATAAGAAGAAGCAGAAGGGAAGGTCATCTGGAAAGACGTCCGTGTTCGACCGGGAGCTGACCAACACCAGCAAGAAAGCCTTGAAGCAGTACAGAGCTGGGTAGGTTTCCCCTCCCCGTATCTTTCAGCGACGCCCAGAAAATCACAGGGGCGAGATTTAGCCGACTGCAGGACTGGGGGAGACGCTAGAAATCGAGGCCGTTTTCTTTGGTGGCGTTTCAAACATCAGGCGATTCTACATCCTGGCTTTTAATTTTATTTTTTTAACTCTGGTCTGTCGGCACTAGCGGGTTTTAACATTTTACAAAACTTTTCAAACTCCCGTCACGCCTCCTCTGTAAATCTTGAGGAATGCCTCCTGCTCTGAGGACCCTCGTGCTGTTGGGTGAGCTGCCTGAAGGTTCATAGTGATGAACTGAGAGGAACCACAGACCTGACTCAAGCTGTTTTTAGGGCAGTGGGGTGAGCAGGAAGTCGATTTGAGAACAGGATGCATGTTTTATTCTGTGCTCTCTGTCCATCCAGCCCTTCCTTTGAGGACAAGAAGAGGCTGGGGATTCCCACTAACAAGAAGGGAGGCCGTTTCAAGTCCAAATCCAAGTGAGTTCGGCCTTCTCATCCTGCATTTCCCCATTTTACAAACCTGTTCCTTTGTGAGTTACTGAGAATAGGGATGTGTCCCAAATCGCATACTTTCATGCTCCGCACTACCGCACTTCGCTATGGACTCACATGGATGCGTGCGCTCGCCATGTGTGCTCGGAGCATGGAAGTATGCGGTTTGGGGTGCAGCATTTGTGAAAAAGTGTTTCGGAAGAACCTTGCGTACAAAATGTATGGTCAAATTGTAAAAGAATCCCGTAATGTGTGATTCGCTGTCACTGTCTTCAGAAAGTATTCATCAACTTTGAAATTCTTTTCCACATTTCATCCTGTTACAAGCTGACAATTTTAATGTGTTTAAATATTTTAACTTCTCATTTTGTCCTGTATTATTCCTCCAACTCTGCTTTTGCTTTCTTCTCTCTTCCTCTGCTTCTCTTTCTAATGGTGTGTTTGCGCTTGGCTGAGTGTCCATCTTTGCGCACTGCTCTTCTGTTTTATTTGCTGCCATTTTGGCCAAGGCTCTGGAAAAAGAGACCTTTGATCTCAACAGACTAACTTGGTAAAATAAAGGTAAAATAAATAAAAAATTTGTGGACAAGTATAACTTGCTCTCTATACTTTATTTTTTTCACTGCGCTATCGTGGAGTTTCGTAAGAATCCAGTCCTTCGTCTAGAGGCTGGTAGAATACATTGTCTGTGTGCTGGACGTTAATATTTAACGGTCACCCATTTTTATATTGAACTAATGGAATGGCACCTGTGTTGTATATGTAAATATACAAATGTTTGACCTGCGTTTTATATTGAAATGTCTCCTGTGTTTCAGGTTCAGGCGAAAGTAGGAAACGTCGGCGGATACAAGCAATATGTGAAAAGGAAAAGGAGTATTTGAACTGGCTGTACCAGTGCGACAGGGGTGGGCACCTGCCTGAAAATGTCTGCTCTGTTTCTGAAAAGTTTTATGATTAAAATGTAAACGAAAAGGAAAAGAACCAAACAACGGTGACCCCTTTCAGACGCCTTCTACCCACACGCAGCCCCACGATCCGGAAGACGCGTTCTTACCTTTGGACAGATCTCTGTTATAACTATCCAAGCAAAATAAAGTTTTTAATTTTTACAGAAAGGTGTTCTCGTCGTATTCTTACACAGGTTGTGTTCTGCTTTATTATCTATCATGAGCATGTCATGGGTAGGCTAGTGCAAATCTTGTCATATCCAGTGCAGATTATATCATACATTTTGCGCGGTTTAACTGATACGTTTTTCAAAAAGCCACGATATGATGTTGACAATAACGGCAGCTTGGTTGCTATCTACTGGAAACACACAGGTCTATTGCTCTTGAGAAAGACACTCCCAAACAATTTAAGTAAGATTGAAGAGGTTTAGTACTTGAAGTGTACCGCGTCCCCCTAAATTTGGTTTTGGTTGCAACTTGCATGTTAAAATCGAAATTTCGCCCGTCAATATCTGCCGTTTTAGCACCAATTACCAAGCCAATTTGCAGATTCTCAACATAAAACAAATATGGGAAAGATTTGTTAAGCTGTTTTCATACAATTATGTACATTTTAAAAAATTAGCATTTAGATTAAGACTTTTTTTTCGACCTAGCTCAAATTCTACAACTCTAATCGCTAAAGTTGACTGAGATATGTGGGGCGTGTCATGCACTAATGCTTTTGGTGGGTGATATTTCTGTTTATTGTAGTTTTTAAATAAACTTTTATAATTCTACGGTACCGGGTGTCCATTGACTTAACATTGGGCCATAAATTTGCTAGCAACCGAAGGCTAAAAATTCGAACTACTGTTACCACACAGTCTCATTCCTCGCTCTCTCTGAAGCTTCCACAGCCACAGAAACCAGACTCTTTCACGTCTGTCACATGTGCTCATTGTGAACCTGCTCTCATCTGTGAAGAGAACGGGGCGCCAATGGCGAACCTGCCAATTCTGGTGTTCTCTGGCAAATGCCAATCCAGCTGCACGGTCCTCGTGTAATGGCCCGTCTCCCGGTATCTCCTCCACGCTCTTGAGACTGTGCTGGGAGACACAGCAAACCTTCTTGCGACGGCACGTATGAATGTGCCATCCTGGAGGAGCTGGACTACCTGTGCAACCTGAATGGGCTGCAGGTACCACCTCATGCTACCAGTAGTGACAAGGGCACTAGCAAAATGCAAAACTAGAGAAAAATCAGTCAGGAAGGATAAGGAGAGAGAAATGGTCTGTGGCCACCACCTGCAAAACCATTTACTTTTTGGGGGTTGTCTTGCTGTTGCCTCTCCTGTCCATCTGTTGTCACTCATTTGTACCAAAGCAGGTGAAATTGATTCACAATCGTTTACGCTTCCTAACTGGACAGATCGATATCCCAGAAGTTTAATTGACTTGGTGTTATACTGTTGATTAAGTGTTCCTTTAATTTTTTTGAGCAATGTATATATAATATAGTTTGATGGTTCATACACATGCATTATGCTATGTAGGGTAGCACGAATGCTTAAAATTCATAGCCTGCTTCGTCAGCTAACTTAGGTCTGCACAGTGCACACTCTGGGAGTAAAGTTAACGCGCAGAACAGTTCTGTGGGTTAATGTTAGGTGAACAAGCAACATATGTTTCTAAGTGCAAAATGTTTCAAACAAAACCTTCATTATCGCTAAGTACAATTTTGGACAGATTAGTTATCAAATTTGAAAAATACACAAAATAAAATAAAAATTGAACTACAATATATCTGTTGTTGTTTGTCATGATTCAATCTGTTTTATTTCCAATGTGTTATGAAATTTGTAATGTTACGTTACTACAGTTGTGCTCGAGAGTATTCAAACCCCTTCACTTTTTGCACACTGTATTGTGTTATGGGTCGTGGGGTAAGCCTTGGCCACATGTCCAGAATAGGCTACTCCCTGGATGGATTCCATTTCTAATCAACAAATTAAGAGTAGAATCTATGATGGTTTAAGTCTAAATGAAATGCCACTGTTTATGCACTCCAGCAGCAAGTGACAGCCTATTTAGTTTTCAAGTGTGTACACAGTCTTCTGTGTAAAATAATCACCATCACGTGCATAAATATATATACTATTGTGCTGCCTTTAATGCTTTATAGATCTATAGCCAATGTCTAAACCTACTCTATAGCCTAATGCAGCAGTCGTAGGCCGCTTATTATTTTGAAGAGTATGAATTAGGCTCTTTGAGAGAAGGTTTGAACCAATCTGCCCAGTGATGAGTACATGTTGTTTGAAATACAGCAGACCAACATAGATACAGAACTGTATCGCAGTCAGATATAAAAAACGGAGCTGGAAATCCCTGATAGTGCAGAGAGCTGAAGTTTGGCTTGCTGGTGCTCATTTGAATTTCCCGTCTTTTGCGGCTTTTGACCAAGACAAACTTACCACTTAAAACATAGTTTTTTGTTATTAATTCCCAGGGTTTTTTCTCCGGAAGGTGTCAATTTCTTTAAAAAATGTAATTGTCATAACTATTGTTACACAGCCACTTAAACGTTCAATAAACATAACTGAAGATTACACAATTTTACGAAAATGTATAGCTACCACTAGAAAGTTCAATCAATGTGCCTCGAGAACACCCCAATAGACCAGAATAAGTCCAAATAACATTATATAGCATAACATACAATTGTGCTTGAAATTATTCAAACCCCTTCACTTTTTGCACACTTTATTGTGTTGTAGATTTAATTTTAAATGGATAAAATTGCCATTTTTTCCCCATCAATCTACACTCAACCCATAATGACAAAGTGAAAACATGTTTTTAGATTTTTTTGCAAATGTATTAAAAATATAAAACTAAAATCTCTCATGTACATAAGTATTCATACCCTTTACTTTAATGTGTTTTTAAAGTATCATATTTCATATTTGGTCACATATCCTTTGCTTGCTGTTACTTCCTGAAGTCTGTGACCCATCAACATCAAAGGACTCTCGATATCTTATTTTCAGGTACTGTTACAAGCAATACTATAACCTCTCTACATTTGAATGGATCTCTATGGGAATTGGGGGGTGAGACTAGATTTAGCTGTAAATTATGCTGGAACAGTATGGAATACATGTTTGGCAAAATGGCTGTAAGTCATCAAAGGTCTATGG
This sequence comes from Ilyophis sp. 1 JC-2022, assembly GCA_022702515.1. NCBI lineage: Eukaryota > Metazoa > Chordata > Actinopteri > Anguilliformes > Synaphobranchidae > Ilyophis > Ilyophis sp. 1 JC-2022. Next base: position 1,326,380 of record CM040396.1, read on the forward strand.
TATCAAACGAGCCCCAAGCCATCACTCTACGGCCAGATATGGAGTAGATGTGGATGGATCACTTTAAAGGTTTCTTCTCCTGACTTTTCCCCCCATAGGGTTCTATAGGAAAATGAGTCGGGAGAAATAACCCTTGCAGTGATCCATCCACATCTACTCCATATCAAAGTGATGGTTTGCGGCTCGTTCGATAGCCAACATAGCTACAGAACTGTAGAGCAGTCCAATATAAAAAAACGGAGTACTGGGAATCCCTGATAGTGTAGAGAGCTGAAGTTAGGCTTGGTGGTGCTCATTTTAATTTCCTGTCTTTTGCGGCTTTTGACCAAGCCAAACTTGACACTTAAAACGTAGTTTTTTGTTATTTATTAATAGTATAGGCTACATATTAAATGTATGCGGTGCAGGTCTGGCATGTTTGACTTAACTATAGCTCCAGTCCCGTCCTGCGCAAAACGAGTTCTGCTCAGCTGTAGAATAGTACTACGGGTCCTCCTGCTGGTCAATCAAAGACCAAAGAGAACAGTACCCTGGATTAAAACATGAATATTGGGTCCTAGAGGCCAGACAGGACTTGCATATGACCCGCTTCAGGTACCGGTAGGATAGGAGGACAAGGTTTAGGCATACAATAGGGTGAATAAGACGAAAGATGATGCTACAATATGTGAAATAGTTTGAAGTCTGCTGGTTTGGTTTGCTAACACTGGGAATTATGGGGTGCATATCAATAACCGTTATTTGTCTGGCCTTAGCCTACTGGCCGCTACTTTTTCAAACGGCAACCAAATGTGTTCACTGGAAGAAGTCGATTAGCCTGCCACTGATGTCAACAAAAAAGCCAGAAGGGCAAGCTAATATAGGGTTATGTGTTATTTAAAAACAAAACTATGGAAAGGACTCTAAAATACAAAAGGCTACAATAATATGTATCATTCGTAGGCCTATTGCTGAAAATAAAATGCTAAAAACAAGTGATTGTCCATAAAATAGCCTAAAACACCTGATAGGATTACCTGCACTTTATTAAATAAGAATATTAATTTGATAGATCTTAAGAACAGAAAACGATGCCATTTTCTATTTCGTTTCCCGATGTCAGATAGGCTTATTTTAGTTACGCGTGTGTCAGCATACTCTGGTTATTGTGCCATATACGGAGCCCAAGACTCCCATTTCTAGTTAAAGGAAAGCGAAAGCGATACGAGGACGGTAGGCAGGGCAAACTGATAAAAACAGAGCCCACACGCGGTAATACACTCAATTCATAAGAAACCCTGGCCAAGAAGGGGGCACTTATTTTCTGTAGTCTATACAAGGTATACGTTTGACTTTAAATGAGTTGGCGTAACTTTGCTAGCTATGTTGTGTTTTTAAAACGTTGCCAGTAGCTACCTATAAATGATACTATAATAAACAGTGTAGCCTATATATCAGGGACGATGTGTACGTTATAGCAAGGATACATCACACAATCTATGGCACCGTAGAACCAACAAGCTACTTATGACAGCTGGGGACGCAACTTTCTATAAAGTCTTATTACAGGTACGTTGCTCTTTGTTTCTTAATTTTCTTATACTGCACGATGTGTGTTTCCGCATTCATCTTGGGCTGCGGAGTGTTTCGTGTTTCCCGAAATAACGTAGGCGAACGTACATCGCCATATCCGATTTTCTATAAACGCTGTACGGGGTTTCGTTGGATGCATATTTTCAGTGTTTTGTGGAGAATTGTATAGGGTAACTTTATTTTAAGCTTTTTCCATTGTTTGTATCCTCAATCGCCCTGGTATTGTAGTTTGCCAAGCAGTCAGCTGGCGAGATCAATCCGTTTCATTGGCTACCGAGCGTGTCAGTCAACTGGTTAGCTCACGTTACCGAGCCTGCTCTGCCATGGAAAATGCCATATGATAAAAGCAATATTTACGAGCTTGTTTGTCTTGGCATTTATTTCAAAGACAAATGGCACTTGGAAGTGGAATGATGGCTTACGTCATCTACGTAGCGACAGAGAAGACACGTTGTTTTTGTCCCGTGTGAATTTCCCTCCTGGCAACAGCTGACTTAAACGATGTAAGCGTAAGATCTGCTCATGTATTTTTTATGTAGCCTAATAATGTCCTGTGGGGATCACCAGTTTTTGTTTTCAAACATAAACTGGATACCTTTGTGTTCTATTTACATGACTTTATCGTGACACACTGAAATGGGAAATGGGAAAAACAATGCTTTGCGTAGCCTATTGCGTTTCACTCCGATCGCCGTAATAAGCGGCGCGTTAAAGGGCCGTAATAAGCGGTGCGTTAAAGGGCCGTTCACACAGCGGACGGTGGACTGCAGGACGAAACCGGATGTCATTGTTTTCAATGTGACAACATTGTTTTTTCAGAATAGAAAATATTCTTATATTTGTCGTCTACCGCGGCGGTAGGTTCGCGTGCCGATCGAACGGAAGCGGTCCGTTTCAAAATGGATGAGAAGTTTGTGCAACTTCGTGGTAGAAAACGAGAGAGGTGGGAGGAAATATGGAACCAAAAAGTTAAATAGAGATTTTGACAAAAAGGCTGCAGCATGGAGTGGTAAGCACTGACATGCAGATTCCAGGTACACGTTATTATTCGCTGTATTTTCCGAAGCTTTTCTGTGTGCTTTGAGGTGTAACTAACTCGCAAGCGAAGCTACCTAAACTAGCTGACATTATGATACATGCACACATTTATGAAGACACAGACTGAAACAACGCAGTAATACACACACACACACACACACACACACACACACACACACACACACAATGTATCAATACACTTTCAGTCGCGGTCCATTTCGCAAAGGCGCTCTTTTGTACACCGGTAATGTTTCGCGCGGACCGTAAATATGGCAACGGATATAAACAATGCGTTACCGCGACGGACGTCTGTACCGTCACCTACATCCCTGCCGTTGTACCGTCTACCGTCCGCGGTGTGAACGCAGCATTAAACGCCAATGTGACGGAATGGTCACTCAAGTAGCCCTCCACTCGCGATGCACACGGAGCGCTTCATCGCATTCGCGCTCTCTTCTCAGCCAAACTTATAGGTTGAAACGACCATAGTAGTTATGACCATTTATCTCACATCCAGGCTCATTAGTAGGTACATAGTTGACAGTGCACATTAAGCACTTTGTGGCATATAAGTCTATTGTTTAAAATGCAACTTATAATGATTTACTTTCCCTTTCAATGTTATCAAACATAGTAGCGTAGGTTATATTTGTAACATAATAAATACTTACTCATGTGCAAAATATCAGGTCTGTAATACAAATGAAGCTATAGGCTACACTGAAAAAATAAATATTTAGCTTTGCTTAGCTTTTCCATGTTCCAACAGTGTAAACACTGGGTAAATGAGAGGCACAGATGTGGCTCATCAATTAATTAGCAAGTAGGCTACCATCCCATCATGCATGGGGACTATCATGTAAAAAAATACTGGACAGGCCTGGTTGTCTATCATTTTAGCTAGCATATATCTGAATGGGTAAACCTCAGTGACTGCTTAAAACAGGTAATTACTGATGTGTTGTAGTCTACTTGGTTTAGGCTTGCTTGCGGATATCTCAATGAACAATAGAATGGGAATTATTTACCTTTTTAAATTGTCTCAAAGTTCTGTTTTATAAGTAAACAATTGGTGTTCTGGGGGGGAAAAAAAGAACATCACTTTTATCCAGTGTCATCCAACTTCAAAACCTTTGTGGAAAAACTGCAATGAAACAGTAGGCTAGGCCATTTTACCATTGAATAGGTTCCCTCTGTATCGGGCAAACAATGGCCCTCATCAGTATTTCTCTGAAATATATTATATCAACCAAGCATTAAATGATTTTGTCATTTGTAAAATTGAGAGGATGTTGAAGGGGTTTGTGGAATAAGCTTGTTTTAATTTATTTTCTGCTACTTAGGCTGTTAATTTATACCATTGTTGAACGCTGAAGCTCTCAAAAGACTTGTTAGTATGCTAAGAGATGCTCACGCTGAAGGGCTGTTATCTAATTAGGCCTTCAAACGCTGAAAGCCTATAATTTTGCCACTTTTTAAAAATGCCTGGTCAATAATGTTGGCATACTTGTACTTTTGACTTCTGCATCTATCTCTCTGTCACAAAAGCAGATTGTGGCACTCACAAAGCCAATTCTGCTGTTCTCATTGGCCCCCAGAACCATAGCCTACTCGGTTTGTTTTGTTTTTTTTGGTCGAAAAGTCAGATCAGTCATTATAATAGATCAGGGGTCCCAAAGGTTTAATTTGAAGTCCCCATACGATCACCCTGTGGCTGAGGACAACTCAGTATAATATATATATATATATATATATTTTTTAACCAACACTTTTTTGACACTTTTATTCAGCACCTACGACAGGCTGCAATGCAGTGGCTATCTAACACAATATTGCATGGAAGCATGACTTAAATCGTGATGTCTTGTGAATCTGCATGACTAGTTAGTATATTTTGAACATGCAGCCTAATACATTCTGATTATCATAAAATTCCCAATGATGTCAAAACTGTTCAGTGTTTCAAACTCTGAAGTATGAAGTTTGTAATATACGAATAAAACAGAGGAGGGGGAGGTTTTAGGGGTACCATTCCACTGTGGAGGTTTTAGGGGTACCATTCCACTGTGGAGGTTTTAGGGGTACCATTCCACTGTTCACAGTTTGTAAATAAATAGCCTTTACAGAAGCAAAACCAACAGCATAATAGTTGCACATTCACTTTTTAAAAGTCATTAATGACTTGACTTTTTTTTTTCTTGTGTGCGAAATAAGACAATAAGTAACCGGATTTGAAAGAGAGTGAACTAATTGAGTAATACCCTGCTATACAACATACTTGAAAAAGTTAATTGAACAGAACCTCAAAGCCCAGTACTTGGTCAGAGATAATTAATGGTAATTGCATCAATCTTTGTCTACTCTTCAAAAACAAAATGTTAACCATGGATGGATTATTTTTAACCTTTCTCTCCACAGAACAGGAAATATTTGCTCACCATTACAAAACATTTTTTTTCGTTCTATGAAAATGCAAGATGCAAATGTGGTCGAGTCATTAATTTCACTATTTGCTGGAATGCTAAAGATTATTGTGTCGCTATGGTAACCTTGAGAGGAGGAGCAACATATGTAACAAAAGTCAAAGGGAACTCACAGAACTGCACTGGATTTGCACAACATGTAATATTGTAGAAGCTTTATCGGTGGCTGTCCATATTCCGTCTCTGTTCTTCTGTTGCAATGCAATCGTTTGTTTGTCTCAGTTTATCTCACGCGGCGCGGACAGGCCAGCTCCTGATCAGATCCTCTGAAAAGCGGCCCTAAGTGATGGAAAACCCCAACCGTGGGGGGAGAGGGGGGCAGAGGGGCAGAGGAGGAGCCAATGCAGAGCCTCGGAGAGGTATGGAGACATCCCGGGACGCTGAAATGTTGTAGCAGTGTTATAAATGTTAAGATGAAATGTTGTAGCAATGTTATAAATGTTAACCGTGATGTTGCTCATTCCTGCCCTCTTCCTCTTCCTCTGCCCCGAAGGTGCTGCAGCGGTGGAGGTGGAACACAACAGGAGGCTCAGCCCAGGGAGAGGAGCACGAGGAAGAGGAAGAGGAAGAGGGGATAGGAGAGGAGCGAACAGGAGGGAAGACGGGCAGAGAGAGAGGAGAGAGAGAGAGGGTGATAGAGGGGGGAGAGGAGGAGGGAGAGGAGGGAGAGGGGAGGGTGTAGGCAGAGGGGAGGGGGAAGCGGATGGTGTGAGAGGAGATCGAGGGAGGGGGGACAGGGGGCGGGGCAGAGGGAGAGGAAGGGGGGAGGGTGTAGGGAGAGGGGAGGAGGAGGAAGCGGATGGTGTGAGAGGAGGGAGAGGGAGAGGGGAGGCCGCAGAAAGAGGGGAGGGGGAAGCGGATGGTGTGAGAGGAGATCGAGGGAGGGGGGACAGGGGGCGGGGCAGAGGGAGAGGGGGCGGGAGGGGGAGGGACCAAGCTGGGGACGGCGCCCCGGAGGTTCGGAGGCTGGGGTTCAAGGTCCTGGAGGACCTGGCAGGGAAAGAGCCGTCTGAAGTGGCCATAACGCTGTCCTCCAGCCCTGGGCTGCAGCTCCTCCTGGAGGAGAGGACTATGGGCCACGGCCTGATCCAGCTCCTCTGCCTGGCCCTGAGCAAGGCAGTGCGCTCCAGAACCGACCGTCGGATCGTCCAGCACCTCGCCGGCGTGGTGAAGGACTCGGGCTTCCTTCGCGCCGTGCTCCCCCACTACATCGCGGGGATGATGTCGGACTACGCCCCAGCCCGCCGGGCCCAGTACCCCCAGTACCTGGACTGTATTGTGGGCCTGCTCTCAGAAATGCTCAGCATCTTCCCAGCCAGCTCCATGCAGGTCACCTCCATGCTTGTGTTCCTTCTCAAACCGGCTATCAACGGACTGCGGGCCTCCGGGGTGGACATCCCCGACGAGATCGAGCAGAAGCTGGACAAGATCCAGGGCCTGGTGGACCACCTTCAGGAAAAAGCCAGGGGTGGGACCCTGAGGTCGGACAACTACACCTTCCTGACCCCCGATCAGGATGCTCCACCCGGGGAGGGAGACTTCCGGACCATGACCATCTACCCCACGCCCGAGGAGATCCACCAGGACCAGAAGCCCTTCCTGCGGCCTAACATCACCTCCTGCAGCTACCCCAGTTGCCAGGTGTACCTGGACACCCACTTCCGGCTGCTGAGGGAGGACTTTGTGCGGCCGCTGCGTGAGGGGATCCAGCAGCTCAGACAGAGCTATGAGGAGCAGAGTCTGGGCCAGGTGCCAGTGAGGAAGAAACGCTTCGACGACATCAGGGTTTACTTTGACACTCGTCTGCTGGTGCCTCTCTGCACCCCCACAGGGACTGCATACAAAGTCCAGTTTGACCCAAGTCCTCTCAAGGTCAGTTAAATATGCTACTGTTTCTACTACTACTATTACTACTACTACTACTGCAACTACCAATACTACCACCACACTTACTACTACAACTCCTGCTATTACTACTACTACTACAACTACTACAACTACCAATACTACTACTACACTTACTACTGCTGCTGCAACTACTACTACTACTACCACCACACTTACTACTACAACTCCTACTACTACTACTACTACTACAACTGCACTACTATTGCTGCTGCTACTTCTACCACCACCACACTTACTACTACTGCTAGTACTACTACTATTACTACTAATATTGCTATGACTATAACTATTCCTAATACTACTCCATCTACTATTACAACTACTACAACAAATAATAATTTTATCCTGCTCTTTTGTCTCATGCACTGAAAGTGTTAGGGTTAGGGTTAGGGTTAGGGTTAAACTCTTTAATAACTACTACCAATGTTTACCTCCCGCCTGGGTGAGGCACGGAAGCCATTTTGAGCACTGCTGAGGTGGAGAGGAAGGGGGAGGATAATGTTAATGCTCCAGTTGGAGAGATAACAGTCATTGAAGGCCATGGGTAATTTTCCACATCATCGCTTTATAAACAAACAGCTTGTCTGCTTGTGTTTATTGGCTTTCTATATGAAATGTATTTGTTAAAATGCGTGCGGTTTTGTGCGCAACCGAAGTTTTGGGACTCCGTTCTTTGCCAGTTGCTTCTGAAAGCCTTACTACCTGTTTTGATCGATACGTGTAAAAGGTACCCGGGGAGATCTTTTCTTGCTTCAGTGTTTTTGCTCAGCCATGCTAAGCCGTTCCCCAAGCCGTTCCCCGGAGTCTTCTCTCTGCCGGGTGCATCGGCAGGCAGCAGTTTAAAACCTGCAGTGTGTGGCATCAGGTGGAATTGAGAAGGGGGAGCGAGCGGTCTCCCAGGAGACATCATTTTGGCTCTGGTGAGCAAAAATAGTGAAATAATGAATTTATAGTCTTGGGCAAACTGGAGCCGTTACTCTGCAGACCACCAGAGTCCCTTTAAAGCCGTAGATCAGCTGTAATCCCCAAAAGAGAATCTCCTAATGTAGTGCTGTATGACTCCAGGAATGACCTGGAAATGCTCTTTGGCTAGCTGCTCTGAGACAGATTTAAGATCTGACATAATGGCACAGTGGCCATTTTGTACAGAATGTTTTTATAGACTATTCGTAGAAAATAAAGGAAACATAAACCATTTGGAGGAAGGGTGCAGTAAGTGAGCTCATCGTAAAGTAACATAACGTGTGCTGAGACACGAGCGTTATCAGCCAACCTGCCTTTGTTCAGAAATATGCAAGGCGTCGCATACCAAAATGTACGTAAAAATAATATCATTGGACAGAAGGCTATTTTGTATGCAAAATAAATAAATAAAATCGTAAAATAAACTAATGACGGATTATGGCAACATGAAATTTATCATTTGGTGTGTACGTAATCATAGAGTAGACAGCAGTTTGGATTATATATATATATATAGAAAGGACAGGGAAAATGTCCTATAGAACATGTGCATACAGGCACCCTGCACTCAGAGAACTTTCACAGATGCTATTCTGACATCGCGCGGCTTCGCGCCAAACATCGACTCAAACTTTGGGCTCTTTCATTGAGTGCATTCCAAGGCGTGTGATGCTGACAGGCACTATTTTCTGCACACAGTTTGTGCGCTGGCAGAACTCCAAGCGACTTCTGTACGGATCCCTGGTTTGCTTGTCCCGGGACAACTTTGAGACCTTCCTGTTCGCCACGGTGTCTGACCGGGACCCGGCCGAGTTGCAGAAGGGCCGTGTTCAGCTCAGCTTCTCTCAGGACAGCCGCCCCGCGCTGGCCGCGGTCATGGTGTCCGACTCCTTCCTCATGGTGGAGACCACGGCCTATTTTGAGGCCTACCGTCATGTCCTCGAGGGCCTGCGGGAACAGGAAGTGGAAGACCTGCCCTTCCAGAGGTACGTCTTCCACAGAAATATCAAACACCTCCATAGATTTATGAATACTCATTGGTAACAATTCACATGAACTCTGTCTTAATAAAGCATTCACGAGCAGTCCAATTACATAGAGCGTTATGAATGTTTTATAATGTTTTACTTATCGTCTCATGGAGCTGTTAGGTTGTGGACTACAGAGCTTATTCATGAATGCACATTGAGCTCTTCAAAATACATTCATTAAAACCATAAAAAACAATGTGTGTAGATGCATTATGCCACCACCTGTGATAGATCTCACCTGAAGTTCACACATCTAGGAATATTGCACACATAATGCATTCATAACGCTCTATGTACAATTACGAGTGTAATGCTTTTGCAATGTTCATGAATGCATAATGAATGCTTTATGAAGACAGAGTTAATGTAAATCGTTACCTGCTCATGTGATGAATAAAGATGCAGTTGTGAAAGACTGAAACATTGAAGGATTGCTTGTGCTGCGTAAGCCCTTGCTTCAGTTCATTTTTAATGAAATGCATGACAACATTTGCACAATTTTTAAGCTTCAAAAAATATTTTATTCATCTTTTGGATCAAGGGGATAGTGACAGGTCTTTGTTTTTTATCTGAAGGGTTATAAAATTGTCACTTACATACTTTCATCAAAGCTATAAAATATTCATGATGTAGTATTAAAAAAAACATAAATTCCTTCATTTCATATCTTTGTCACACAGTCATTTAACCCTGACTACAGAATCACACAGTAATTTAACCCTGACTACAGAATCACACAGTCATTTAACCCTGAATACAGAATCACACAGTCATCTAACCCTGCCTACAGAATCACACAGTCATTTAACCCTGACTACAGAATCACACAGTCATCTAACCCTGACTACAGAATCACACAGTCTTTTAACCGTGACTACAGAATCACACAGTCATCTAACCCTGACTACAGAATCACACAGTCATTTAACCCTGACTACAAAATCACACAGTAATTTAACCCTGACTACAGAATCACACAGTAATTTAACCCTGACTACAGAATCACACAGTAATTTAACCCTGACTACAGAATCACACAGTAATTTAACCATGACTACAGAATCACACAGTCATTTAACCCTGACTACAAAATCACACAGTCATTTAACCGTGACTACAGAATCACACAGTAATTTAACCATGACTACAGAATCACACAGTCATTTAACCCTGAATACAGAATCACACAGTCATCTAACCCTGACTACAGAATCACACAGTCATTTAACCCTGACTACAGAATCACACAGTCATCTAACCCTGACTACAGAATCACACAGTCATCTAACCCTGACTACAGAATCACACAGTCATTTAACCCTGAATACAGAATCACACAGTCATCTAACCCTGACTACAGAATCACACAGTCATTTAACCCTGACTACAGAATCACACAGTCATCTAACCCTGACTACAGAATCACACAGTCATTTAACCCTGACTACAGAATCACACAGTCATTTAACCCTGACTACAGAATCACACAGTCATTTAACCCTGACTACAAAATCACACAGTCATTTAACCGTGACTACAGAATCACACAGTCATCTAACCCTGACTACAGAATCACACAGTCATTTAACCCTGAATACAGAATCACACAGTCATCTAACCCTGACTACAGAATCACACAGTCATTTAACCCTGACTACAGAATCACACAGTCATCTAACCCTGACTACAGAATCACACAGTCATTTAACCCTGACTACAGAATCACACAGTAATTTAACCCTGACTACAGAATCACACAGTCTTTTAACCCTGACTACAGAATCACACAGTCATCTAACCCTGACTACAGAATCACACAGTCATTTAACCCTGACTACAGAATCACACAGTCATCTAACCCTGACTACAGAATCACACAGTCATTTAACCCTGACTACAGAATCACACAGTCATTTAACCCTGACTACAGAATCACACAGTCATTTAACCCTGACTACAGAATCACACAGTCATCTAACCCTGACTACAGAATCACACAGTCATCTAACCCTGACTACAGAATCACACAGTCATCTAACCCTGACTACAGAATCACACAGTCATCTAACCCTGACTACAGAATCACACAGTCATTTAACCCTGACTACAGAATCACACAGTCATCTAACCCTGACTACAGAATCACAGTCATCTAACCCTGAATACAGAATCATACAGTCATCTAACCCTGACTACAGAATCACACAGTCATCTAACCCTGACTACAGAATCACAGTCATCTAACCCTGACTACAGAATCACACAGTCATTTAACCCTGACTACAGAATCACACAGTCATTTAACCCTGACTACAGAATCACAGTCATCTAACCCTGACTACAGAATCACAGTCATCTAACCCTGACTACAGAATCACACAGTTTTTGAATCACAACCTGGTTTTACCGGTACTGTAATGTGTGAATGCTTACTGGGTAACCTGGTTTTACCGGTACTGTAATGTGTGAATGCTTACTGGGTAACCTGGTCTTACCGGTACGGTCATGTGTGAATGCTTACTGGGTAACCTGGTTTTACTGGTACTGTAATGTGTGAATGCTAACTGGGTAACCTGGTTTTACCGGTACTGTAATGTGTGAATGCTTACTGGGTAACCTGGTCTTACTGGTACTGTAATGTGTGAATGCTAACTGGGTAACCTGGTTAATACAGCAATAGTCCATGTTCCATATACGTATGAATGCACCATCTTCAGGCACGGATGTCCTGTCCTAATTAAGGTCACTTGGTTGGTCTATAGAGCATCTGTATTGATTTCATGTTAACTCCATCCAAGGTACATCGTGGAGTGCAAGACGGACGTTGCGCCTCCAGCCTACCTCGCTACTGGGGGTAAATACAACTTGGCGTCCATCGCGGCGCCAGGTTTTGAGAATGAGATGGAGCCCTTCAGTGTGGAGGACCTCCATGCCTGGCCCTCCATGGAACATCTGGGCCTGGACGAGTCCCAGATAAGGGCCTTCCAATTAGCGCTCACCAAGGAGTTCGCCATCATACAGGGACCCCCAGGCACAGGTGAATTCTGCTTTAAAGCAAACGCCACCCGATGCATGCTAATTCATCTGCTATTGCTTTCCTATCCATAATGAATGTGTGGTTACTTATCTGTCTCTAATTAATGTGTGGTTACTTATCTGTCTCTAATGAATGTGTGGTTACTTCTCTGTCTTTAATTAATGTGTGGTTACTCCTCTGTATCTAATGAATGTGTGGTTACTTATCTGTCTCTAATTAATGTGTGGTTACTTCTCTGTCTCTAATGAATGTGTGGTTACGTGTCTGTCTCTAATGAATGTGTGGTTACTTCTCTGTCTCTAATGGATGTGTGGTTACTTATCTGTCTCTAATGAATGTGTGGTTACTTATCTGTCTCTAATGGATGTGTGGTTACTTATCTGTCTCTAATTCATGTGTGGTTACTTCTCTGTCTTTAATTAATGTGTGGTTACTTATCTGTCTCTAATTAATGTGTGGTTACTTATCTGTCTCTAATGAATGTGTGGTTACTTATCTGTCTCTAATTCATGTGTGGTTACTTATCTGTCTTTAATTAATGTGTGGTTACTTCTCTGTCTCTAATTAATGTTTGGTTACTTATCTGTCTCTAATTCATGTGTGGTTACTTATCTGTCTTTAATTAATGTGTGGTTACTTCTCTGTCTCTAATTAATGTTTGGTTACTTCTCTGTATCTAATGAATGTTTGGTTACTTATCTGTCTTTAATTCATGTGTGGTTACTTATCTGTCCAAAATGAATGTATGCATTCCGTGTTTGTATTTTGGCTATTGGTTAGCATTTGTGCTTTTGTGATCTTGCATAAGCACTTGCCAGTAGCCAGGTCCCTGTTGCTCACACGTAACTCAGGTGAATGTCTACTAAATGAACATAATATACATAATATACTGCATGTGGTTTTCTAACCTGGCAGGAAAGACGTACGTGGGGCTGAAGATCGCCCAGGCTCTTCTGAACAACCCTCAGGCATGGCAGCAAGATGACGTGAACCTTCCCATGCTGGTGGTCTGTTACACCAACCACGCCCTGGACCAGTTTTTAGAAGGTAGGGCTGCTAACTCTGGAATCTGGAAATGGGATTTGGGCACCTTTACCGCTCCACAGTGGATCCACCTTCACACTGAACAGCAATTCACGTCCATGGGTGCGTCCCAATACTCTAAAAATGCATCCTCCTTTCCTCCACTACCACCTCCTCTCCTCTGTGCCCCGGAAACTGACCTTTGTGTCCTAATCTAATGTTGCCGATTACATATCGTTACATATTAATGGTTACATGTTAATTAATGTCTCGACGGAAACCACAATGTCAGGTATATTGTATACTGTACATGCAACTGCTTGTACTCAAAACGTTCAGGCTGTTGTGCATACTTCCGGGTAGGAAACGAGTGGAGGAGTCAAGTGGAGGTAAGGAGTGAAGAATATTGGGACGCACCTCATGTTCACTCTTCCTCCCTGTCTAAACTTTCTGCTCTGCTTATGCTCTGCCAATCATGGAATCTGTTATTAATAATAAACAGAACGATGCAAACCGTGATTGGTGGATACTTTCTAGCTATACTCCCAGGATTGCTGGTATGCTGTCTAGGCAGTATATCCAGAAAGTATCCATTTGTTGTTTTATTTGTTCTTGCAGACAAACTCCATGATCAGTGCACACTCAGATTTCTGTGTGAAACGTGACGACATGTTTTCCTATCTTGTTTTTTTAAATATCTCTGTTATGTTAAATTAAACCAAACCAATTTCATTGCCAGCCATAAGCCACAAAGGCATCAGTCGCAAAGGCTTATTACGTGCAGTAATCCTCACAGGTAATGAATGGAAAAATACCCTGCACATGGGTAGCTTTTTTATCCAGGAACAAGCCCACATGATTGTAGAGTCAAACAATAGATTTGAACGGTTGTTTCTCCTGACTTATTTTTCCATAGAGTTCAATAGGAAAATGAGTCAGGTGAAACAACCTTTAAAGAGATCCATCTCATATCTACTGCATATCTGGCAGCAGAGTGATGGTTTGAGGCTTATTTGATACCTCAGACCCTTTATGACTTACAGCCATTTAGCCAACCATGGGTTCCATACTATTCCTGAGTAATTTACAGCTTAATCTCGTCCCACCCCCAAATTCCCATCGACAGGGTGCGATTTGCCGGTGGGGATGGTGGGGATTTCCCCCCCCTCTGGTTTACACGTCCTACCCTCTGCTGAATTATTTTTATCCTCGGTGGGGACGAAATTTATCCCCCCCACCCAAAGTATTTTCACCATTACATCGTAATTATTAACAGCCAAAATACAAAGGGTCCGTGTGCATTCTGGTTGTGCTGTGATTTTGATCAGGGGCGCCCCTCCCTAAACGCAGAACACGCGCTGCGCGTAGGGGCACCGCACCAAGTCAGCTCGAGGAGAGAGAAGGAAACATAATAATGAAATGCGCATTTAACTCAATATTTTCTCATAAATAATAAAAGTAAAACATAAGGTTCCCCCCTACTCCCATTCTCCAATTGTATTTTCATATGCTGTAACAACTGTCAAATGAAGAGCGAATGTACGCATCTCCCCTTTAAACCGCAAACAAAGTTTAAACGAAGTTACTCTTTATCACCGAGCACTAACAGGAACGCTAATACGGACTTATTTAATTAAATTCACCAAAGCGCGAACAGACGCAAACCGAAGTAATTACCTTACCATCCCCAGCGAACACAAACGCCAGCATGAATATGACCTAGATATATTGTTGTGACTTTGTGACTATTACTAATAAAGGTTGTTAAGTTAAATGGCATTTTGTTATGTTGTTATGCACAAAATTCCGCTTAGGGCACCAGCGGTTGCACATTGGGTCAATACTAGGGTATAATTGGCTACCAAATTCGGAGAAAATGGGAAAAAATCAGAAATAAATTTTAAAAACAAAAAAAAACTTTTCATATAGCCTACTGTTGTTGTTGTTCCCGCCATTGTGTGGTATTTTTGTTGTTGAATAAAAGCGTTCCTCAAATTATCCCCCCCTCTGGTTTTTTCACAAATCGCACCCTGCCCATCGAGATCCATTCAAATGCAGAGAGGTTAAAGTATCGCTTGTAACAGTACCTGAAAATAAGATGTCAAGAGTTTTTTGATATCCTTTTATACCCAGCCATGATAGCATCACCTGTTTACCTGTGGAATGTTCCAAACACTGTTACAGGCATCAAATTCAGAATGAGCGTATATTTACAAAAATCAATTAAGTTGATAAGGTAAAACATTCAATATAATTTCTTTGTAATGTTTTCAATTAAATATATGTAAAAGAGAATTTACAAATCAGTGCTTTCTGCTTTTATTTGCTTTTTACATCCTGTCCCAACTTTTTTTGAATTGGGGTTTGTATATTTTCAATACAGTCACTAACAGGAGTTTGTTTGTGCCTTTAACCAACTTAGATAGGGGTATTATGAGTTCACTGTCCTCTGTCACGTGAATAGTGTTAAGAATGAGCTTGCATGTTCATTTAAATCCCACATGCAGATATTTTTAAAAACTCTACAACTTGCATCAGAGGTCTGGTTGAACAAACATTTTAGAGCTGAAATGTACAGGTTAAATTTCATGACATAACTGTAATTGAGTTTGAAGTGGAATTTCCAGAAAGTTCCATACTTCTACAGAATGTTCATTGCCGTGAAGCAGTGCCTGCTTTCTATCTGGCCATATCTCTGGATCTGAGTGAGGCTTCATTCAGTGATCTTGCAATATACCTGGGCTCAGTGAAGCAATATTTACAGGTAAAGAATGGGTATGTTGGAGAGGGGTGTTAACTTGCACAAAGATCTTTGGAAGATAAAAGCGTTTGCTTGCAGAAGACCGGTGAAATAGAGCGCTGCTTATTGAGTGTTCGGTTTGAACTCCGACAGGTCCGTGATGGAATGAAAACACCTCAACGTGTATCCTATCATGTTAAAATGAAATTATGTGAAAATGAAATGGGGTTTTATTGCTTTCTTTTATCCAGGACATCCCTCTATTAAACAAAATATCGATTTTGCACATGGGGGGAGGGGGGATGTGTATATTTTGGTGCGTATATATATATATTTTTTGTTATTGTTTTCTTCATTTTTGGCTCCTGGCGCTGGTCCTGATTTGATGTGATTTCTGTGTTTGGGGTCACAGGGACCTGGCGCTGGTTCTGATTTGATGTGATTTCTGTGTTTGGGGTCACAGGGACCTGGCGCTGGTCCTGATTTGATGTGATTTCTGTGTTTGGGGTCACAGGGACCTGGCGCTGGTTCTGATTTGATGTGATTTCTGTGTTTGGGGTCACAGGGACCTGGCGCTGGTTCTGATTTGATGTGATTTCTGTGTTTGGGGTCACAGGGACCTGGCGCTGGTTCTGATTTGATGTGATTTCTGTGTTTGGGGTCACAGGGACCTGGCGCTGGTTCTGATTTGATGTGATTTCTGTGTTTGGGGTCACAGGGATCCATGGCTTCCTGGAGACGGGGATTGTTAGAGTGGGTGGTCGCAGCAACAGTGAGATCCTGAAGCGTTTCACGCTGAGAGAGCTGACGGCCGGCCCAGGTTTCCGCCGGAGCTTGCCCACCCACCTGCGCCGTGCCCACTTCGAGGTGAGCCCTGCCCCCACCAACCTCCCCCCTGGGTCTGACCCTCACACGCTCTGGGGCACAGCCAGGTGGAGCTGCAGTGTGTGGTAGAGTATGGACCAGGGTCTGACCCGCACACGCTCTGGGGCACAGCCCGGTGGAGCTGCAGAGTGTGGTAGAGTATGGACCCAGGGTCTGACCCTCACACGCTCTGGGGCACAGCCCGGTGGAGCTGTAGTGTGTGGTAGAGTATGGACCCAGGGTCTGACCATCGCACGCTCTGGGGCACAGCCCGGTGGAGCTGTAGTGTGTGGTAGAGTATGGACCCAGGGTCTGACCTGCTCTGGGGCAGGTGCACAGAGGCGCTCTGAACCAAACCCACACGCCACCGGTGGCGCTCTATAAAAAGACGGGTAACAGGTGGCTGCTGTGCATACGAGGAGGCGATGTGAGAATCTCTGTCAGTACCAGATGGAGCCGTTTTCTGGCTATTAATATTTGTGGTTTTGAATAGTGTCTAAACAGCTCACAGGCACACAAAATCACTCATTTGCATCTGAATCCATCAGAAACATGAAAGTTAAAGGGAGCGAGCAGTAAATAATAAAGCATTGAGCTACGTGTTGTACCAGTAAACAGTAAAAAAAAAGAAAAAAGTATTTTCTGTGTGAAATCAGCTGTCATACGAGTTCAATAGTGACCACATGTACTTTTAGAGTTACATGTAACTCTACCAATCAAGAGTCTATTTTGCACTGAATATTTTACTATGTAGATACATAGATACAGCACAAAGCTAATACAGTGAAAGTTCAAAGCACCGTTAAACTGAACACAGTTTAATTAAAGGGTTGTGTGTGTGTGTCTGATAGATGTTAAAAGCACAGTTAAATTGAGCACAGTTTTAATTAAAGCGATGTGTGTGTGTGTCTGTGATAGATGTTAAAAGCACAGTTAAATTGAGTACAGTTTTAATTAAAGCGATGTGTGTGTGTCTGTGATAGATGTTAAAAGCACAGTTAAATTGAGTACAGTTTTAATTAAAGCGATGTGTGTGTGTCTGTGATAGATGTTAAAAGCACAGTTAAATTGAGTACAGTTTTAATTAAAGCGTTGTTTGTGTGTCTGTGATAGATGTTAAAAGCACAGTTAAATTGAGTACAGTTTTAATTAAAGCGATGTGTGTGTGTCTGTGATAGATGTTAAAAGCACAGTTAAATTGAGTACAGTTTTAATTAAAGCGATGTGTGTGTGATAGATCAGCACAGAGCTGGGGCAGGCGGAGCAGAAGATTATGCAGCAGGCCAGCCAGCTGGAGTGCAGTCTAAGAGGAGTCCTGCACGAGCAGTACCTGGAGAGATTCATCTCAGAGGAGCACTGGAACAGCCTGAACAACCAGCCTGTAAGCCCCGCCCCTTAGCCCACCCCATCACTGGGACAGCCTGAACAACCAGCCTGTAAGCCCCGCCCCTTAGCCCACCCCATCACTGGGACAGCCTGAACAACCAGCCTGTAAGCCCCGCCCCTTAGCCCACCCCATCACTGGGACAGCCTGAACAACCAGCCTGTAAGCCCCGCCCCTTAGCCCACCCCATCACTGGGACAGCCTGAGCAACCAGCCTGTAAGCCCCGCCCCTTAGCCCACCCCATCACTGGGACAGCCTGAGCAACCAGCCTGTAAGCCCCGCCCCTTAGCCCACCCCATCACTGGGACAGCCTGAACAACCAGCCTGTAAGCCCTGCCCCTTAGCCCACCCCATCACTGGGACAGCCTGAGCAACCAGCCTGTAAGCCCCGCCCCTTAGCGCACCCCATCACTGGGACAGCCTGAACAACCAGCCTGTAAGCCCCGCCCCTTAACCCACCCCATCACTGGGACAGCCTGAGCAACCAGCCTGTAAGCCCCGCCCCTTAACCCACCCCATCACTGGGACAGCCTGAGCAACCAGCCTGTAAGCCCCGCCCCTTAACCCACCCCATCACTGGGACAGCCTGAGCAACCAGCCTGTAAGCCCCGCCCCTTAACCCACCCCATCACTGGGACAGCCTGAGCAACCAGCCTGTAAGCCCCGCCCCTTAGCGCACCCCATCACTGAGACAGCCTGAGCAACCAGCCTGTAAGCCCCGCCCCTTAGCCCACCCCATCACTGGGACAGCCTGAACAACCAGCCTGTAAGCCCCGCCTCTTAGCCCACCCCATCACTGGGACAGCCTGAGCAACCAGCCTGTAAGCCCCGCCCCTTAGCCCACCCCATCACTGGGACAGCCTCAGCAACCAGCCTGTAAGCCCCGCCCCTTAGCCCACCCCATCACTGAGACGGCCTGAGCAACCAGCCTGTAAGCCCCGCCCCTTAGCCCACCCCATCACTGGGACGTTATAGTTCTTTAGTTCTTTAGGTTCCATTCCTCATGACAGCCTCCTCTGAGAGCTTTTATCAGAAAGTCAGGATGTACATATCATATTCTTCCAATACCCACACAATTTTCCATCAGCCTCAAACATTTCACTATATCCTTACGAATGTATATGAGTGCACATTACACTGGAGTGTGAGAGGTGTGAAGGGCCGTGTGATGCCATGAGAGCACAGCCCAGGGAGCAGTAGCCTGAGCCCAGTGTGCTTGTGTTGGCTCAGATGTGGGATGGGTTCCAGTACTATGGAGCAAAGCAGTCCATGATTCTGGAGTGGCTGGCCTTGGGCTCCTCAGACTTCCAGCAGAGAGAACGGCTGCCTAACGCTGAGAATGCTGGTGAGACTACACTGATTCCACACTGACTCAACAATGACCTTACGCTGATTGTACATTGACTCTACTCTGACTCCATACTGAATCTACACTGACTCAGCACTGACCGTACGCTGATTTTGCACTGACTCAACACTGATCTTACACTGATTGTACATTGACTCTACTCTGACTCCATACTGAATCTACCCTGACTCCATACTGATTCCACACTGACTACACTGATCTTACGCTGATTGTACATTGACTCTACTCTGACTCCATACTGAATCTACACTGACTCAATACTGATCTTACACTGATTGTACATTGACTCTACTCTGACTCCATACTGAATCTACATTGACTCCATACTGATTCCACACTGACTACACTGATCTTACGCTGATTGTACATTGACTCTACTCTGACTCCATACTGAATCTACACTGACTCAATACTGATCTTACACTGATTGTACATTGACTCTACTCTGACTCCATACTGAATCTACATTGACTCCATACTGATTCCACACTGACTACACTGATCTTACGCTGATTGTACATTGACTCTACTCTGACTCCATACTGAATCTACACTGACTCAATACTGATCTTACACTGATTGTACATTGACTCTACTCTGACTCCATACTGAATCTACATTGACTCCATACTGATTCCACACTGACTACACTGATCTTACGCTGATTGTACATTGACTCTACTCTAACTCCATACTGAATCTACACTGACTCAACACTGATTCTACACTGATTTTACACTGACTCCACACTGACTCAACACTGACCTTACACTGAACGTACGCTGATTTTAAACGGACCCTACTCTGACTCCCTACCAAATCTACACTGATTCCACACTGACCTCACACTGATTTTACACTCACTGTGATTTGAGTCCATGCTGACTCAACATTGACTCTATACTGATTTTACCCTGACTCTACTCTAACTCTATATTGAATCTACACTGACCCTAAACTGATTCTACACTGACTCAACACTGATCTTACGGTGAATCTACACTGACTCAACACTGACCGTATGCTGATTTCACACTGACTCAACACTGACCTTACGCTAACTGTGCTTTGACTCCATTCTGACGCTTCACTGACTACATTGACTCAATACTTACTCAAGATTTCAACATTGACTTCACACAGCAGCTAAAACTAGGCACAAGGGCTGTAATCGTATCTCTTATCAGAGAAAAAGGCAGTCGGAATGCCTACATTATACATAACTGATCTAATTGTATCACATCAGGAACTGTCTACAGTAAATGTGAACTTTTATTTCACTCCCCTCCCAGAGGAGGAAGAGGAGGAGCTTGAGCAGGAAGAGGAAGAGGAAGAGGAAGATGAGCTGGTGGAGGTGGAAGAAGAGGCGGAGCTGATTCAGGCGGAACGGATGATTGAGGAGGCGGAGCTTCATGGCAGAGGCGGGAAGAAGAAGAGTAAAATAGACATTGCGGTGAAGGAGCTGGAAGGAATTATGCTGGCGATGAGCCTGAACAGTATGGAGAGAGACCCAGCACTGAACACCGACGGCTGGCAGGTACTGCACACGGTTTACCTGGCCCCGCCCTCATGTTATACCTGGCCTCGCCCTCATGTTATATCTGGCCCCGCCCTCATGGTTTACCTGGCCCCGCCCTCATGGTTTACCTGGCCCCGCCCTCATGTTTTACCTGGCCCCGCCCTCATGTTTTACCTGGCCCCGCCCTCATGGTTTACCTGGCCTCGCCCTCATGGTTTACCTGGCCCCGCCCTCATGTTTTACCTGGCCCCGCCCTCATGGTTTACCTGGCCCCGCCCTCATGTTTTACCTGGCCACGCCCTCATGGTTTACCTGTCCCCGCCCTCATGTTTTACCTGGCCCCACCCTCATGTTTTACCTGGCCCCGCCCTCATGGTTTACCTGGCCCCGCCCTCATGTTTTACCTGGCCCCGCCCTCATGTTTTACCTGGCCCCGCCCTCATGGTTTACCTGGCCCCGCCCTCATGTTTTACCTGGCCCCGCCCTCATGGTTTACCTGGCCCCGCCCTCATGTTTTACCTGGCCCCGCCCTCATGGTTTACCTGGCCCCGCCCTCATGGTATACCTCGGTTACATTATATGTTCACTAAAAGGCAGCTGCAGACAGAGATAGATGAGCCATATATATTTTGAGTGTTGCTGTGCAAGTCTGTACTGTCTGTGTGACTGATATGACTGAGCTAGTATTTGGGTGGGTGAATGGCAGGAAAGAGGTTGCTGTGCGTGTGCGTGCGTGCGTGCGTGCGTGTGTGTGCGTGTGTGCGTGCGCGTGTGTGTACGTGTGTGTGTGCGTGCGTGCGTGTGTGTGTACGCGTGTGTGTGCGTGCGTGCGTGTGTGTGTGTGTCTGACCACACCCTCTGCCTGCACAGATTCAGAAAGCGCAGAGGAAGAAGATGAAGAATCGGATCCGCAGGGAGCTGACGAAGAGCACAGCCATGACCGAGGAAGAGGAGGGAGCTCTGCACGACATCTGGAGACTCACACTACATGAGCGCTGGAGGCTCTACCGGTATTCTGCCTGTCACATCATACGCATACGCATACGCATATCATATCAGCCATACACAAGGAGGAACGCTGAGAGGGTTACAGACAGGGGGAAAGCAGAGAGGGGTACAGACAGGGGGAAAGCAGAGAGGGGTACAGACAGGGGGAAAGCAGAGAGGGGTACAGACAGGGGGAAAGCAGAGAGGGGTACAGACAGGGGAAAGCAGAGAGGGGTACAGACAGGGGGAAAGCAGAGAGGGGTACAGACAGGGGGAAAGCAGAGGGGTACAGACAGGGGGAAAGCAGAGAGGGGTACAGACAGGGGGAAAGCAGAGGGGTACAGACAGGGGGAAAGCAGAGGGGTACAGACAGGGGGAAAGCAGAGAGGGGTACAGACAGGGGGAAAGCAGAGAGGGGTACAGACAGGGGGAAAGCAGAGAGGGGTACAGACAGGGGGAAAGCAGAGGGGTACAGACAGGGGGAAAGCAGAGAGGGGTACAGACAGGGGGAAAGCAGAGAGGGGTACAGACAGGAGCAGAGAGGGGTACAGACAGGGGGAAAGCAGAGAGGGGTACAGACAGGGGGAAAGCAGAGAGGGGTACAGACAGGGGGAAAGCAGAGAGGGGTACAGACAGGGGGAAAGCAGAGGGGTACAGACAGGGGGAAAGCAGAGAGGGGTACAGACAGGGGGAAAGCAGAGAGGGGTACAGACAGGAGCAGAGAGGGGTACAGACAGGGGGAAAGCAGAGAGGGGTACAGACAGGGGGAAAGCAGAGAGGGGTACAGACAGGGGGAAAGCAGAGAGGGGTACAGACAGGGGGAAAGCAGAGAGGGGTACAGACAGGGGGAAAGCAGAGAGGGGTACAGACAGGGGGAAAGCAGAGAGGGGTACAGACAGGAGCAGAGAGGGGTACAGACAGGGGGAAAGCAGAGAGGGGTACAGACAGGGGGAAAGCAGAGAGGGGTACAGACAGGGGGAAAGCAGAGAGGGGTACAGACAGGGGGAAAGCAGAGAGGGGTACAGACAGGGGGAAAGCAGAGAGGGGTACAGACAGGGGGAAAGCAGAGAGGGGTACAGACAGGAGCAGAGGGGTACAGACAGGAGGAAAGCAGAGAGGGGTACAGACAGGGGGAAAGCAGAGAGGGGTACAGACAGAAGGAAAGCAGAGAGGGGTACAGACAGGAGGAGAGCAGAGAGGGGTACAGACAGGGGGAAAGCAGAGAGGGGTACAGACAGGGGGAAAGCAGAGAGGGGTACAGACAGGGGGAAAGCAGAGAGGGGTACAGACAGGGGGAAAGCAGAGAGGGGTACAGACAGGAGCAGAGGGGTACAGACAGGAGGAAAGCAGAGAGGGGTAGAGAAGGGATCACAGCTCAGACGGTTCCATGGTGATGGATCAAACTCCAAACCGCATGAGGGGACTTGTATATGCTCCACACGTCTTGCCATCAAATCAGAATTTGTACTGCGGATATAAAGGAGAGCAGAGATGGCTGGTAGATAATTTAGGGCTTATCAGACAGTGGGAAGAAGGCTGCTGATTAATTTAGCTGATTATAATTCAGTCATTCAATGAGAGGTGTTGTTCAATGGCCCTGTAATGTCTAGAACAGAGAGCAGGACATAAATAGCTTGTTCACAATGTGCTTTGTAAGTGACGGTGTTTATTTAGATGATTGTTGTTGAGCAGCGCTGTTGTAACTGACGTGCTTGTGCATCGCGGCAGGTTCTGGCTCTGGCGGTATCAGACAGACATGCGGACGAAGGCGCTGCAGTCGGAGCAGGTCTACCAGGACGCGGCCGAGCGGCTGTCGGAGATTCGGCTGCGTCAGCACCTCTGCGTCCTTCGGGAGGCGCGGGTCATCGGCATGACGACCACCGGAGCGGCCAAGTACCGGCAGGCCCTGCAGGAGATTGGGCCCCGCCTCATCATTGTGGAGGAGGCGGCCGAGGTCCTGGAAGCACACACCATCACCACCCTGAGCCGGGCCTGCCAGCATCTCATCCTCATTGGAGACCATCAGCAGGTGAGCCACGCCCTTATTAGGCCCCGCCTCTTTCCCGACTTTCCATGGAGACCCATCAGCAGGGAAGTCCCGCCCTTATCCAACTTTCCATGGAGACCACCATCCGGTAGGTCCCGCCCCTTATCCAAATCTCCATGGAGACCACCAGTATGTAGGTCCCGCCCCTTATCCAAATCTCCATGGAGACCACCAGTATGTAGGCCCCGCCCATTTTCCAAATTTACATGGAGACCACCAGCAGGTAAGCCCCGCTCCTTATTCAACCCTGGGAGGGTTCGGAGCGCGTACTGGACAGTTTATCCGAGCGTCTGTACATTCAAGTCTAAAAAATGGCTTTAACGGATTTCTGTGCTTTAACGGATTTCTGCGCTTTAACGGATTTCTGTGCTTTAACGGATTTCTGTGCTTTAACGGAACACACTCTTTATGATCGGATCTACGCAAAGACATGTTCAGAACTGAAAATGGTCTCTTGCATCCAAATACAAGGATTAGGCTGTGCGATGTTTCCAGTGCTGTAATGTTTGCTTGCAGGCATGTCGCCTTAATGAGAGGTTTCTTGGTGTTGTTCAGAAGTACAAAGGCCAAAGGCTTTGCTAATTCATCAGTGAGAGCATTAGCCAGATAAAGAGCTTTATTTGAGCATAATGTGATGTCGAGGGGGAAAGAGCTCTCCCCTCGAAGTCAAACCGTTACAATGTGCCTCAGATCTGCAGACACATTCAGGCTTTAACCCTCATATTGCCTTCTGGGATAATTCAACCCACTTCAGTGTTTGACGCCTGATTCAGACGTCTCTTAAAAGCCAGTTAACCTTTTTGTTTTCATCTTCACACGATGTGAATTCTTCTAAGTTGTTGAGATTAAATAGTAAACATGCAATAAACATAATGCTATGTCCTGTACCAACTTTGTATAAAAGGTGTTGTGTGGGGCCATTTGTGGGATAGCTGTATAAAATGTAAGAAAATATACAAGCTTTTTTATTTTTTACCTCTGATTTTTTGTGGGTGATTCTAGTGGCACTTTCCAATACAGGATTTAAACTTCACAAACTTTTTCTTACCTCAGGCTCTAAAATGAGATGTTTCATCAGATTTTTTATATTTAGGGATAAAAGGCGAGTCAATTAGGTGACACATAAAAGGTGAAACAGAAAGTGTCACTTCAGTTTATGTCAAGACAATATGGCCGCCGCCATCATATGAAACTTTATTGTTCAAGTCACCTGTACCAGCGATCGAGAGAATATCCTCTTCAGGGGATAATAATGATTGGTTTATCTAGTTAACAATCTATTTATCTGTCCATTGATCCAGAACACACCCTTTGTATTGACTCTTAGTGGTGTAACAGTAACTAAACCGTTTTAAAACTGGAATATCCATTTTCACTGTCAGAGTAATGTCCACCAATCAGCGTGCAGTGCATCACACCCACGCATGCTTTTTCCATGACCTCTGACCTTTGACTGCTGACCCCTGACTTTGTGCGTCCACAGCTTCGCCCCAGCGCCACCGTGTACGAGCTGGCCAAGAACTTCAATCTGGAGGTGTCCCTGTTCGAGAGGCTCGTCAAGCTCGATTTCCCCTTCGTCCGGCTCAACTACCAGGTCAGCATGCAGGTGGAGAGGCAGCCTAGTCCAGCTTCGGTACCTGTAGTTAGGAGCACACCTCACTCTGGCCTGCGTCATCCTTTCATTTTTATGACCCCGCCCGTGCGCGGGTCTGCCGTTACTCCTGAGCACTAATCCTTTTCACGGTTTTCTCTTCTCTCGCTCTCTCTCTCGCTCTCTCTCTCTCTCCTCTCCCCCCCCCTCTCTCTCTCTCTCCTCTCCCCCCCCCCCTCTCTTTCTCTCTCTTTCTCTCTCTCGCTGTGTCCCGCAGCACCGGATGCGGCCAGAAATCGCCCGTCTCCTGACACCGCACATCTACTCAGAGCTGGAGAACCACCCGTCTGTTTATGAATACGAAAACATCAAGGTTTGCCCGACCACGCCTGCGCTCTTCATCTCTGTGTTTTTTAAATGGATTTGGGTATATTTTCTGGCAGACTGCACTTTGAAGGAGACATCCTTCTGTTAATGCAAGCAGAACGATGAGGAGGAGAAATCCATCTAAGAAAAACATTAAAAGGTGTAAAACTAAGGAAGCTAAGTCCTCCTGTCTCAATGTATCCTCTTCCCTGACAGGGGCTGCTCACTAACCTGTTCTTTGTGGAGCACCAGTACCCCGAGGAGGAGATCCAGGATGGACGGAGCCACCAGAACCAGCACGAGGCCCTGTTCGTGGTGGCTCTGTGTCGATACCTCCTGTGTCAGGACTACCAGCCGTCCCAGATCACCATCCTCACCACCTACACAGGCCAGCTGCACTGCCTGCGCAAACTGCTCCCAGCTGCGCAGTTCTCCGGGGTCAAAGTGCATGTGGTGGACAAATACCAGGGGGAGGAGAACGACATCATCCTGCTGTCTCTGGTGCGTAGCAACCTGGAAGGGCGGGTGGGCTTCCTGCAGATCGCCAACCGCGTGTGTGTGGCGCTGTCGCGCGCCAAGAAGGGCCTGTACTGCGTGGGGAACCTGGGCCTATTTGGCAGGGTGCAGTTGTGGAGCGGCATCCTCCACACACTGAGCGAGGCGGGTCAGGTGGGCCCCGCCCTCACCCTGTGCTGCCAGAACCACCCGGAGACCCGCACGCTGGTCGCCCGCGCCGACGACTTCCGGCAGGCGCCCGAGGGGGGCTGTGCCCTGCCCTGTGAGTTCCGCCTCGACTGCGGCCACGTCTGCACCCGTGCCTGCCACCCCTACGACGCCGACCACAAGAAGTTTGAGTGCGCCAAGCCCTGCCGGAAGGTCCTGTGCACCCTGGGGCACCGCTGCCCGGACCTGTGCTACCAGCAGTGCGATGACTGCCGCGTTCAGGTGGAGAAGGTCATCCCCGACTGCTCACACAAGCAGATGGTGCCCTGCTTCAAGGACCCGCTGGACTTTGTGTGCCAGGTGCCCTGCCAGAAGAGGCTGAAGTGCGGCCACCCTTGCGACATGTTCTGCGGGGAGTGGTGCACCGCCCGCTGCATGGTGCCCGTCTCCAGGGAGCTGAGCTGCGGCCACCGGCAGGAGGACGCGTGTCACTACAGCCACTCGCCCAAGGGGGAACCTCCCTGCAGGACCCCATGTGGCACCACTCTGGCGTGCGGGCACCTTTGTCGTGGGACCTGCCACGAGTGCCACCAGGGCCGCTTCCACCAGCCGTGCGGGAATCCATGCGGGCGCCCGCTGGTCTGCTCGCACCCGTGCGCCGAGCCCTGCACCAGAGAGTGCCCGCCGTGCCGTCGTCCGTGCCAGAACCGCTGCGTGCACAGCGTCTGCCGGAGGACCTGCGGACAGTCGTGCGCGCCCTGCGTGGAGCCGTGCTCCTGGAGCTGCCCCCACCACCAGTGCAGCCGGCTCTGCCATGAGCCCTGCGACCGCCCGCCGTGCAACCGCCGCTGCGACAAGACCCTGGCCTGTGGGCACGCCTGCATCGGGCTCTGCGGCGAGACGTGCCCCAACCGCTGCCGCGTCTGCCACCGTGACGAGGTCACTGAGATCTTCTTTGGCGATGAGGACGAGCCGCTGGCCTCGTTTATCCAGCTGGAGGACTGCGGGCACATCTTCGAGTCAGCCGCCATGGACCGCTACATGAGCATGGGCGCCCAGGGGGGCGGGGGCGAGCAGCAAGCGGCCATCCAGCTGAAGGAGTGCCCGCGGTGTCGCACACCCGTCCGCCGAAACCTGCGCTACGGAGCCCACGTCAACCGCTGCCTGGCGGAGATTGAGGCCGTCAAGGCAAAGATCAACGGCTCGCCCGCCGAGATTGAGGGGAGGCGCGAGGAGCTGCTGGAACTCCTGAAGAGGAGGACTCACCTGCAGCGGCACCTTCCCCAGGTGCTCCGGGAGCTAAGGGAGCAGCTGGAAATTCGGGAGCACAGTCTGCGGGACCTGTGGGTGCTGGAGAACAGAGCGGCCTTCCTGGAGAGCCTGGGCAAGCAGATGGGTGCGGTGGAGAAAATGTCGGTTGAGGATGGGCGGGAGGTCGCCCGACGGGTCGACGAGTGCCGTCGCTGGCTGGTGCACCCCCAGACCCGCTTTTCCGAGCAGCAGGCGGCGGACCTTCAGGGCGAGACGGTGCGACTAGCTTGCCTGGCCGAGCTCAACGTGCTCTGCAAACAGGCTGGCCGCGGGGCCCAGGAGGCGCGCGACGAGATTGCGGCCCTCAGGGCGGTGCTGGAGGGGACCGCCCCTTTCGCCCAGAGCGACGAGCAGGACGCCAAGAGGTCGCTCAAGGAGCTTGCCGAAAAGCTGCCGTGTGAAGGGCTGGGGATCACAGACAAGGAGCGGGTCATGATCGTCGGCGCCATCGGCCTGCCCAAGGGGCACTGGTACAAGTGCCAAAACGGGCACGTCTACGCCATCGGGGACTGTGGGGGGGCCAATCAGAGTGGGACATGTCCTGAGTGCAACGTGGCGATAGGCGGGGTCAGCCATGAGCTCACCAGCGGAAACCAGGTGGCGACGGAGATGGACGGCGCCCAACATTCCGCCTGGTCTGATGCCGCCAACCTTCTGAACTTTGACCTCGACCACCTACAGCTGTGACGCTCCTGAACTTTGACCTTGACCGACTCCTTTTGTTGAAAACATTCGCCGCACATCACAGTAAAATAATGAAACAATAACAAAAATCAGAAATTAAGTCAATAATAAGAACAGAACATGAACAGAACAACGGTCATTTACCGACAAACAAAGGACTTTTTTTCTTGACCTGTCCTGATTTTAATATCTGATTTCTTTTCTTTTGTGCAATTCTTCTTTTGAATTTGCTTTTAAAAACAGTCTATCAAGGGTCTTCCAAAGCTTTCATAGAGCTGGATATTTTACTGAAGCATGTTCAGGTTAAGCACTTTTCTAACAGCTGGAATGGCACTGCCCACCTACAACCTCTCAGATCCCTGACCAATACTCGACAGAGATTCACAAAATGGATGCTCTTCTGAGTGAGAAAGATCTTGACCCATCCTTTTAATTTAGACATAAGACAAGACTTCACTCGATGCTTTCTAATGAATTGCAACATAGTACCTTAACTATTTTGAGGAGAACTTATTAATTTCTGGATATATCACTTCACCTGCCAGCTTCGTCTTCAGCGTTTTAACAAAGGACATCGACACACTGGATCTAGAATGATGGAGACTTATTTTATGCTTATATTTAATGAAGTTGTGCCTTAAAAATCTTTTACTGGAATATAGCTACCGCGACTATTGGTGAATATTTAATTAGAGGCTATTTTTGAATCATAAAAGATTTAATGCAGACTCATACGCTGTAGGATTTTTAGAAAAAGCTTTGAAGTGCTTGAATTCTTTGCACAGAAAGATTTTTCTGTTGATCTACTTAACCTTAATACTTGAACACATTTGAATGAGTGATTATCTATTACACTGGCTTAAAATAAGGATGACAGCAGCTTCCCTGGTTTTGTGTCGATCATTAAGAATAGAGAGACCTTGTGACTGTAATGACAGCGAGAGAAAGGCGCACTTATGAAATAAAGAACGATCCTTTTCCTCTTCGTTCTTGTGTGTAATTCCTCTTTTCAAGCAGCAGGTGGCAGCAGCAGCACATTGTGGATGGAGAAAAAGAGTTGCGCTGATACACAAGCCCTTCCATAAACAAAAAGGACAAACTCTCACCGCACAAATCAAGTTACCATGGATATATGTTTTGTAGATGGGCTCTGGAAAAGAGATCTACATTAAATGTACAAGTGGCACACAAAAAATACTTTTGGTTTCTGCTTTTAATTAGGCTGTGGGTGCCTTGAGTTGCTAAAGGATACATTTAAGGAGCACCTGTTTTACAAAGCAGCAGAATAAGATGAGGAAGTGCACTCTGTACGGAACACAGATGGCAGCTAATGTACGACTGCCAGAACTTTCAACAGACAACGTGTTTTTGTCAGTGAAGCATAGCACTAATCAAAGTGGCCATTTTGTCTCCAAACTACATAAATGGAGGAGGGCTGGTGCTTCCATCGGAGGCACTTTGCAGCCGAGTGCGTCAGCCCGAGTGATAAATGCAGCCCTGTCACTGTGTGGAGCTGTAGCCCAAACTCTGCTCTCTGCAGAAAAGAATGTAAACGGACACAGTGCTGCGGGTATTAATGGCCTTACGGTGTGTGTGTGTGTGTGTGTGTGTGTGGGGCTGGAGAGAGAAATGGTGAGATCACATGAAAGTGCGCGCTGTCATCCTGATCCCCCTCTTTTACACCACTCATACCATGCAGTCCTGATCCCCCTATTTTACACCACTCATACCATGCAGTCCTGATCCCCCTCTTTTACACCACTCATACCATGCAGTCCTGATCCCCCTCTTTTACACCACTCATACGATGCAGTCCTGATCCCCCTCTTTTACACCACTCATACCATGCAGTCCTGATCCCCCTCTTTTACACCGCTCATACCATGCAGTCCTGATCCCCCTCTTTTACACCACTCATACCATGCAGTCCTGATCCCCCTCTTTTACACCACTCATACCATGCAGTCCTGATCCCCCTCTTTTACACCACTCATACCATGCAGTCCTGATCCCCCTCTTTTACACCACTCATACCATGCAGTCCTGACCCCCTCTTTTACACCACTCATACCATGCAGTCCTGATCCCCCTCTTTTACACCACTCATACCATGCAGTCCTGATCCCCCTCTTTTACACCACTCATACCATGCAGTCCTGATCCCCCTCTTTTACACCACTCATACCATGCAGTCCTGATCCCCCTCTTTTACACCACTCATACCATGCAGTCCTGATCCCCCTCTTTTACACCACTCATACCATGCAGTCCTGATCCCCCTCTTTTACACCACTCATACCATGCAGTCCTGATCCCCCTCTTTTACACCACTCATACCATGCAGTCCTGATCCCCCTCTTTTACACCACTCATATCATGCAGTCCTGATCCCCCTCTTTTACACCACTCATACCATGCAGCCCTGATCCCCCTCTTTAACACCGCTCATACCATGCAGTCCTGATCCCCCTCTTTTACACCACTCATACCATGCAGTCCTGATCTCTCTTTTACACCACTCATACCATGCAGTCCTGATCCCCCTCTTTTACACCACTCATACCATGCAGTCCTGATCCCCCTCTTTAACACCACTCATACCATGCAGTCCTGATCCCCCTCTTTAACACCACTCATACCATGCAGTCCTGATCCCCCTCTTTTACACCACTCATACCATGCAGTCCTGATCTCTCTTTTACACCACTCATACCATGCAGTCCTGATCCCCCTCTTTTACACCGCTCATATCATGCAGTCCTGAACAGAGGAGAACTCTTTAAATTTTTTAATTTGTAATAATAACACTGTCCTTTTGACTTTTGTTTCATTCAAGGGTCACCCAGAGTTCCACAAGCCAAAAAGGGCAGGCGTTAAAATCCAGAAACACTCATTTTCATCACCATGTGTAATGGGACAGGAGTTGATTATTTTAGCAACAGGGCTTCCAGAAATAGCTCCATGGTGAAAGATGGACCTCTGCGCTTACCATGTAACGTCACAAAAATATAAACGAGAGGTAACTGCTCGGCGAAGAAATACTCATGCAATAAAGCAGAGAGAGGTTCCTAATATCAGGGAGAGCTAGATCATGAGATATTAAACAAGAACGGATGGGCTATGCAACTCGATTCAAAGAGGCCTACAACTGCTGAGATGCAAATAATGCAACACATTCTCCAGTCTGCAGAAATCAGATTTGAGGAACAATTTTCAGCTCAATATCTAATTTCATACATGAATCCTATGGAATCTTACAGCATTAGCAAAGGCTGATGCAAAAACCACAACTTCCTATATTAGTGAGGGTGACTCACCGTCTTCTGCTATCTGGCCTTTAGCCAAATAAAAAAAGCACACTGTGTATTGGGCTGACAGATATGAAGGAAGATGTGCGGTTGTTTTATCAGAAAGTAAATGCTGAAGAAGCAGAACGCATGAAGTGAAGGACACGGGGATAGTGAAGGACACGGGGATAGTGAAGGACACGGGGATAGTGAAGGAGACGGGGATAGTGAAGGACACGGGGATAGTGAAGGACACGGGGATAGCTCTGCTGTGCTGATGTTGGGCTGCTGTTCTTGCCCGGGGCGTCAGCTTTACCCTCGCAGTGAGGGCCGGCCTGACATCCGGCGCTCAGCACCATTTTATCTAAATCTCAAAAGCTCTTTAAACATTCCATTTAGATTTTAAATAGAAGCTTCCCTCACTGACAGTAAATGTACATTTACAGGGAATAGTCATATGGTATGTTATGGTATGTTATGACACCACTGACGCAAGTGAGCTAACCATGCCGTACCAAGTGACATACGCCGTTTGCCTATTTAGAGTTATTAAGCATTCATTCATTTCTGTGTAGTGCTTAAGAAGGACTTGTATAGGTCTTATAAAGGACCATTCATAGAAAATATTACCATAAAGCCTTATATTAACTGTACATGATTAACTGTATATTAACTTAAATTAACTGTAAAGTCTTATATTAACTGTACACGATTAACCGTATATTACCTTAAATTAACTGTAAAGTCTTATATTAACTGTACATGATTAACAGTATATTACCTTAAATTAACTGTAAAGTCTTATATTAACTGTACATGATTAACCGTATATTACCTTAAATTAACTGTAAAGTCTTATATTAACTGTACATGATTAACTGTATATTAACTTAAATTAACTGTAAAGTCTTATATTAACTGTACACGATTAACCGTATATTACCTTAAATTAACTGTAAAGTCTTATATTAACTGTACATGATTAACAGTATATTACCTTAAATTAACTGTAAAGTCTTATATTAACTGTACATGATTAACCGTATATTACCTTAAATTAACTGTACATGATTAACCGTATATTACCTTAAATTAACTGTAAAGTCTTATATTAACTGTACATGATTAACCGTATATTACCTTAAATTAACTGTAAAGTCTTATATTAACTGTACATGATTAACCGTATATTACCTTAAATTAACTGTAAAGTCTTATATTAACTGTACATGATTAACCGTATATTACCTTAAATTAACTGTAAAGTCTTATATTAACTGTACATGATTAACTGTATATTACCTTAAATTAACTGTAAAGTCTTATATTAACTCTACAATTTGGATTTTCCCTCTATCATGAGTGCAATGTGTTGTCACAAAAATGTTTATGTTTCCTAGGCAACGCTTTATAGAATGCGTCTATGCACCATAACACTATAAGTGAATGTATTATAACACCATAACATTATAGGTAAATGTGTTATAACACCATAACATTATAGGTGAATGTATTATAACACCCTAACATGACTGAATGTATTATAACACCATAGCATTATAAGTGAATACATTATAACATCATAACATTATAAGTGAATGTATTATAACACATGGCTCCTATCATGATGCTTAGCATCTAAATTAACCTTTGAAATGGTTTATATGGTAAAATTTTCAATTCATAATTGTGCCACATTTTTGTATGGTCTTAAACATCAAAGAATATGCTTTGGTCTAAGGTTTATTTTCAGTACAAAAATTTCCACTTTATTTTTTCAGAGGGTACAATATTTGTTTACATCTGATATGTCTTTTGCAGTCTTCCTTTTGAACCCAATTTGCATATATTTCTCACAGTTAAGAGCATGTATTGTGTATCTCATTTCAGTTACTAACTGTTGGTTTGAGCACATCACTGTTTATTTAATTTCTTGAGTGTGAATGCGGATGATTTCCCAACTTAAAAGAAGGTCATTTTTCCAATGTACTGATGTGGAATATTATTAACATGGCCACCCCCCCAATTTACATATTCAGAAACTGTTGATATTAATCATTCCAGATGGTGACCTTGAGTGACAAGCAATGTTATCGCAGGCAGCGATGTTATGGGAATGTATTTTGTATCGATTATATTTTCGGGGTGTTTCAAAATGAACATTTGCTAAATGAATTGTGTGTTAACGAGGGAGGAGACCAGAGTGCTGGGTGTGTTTCGGATTTACATCGCTAAGCAGGGTGCGTGAGGAAAGCGAAGGGGCGAGAGAGATGCTTTCACCACATTTACTCTCTCGGGTCTTTTACATGTGTTAACTAGGGTTGGGTGCCGAACTCTGTACTTTTAAGGGTACCGTCCGAATTACGCCGGTACTACCGAGTACCGATTCGCGTAAAATCAATCGATGCCAAATTTCGGTTGGCTACCTGAGAGCGCGTCTGGGTGAGAGAGTTGAGAGAAAGATTGAGAGCGAAACAACGGCTGTGTCCCAAATCTCATACTTCCGTGCTCCGCACTACCGTATTTCGCTATGGACTCACATGGATGCGCGTGCTCGCTAACGCGTGCTCGGAGCATGGAAGTATGCGATTTGGGACACAGTTTACGAGTCTCTTTAATGAACTGTGGAAGCAAGAAACAGTGATATTGCACACTCTGATACAATAGGTGGCGGTATGCACCTTTCCGTTGGGGTCTTTCTGCCATTAAACACAGAGAAGAAGAATAATAAGAAGAAGAAGAGACTACAGCTGTGTCCCAAATCGGATACTTCCATGCTCCGAGCACACATAGCGAGCAAGGCAGTGCGGAGCACGGCAGTATGCGATTTGGGACACAGCCGTACAACTGAGAGCGATATTAGGTCACCCATGCAGCTTGTTCTCAACTAGTGATGGGCATTCCGGCTCTTTTCAGTGAGTCAGTTCATTTGGCTCTGCTCACCAATAAGAGCCGGCTCTTTCGGCTCCCAAACGGCTCTTCGTTCAGTAGCATTTCCGGGTTTTCAAAATCGGCCAAAGTTAGCGATATTTTGACCTATGATTGGTGTTTGTGCACATCTATCACTTAAATTGTTCAAAGGAATCTTACTCTACCTTCTAATTACCAAAATAACATTATTTTGCATTTTGTTTGTTATAAAAACCTTAATAAATATAAAAACAGTAAGACGCTATTACACGTGCATTGAAAGTAGGGCATTTTTATGTCTTGAAATAAATTGCGCAATAAACACAGTGCGTTGTTGAACATTTCGAAACAAAATAGACACTCATAAAATAGAACATAATATTCCGTCATAACAAAAAAAAAAAATGCATAAAAAAATAAATGTGCAAAACTGCAGCATCAGAACAATTAAACTGTTTTTTTAATTGTTATTAATGTTATTTTCTTCTAGTGGTTTTATTTATTTTTGGCCTAAAACATTATTCTTTTTGATTACAGATGAAACTTGAAGGAAAAAAACGAATAAAAGTTCCACCAAGACCACAAGCGCACAACTAAAATTATGACCATAACACCACTATACTTGTCTTGTGTTCATTTACAAAACAAATCGGCTCTTCAGATATGCGAGTCGGCTCAAAGAGCTCAAAGAGCCGACTCGTTCGCGAACGACACACCACTATTCTCAACACAGTCAGTCAGGGCAATGGCGAGCCGAAAGCGGTCGTAAGTGTGGTTACACTTTTCAAAACCTGACGCAGACAATGCTCGCTGTGATGCGAAATGCAAAGCTGGCCATGGCAACACGTCTAACCCTAGGAAACACCTGGTCAAACACAAATAATTTCTAAAAGCTGAAGAGTGAACCGTATTTGATAGCATGAAAGCCAAGTCCCCCACATAAGCCACAGCACGCCTGCAGCCAGCGCCGAAGAAGTTGAACCCTCCATGGACGTTGACGACGAAACTAACCCTAACCCAACAGCATCGACATGTTCAGGTAATGCAGACATGCAAACTTGTCACCTTTCAGCGAAAATCGCCGTTTTGAATTCAAAATATGTGATTCGTGTAGATCCGATGAGTTTTTGAAATTGTGTGTGTGTGTGTGTTGGGGGGGCATAACATTACCTGAGTTACGCTAGGTAGTTGGCTAACTTACAGCTGTTAACGTTACTTGTATACGTAGTGTAGAAATCGTGTGACGTGCGACCTCCGAGTAATTCTCTGTCTTCCTAAAATCTTTTTAAAATAACCACCTTTTAAAAAGACTGTCATTTGACAGTCGTTAGATGTGAGCTGCTCTCCTCGGACGGGTTTTTGTAAAGATATATCGAAGTCGTGTAGTGTGATCTTGACTTTAAACTATTTTTTTTACGATGACACTTATTTGCCTGGTTTGCTTCAACACTTGTCAGCACCGCAAATGTGAACGGTACCCAACCCTAGTGATAACTGCTCACTACTGTTCAAAGAAAGACGGTAAAACAATAAGAGATGAATAATAAACATGTACGAGTGTAATAAAAGGAACAGAATAATAAACATTTGTGAGTTTGCTGAAGTAATACACACATAATGTGTTGGGCAAGTCACCTGTTCTAGCTGTGGAAAAGAAAATACTCATTGGAGGACAAATCGGTTTGTCTGTCTGTAAATCTGTCCATGTACAACAGAACTATTCCTCTCAGATAAATAAATTGCTTAGAAGAATATGAATATGAATATCATCTTTCCATAAATGAATTGTGCTGTTGGAGGACGTCCCTAACCCTGTGCACCACCCCCAGCCTTATGATGTGGTCACAAACTAGGAACCCATCTCCCCCATGGACTTGTTCGCCCAAACCTCAGATGTTCTCAGGAGCACTGAGTGTGCATTGCAGTGTGTGTGAAACTATCGTCTGCTCTTCAGGAGTGGCCGACGAAAAGGGACCCAATCACGCCCTTAATTGGCACAAAACATTTTCGTTTAAGATACTCTCAGCCAGGATATGAATTTGTGTTCGTGCCGGAATGTAGTATTCATTTCAATTCCATTCATTTGATATAAAAAAATAGTTCCATTAGTAGGGCTGTGATCCCAGCTTGACAGACAGAGCAGGAATATTGACTGCCAAAGGGACTTATTCTCCAGCCCGTTACTGTACTGGGGCCTCATGTCACGAGACTCATACATACTAATGGGGATTTTATCAAGAATGACCTAAAAGCAAGAATTATCTTTACTGACTTAAGTTACAAATGGAAACCTGACATAGGAAATTGGCGTGCACTTATTCCCCAAAAGAAATGAATAGAAATCATTTGCAGAGATCTACCAGGAAAATAATAATGTGGACAAAATATTTTTATTTGGATTCCTTAACTGTGGTAAGGGTAAGTTTGAGATATGTTTTGTGTCAGCAGAACAAAACATTAAAAGCGTGTGCTTCCAAGCAAACGAGATTAAACTCACAGCGTGACCAAGAGAGACGCGGGCTGCTGGGGTGTTGAAGCTATTGAATACCCAGCTTTGATTAAGTAACTTCAGACCTATTCAAAAATATCTAAGCTTTAATATATATATATATCCCTATGTAATCATCTGTAATAATAATCCTTTATCACTGACTTACAAAACCTCCCGGGTATCATTATTGTTATTAGTAACCCCAATCATAATTAACCAAGGTCAAAATAAAAATTGGTTGGTTTTGTGGCTAATAGCAAACTTTTGCTCCATACCTGCCATTGTAAGGCCAGCAGGTCATTTTAATAAATATCTAAACTTCTGTGAACAAATAAAATATTCTTCATTGTACAGAAATACAGTTTGGGCCAATGCAAAACATATAATAAAACTGCAGTAATATCAAAGCCCCAGAAAGCATAGAGACAAGTAGATATTTATCAGAAGAACACCAACTCCACTGATTAACAAACAATTTGTTAATGAATAAATAGATCAATTTGTCTGCCAAGACCTGTTTTGATGGAAGCATCCTTTCACTGCAGTAACTTCTGTACGTTGTACATAAATGTTACTGTTTTACAAATGACTTGGTTGCTGCAGAAATGACTGGAACATAAGCAGTGATTGGTTGTTGCAGGAGGGACTGGAACATAAGCAGTGATTGGTTGCTGCAGGAGGGACTGGAACATAAGCAGTGATTGGTTGTTGCAGGAGGGACTGGAACATAAGCAGTGATTGGTTGTTGCAGGAGGGACTGGAACATAAGCAATGATTGGTTGTTGCAGGAGGGTCTGGAACATAAGCAGTGATTGGTTGTTGCAGGAGGGACTGGAACATAAGCAGTGATTGGTTGTTGCAGGAGGGTCTGGAACATAAGCAGTGATTGGTTGTTGCAGGAGGGACTGTGGAGGTTGGACTGGACAGCTGACCCCTGTAACACCTTTGTGGGAGACAGTTCACCAGTTGAACCAGGTGGGCGTTTCACATTGGTGGTGTTTGGGGTGAACATGAGTGCACTAGGAGCATGTGAGGTGCTGTACATCATGATTTTATTACATCCATTAAAATGACGCACTCTACGTTTTCTCAGTTATGATAAGGCAACAGAGTCGAATGTTTTAGCATAATGCCTTTCCCAATGAATGGGCGTTACATGCTTTCACATCATAACTCTAAAATGTATGTGCTTTGCAGGTATGCGTATTCGAGAGAAACTGCTTGATCAGAGCCCATCTTTTCAGGTACGCTATTAACAAATGCATTCTGAACTTGTAGCAGCACATACAAAAAGGTAAAATACATTGTGAAAAGTTTATACTGGCAGAATGGAAATGACGGGCCAAACAAATATAAATATAACCTTATGTCTGTTTTTTTCAATTTGGAAATAGAAATACCACAACAAAACAAACCTTTCCATACATTATGTATTATAACAGAAGAATGACTGCTGTATTGACACCAAATTTGTTTAACTTAAGAAAGCTAACTACTCAGCAACAACATTTAGATAAAATGTGATAAAATGTGATCCTTCAGTGCAACGCAAGTACTGTAACAAGTTTCAGCTGTGCTTTGTGGTCACCTGACTCTAGTACAATTTAAGCATTAATTTGTTCCAAAAGCAATTTGTCTGCTGAGCAGTGGTGAGAGTGAGGGGGAGGTTGGGCTTGGAGTTATAGCCCGATGGACACCATTAAATTGGTGTCTGTAAAGGTGAAATGTTACAGTTGGTCATTTATCTAATTTCTTTCTCTCATCTCTCTCTCTCTCTCTCTCTCTCTCTCTCTCGCTCTATCCATTAGAGAAGAGAACTCTATTCTACCTTTCCCCATTTTCTACATTTTAATGTATGTCTGTGGTGCTAAATTGCCCACTAGTATAATAAAAAAAAAACGGATTGACTGATTGGTAGATTGATTAATTGAAAGATTAATGGGAGAATAGATTGATTGACTGATTGATTTCTACATTGTCATGCTGACATTTTTTTAAAATGTGCCATTTTATAAACAGCACTGTGGTGAGAACAGCTAGCCATCATTACACCGGAAAAAACTGCAGAGCCAGGTAAGCTGAACTGACTGGCATCATGGTACATCAAAGGGAACACATTTGGACATTGAGACACACATGTGAGAGAAAAATCCCCTGATTTTTCTGTATCTGCAATGCTTGTCGGAGAAGAGGAAATGAGAGAGAACATCAAAGAGTGCAGTTGGCTCTTCACCTAGAGGGAGCCGTGTCTGTGTTCATCCCCAAAACTGATTTAATCAGGGTGGCGCTGGTTTTAAATGGCAGCCCGTCGTTCAGCATTACTCAATCCTTTGCCTCTGTGTAATTACATCATGGGGGGAATAAAACATGAATTTCTTGAATCTTTGTTTATTTACAGACCTGCGGTTTTGTTGTTCTGGATAGGTGATGACTTTCTTGATTTGGGAGTCCAAATTTGAGGTGCTTTTTTTTGTGAATACAGAACTGAGAGATACATTTGGGCATTTGTGTGGTAAAGCTGCTCTGTCCTGATTAACACCCGCTGGTTTGTGCTGGACCTCAGTTGAATACTAAACTGCTTCCTGTTGTTTGAGGTGGCAGTGTAGTGTAACGTTTAGGAATTGGGCTTATAGCTGAAAGGTTGCAGGTTCGATTCCTGTAATGTCACATTTAAAAGCAGGAGCCTTGGTGCTGTGCACAGTGGTAAGAATGTTAATGTGGGCGGGGCTCAGTGACTACTTCCTGTCTTTAGAAAGACAGGAGCCTTGGTGCTGTGCACAGTGGTAAGAACGTTAATGTGAGCGGGGCTCTGTGACTACTTCCTGTCTTTACAAAGGCAGGAGCCTTGGTGCTGTGCACAGAGGTAAGAGCGTGAATGCGAGGCTCGTGACTGCTTCCTGTCATTTGAAAGGCAGGAACCTGGGAGCTTATTTACCATGTTTTCTTCCCCCCTGTATGACCTACGTGTGGTGTTTGGCTTATTGTGTTCATTTTCCCGACAGTATAACTGTTTCTTTAGCCTGACATGTTAGTCAATTTGTATTACAAGAGATTCAGTTTGTGTGCTTTTTGATACATTGTGTTGGTTGATGCTTCATGTGAGGGATTAGAGACGTGTTTGATGTATGTTTTATCATGCGCAGAATTGTAGGCGCACGCAGGTGACATATCATGCGTTATATGTAGAGCAGCAAATGGTATCAGATTGAGAGGCTGCTAGGGACAAGAAATCTGCATGTTACATATTTCAATAAGATGAATGCTTTCGCTTTATCCGTCCTTAAACAAAAAGATTAAATCAGACTTCAGATTCAGATTAAATGCGAAAGGTTGTGAAAGGTAGTGAGAACATTTCTACCACAGACAGCCCACAGTCATCATGGAGGGCTAAAATAGCACATTAAAAAAGTACTGCCTCTAAGCCGAAAAAGCAGCGCACCTGACACGGGATGAGCGGGTTTCTCGCTGCACGACGCCGTTCCAACATAAAATGCATTTTCTCAGTGGCGAGATGAAATAAGCAACAACAAAAGGATTAACATGCAAATGGATTAAGCGCCTGTGGGGAGCCATTGAATATTATGTGGGTAAAGAATGATTAAAAGAAGCTTTCTGATTGAAATGCCCTCGTAAGTATCTCAGTGCCACAGCCCAGTCATTCTGAAGCTGAACAGGGAACCAACAAGCCAGCACAGCACAATGAACTACAGTCACAATATGCTTTTAAATGCCATTCAAATTTATTTTACATTTGGGATTTTAATCTCTACCAATACACCAGTGAGCTGCTAGTAGAAGAGCTTTAGTAGGACTTTGATAGATGAAGATTATTACCATTAACAATCATTCACAAGTGAATGTGAAGGCCATAAAGATCAATGTATTACCACAATTTTCATGTCCCTTACCAACCTTACTGGTTAATATACCAACACAATAATTTAGGGTAGATATACAGTATTTGAGAAGGGAAAAATTCTAAACAAATAATATGCCCAAAGAAGCTGGAGGCCTGGACTGGCAAAATGTATTAAATTATTAAAATGCGTCCCAGATAAAATCTAAATTGACACAGATGAATGACAGGTCACCAGCTAAGTGGAGCAAAATTGAATAGAGTCAAACCAAAAGGTTTTGTTTTTCTGTGTTTTTTGCTGGGAGAATGGAAGTTAGCTGTTAGCAGAATGGAAGTTAGCTGTTAGCAGAATGGAAGTTAGCTGTTAGCAGAATGGAAGTTAGCTGTTAGCAGAATGGAAGTTAGCTGTTAGCAGAATGGAACGTAGCTGTTAGCAGAATGGAAGTTAGCTGTTAGCAGAATGGAACGTAGCTGTTAGCAGAGTGGAAGTTAGCTGTTAGCAGAATGGAACGTAGCTGTTAGCAGAATGGAAGTTAGCTGTTAGCAGAATGGAAGTTAGCTGTTAGCAGAATGGAAGGTAGCTGTTAGCAGAATGGAAGTTAGCTGTTAGCAGAATGGAAGTTAGCTGTTAGCAGAATGGAACTTAGCTGTTAGCAGAATGGAACTTAGCTGTTAGCAGAATGGAAGTTAGCTGTTAGCAGATACATACTAACAGTATTAAGAACACAATGAGAGATTGGAGCAGAATTTGTAAAACAAAGGGATTCTTTTTGCATAGGACCTATATTTCAAACTAAATAATGTGGATGATGCAATCAAGAATTGTAGGAAAAAGGGCTATTCAGATATCACCAAATTATAAATGAATGAGTCATGAATTGTCTGAAAACTTATTGAGAATCTACAGCAGGGATACTTAAATCTGGCCCTCAGGATAAGTAGTGTTTCTGCTTTTCATTCCTCTCCTCCAATCAGGGGCTGATTTAAACCTGATGCACCAGGTGAATGTAATCTCTGGCCAATCAGTAGTGATGTTATTGGACTGTGCACTGTGCAGGCAGAAGAAAAATCAAGCAGATTTGACTTGATCTATGGGAGACTCTATAATTAATCTTATGGATATTTAAAAGTTACTTATTGAAACGTCCATTGAAGTATAAGACACTACTTAATTTCTATTGATACATTATGAAGGCACACAGGGCCCAATGCTGGCTTGAGATACCTGTACTTATCTTCAGTTTCCAAGCAAGTTAGATGATTTTTTTCTCTACATGCATCCTGGCTTGGTGACTTAATGGGTGAAGTGATGGATGTGTGTTTGGATGGATGTGTGTTTGGATGGATGTGTGTTTGGATGGAGTCTCATTGAAAAGTTAATTGATGAGAATATGGCATGCTTAACCCA
Source organism: Ilyophis sp. 1 JC-2022 (assembly GCA_022702515.1). Classification (NCBI taxonomy): domain Eukaryota; kingdom Metazoa; phylum Chordata; class Actinopteri; order Anguilliformes; family Synaphobranchidae; genus Ilyophis; species Ilyophis sp. 1 JC-2022. The sequence continues at coordinate 1,368,913 of CM040396.1, forward strand.
CCACTCCAAAAATATTCAGAAAATATATATGTACAGTCAGGTCCATAAGTATTTTGACAGTGACACCATTTTTATTGTTTTGGCTCTGTACTGCAGCACATTTAATTTTAAATGGAAGAGTGACTATGAGAAGTGCAGACTTTCAGCTTTAATTTGAAGGTTTTTACATCCATATCGGGTGAACGGTTTAGCAATTTTAGCCATTCTTATACATAGTCCCCCCCATTTTAGGGGACCAAAAGTATTTAGACAAATGAACATACGTGTTAATAAAGTTATTGTATTTAATATTTGGTTCCATATCCTTTGCATGTCATGACTTCCTGATGTCTGTGACCCAACAATATGCAGTAGATATGGATGGATCACTTTAAGCGTTGTTTCAGCAGAGTGATGCTTTGAGGCTTGTTTGATACCTCAGACTCTTGATGACTTACAGCCATTTTACCAATCATGTGTTCCATACTATTCCTGTGTTATTTACATCTTAATCTAGTCCCACCCCCAATTCCCATAGAGATCCATTCAAATGCAGAGAGACAATAGTATTGCTTGTAAGAGTACTTTAAAATAAGATATCAAGAGTCTTTTGATATTGTTGGGTCACAGAAATCAGGAAGTCATGACATGCAAAAGATATGGAACCAAATATTAAATATGATAACTTGATTAAAATTTATGTTCATTTGTCCAAATACTTTTGGTTCCCTAAAATGGGGGGGAAGGGCTACAATTGCTACATTGTTCACCCGATATGAACGTAAAAACCTTCAAGTTAAAGCTGAATGTCTGCACTTTAACCTCATAGTCACTGTTCCATTTAAAATACAATGTGTTGTACACAGTGAGTACACGGCCAAAACAACAAAAATTGTGTCACTGTCCAAATACTTATGGACCTGACTGTATATTCGGAAATATGCAAGCCAGAAATAGAAAAGCACTCTCAAATATATATTTTATTTTATTGGTAGCAGGCAAAATAAGTATGGCATACTCACAATGCTAATGAAGGCTTCATAGCTGAAATGTCCAAACTTATTTTCCATGTTCCATATAATAAAAATATATATTCGAAAGGATTGGTTTTCTATTTCTAATGTCCCTTGAATTCCAGGTTATGTGAATCCAGGCTTGAGAATTATACGCTTTTTATGTAGTTTTATCATTGCAGCCCTTGCTTGTAGGAAATAGGGCAAACCTACTGGCCACCTTATGAAATTACAGCTTAATGTATGTTTCCGAAGTGAACAACAATGGTTTTACACACACGTGCATTTTTAAATAGGCGTGCGGGAAATTGCTAAAAAAGAGACTGGCAGAAGTGTGTGTTGCAGTCTGTTGACTCACATAAAGAAAAGATGGTCACAGAGGAGTCAACAGATGGCACAAACAATTATGTTTTGCCCATTTTATTTGTTCTGCAAGGAAAATGAATTTCATCCAATTTAAAAGTTATTCTTGCCAAACTGTGTACCTTGATGCTGTAAATTACAGCTCGGTCACAGATAGCATCAAACAATGCCTATTGAACAATGGCACCTTGCCAAAGTTAGAAACATAGCATACGGTCAAAGTGAAGGATCATGGGAAATGGTGTGCATCTTGAATTGCCAACCAGAGCTGCTGGAAGACAATAACCTGTTATCAGCTCTGTCAACTCACAGGCAAACTGAGCGTAAGCAAAGAACTTAGTTCTGTCATTCGGGCAATCATATACACGTACATGTTGTTTTATACAGAGCTAATCATATACACGTACATGTTGTTTTATAAAGAGCTAATCATATACACGTACATGTTGTTTTATAAAGAGCTAATCATATACACGTACATGTTGTTTTATAAAGAGCTAATCATATACACGTACATGTTGTTTTATAAAGAGCTAATCATACACGTACATGTTGTTTTATAAAGAGCTAATCATATACACGTACATGTTGTTTTATAAAGAGCTAATCATATACACGTACATGTTGTTTTATAAAGAGCTAATCATATACACATACATGTTGTTTTATAAAGAGCTAATCATATACACGTACATGTTGTTTTATAAAGAGCTAATCATATACACGTACATGTTGTTTTATAAAGAGCTAATCATATACACGTACATGTTGTTTTATAAAGAGCTAATCATATACACGTACATGTTGTTTTATAAAGAGCTAATCATATACTGCAAGAAATTGTCCCTGACGTTGGCTTTATACAACTTGAACTGCGTGTCAATGTATTGATGTGAACATGTACGTTTGATGAGCGATTCTGTGTGGTTTTAATCATTTTCATGGAGGTGGCAGACACCAAGCAAAGATCAGTCGAATAAGTAAGCAGGTAATTCAATCTTGAAAAGTTATTTTTTTAGGTTTCTCTTGAAACATGCTTCAAATCCAGTGTTAAGAAATGATGGTACATTACAGATTATTTAATTCAGAGGACTAGTAAAAATTGTATAGGCTTCTATTACATTTAGTTTTATCGCCATTGGCTCAAATTGGCACACAAAGACATTTTCTGTAGTCTAAACTCCTACGGTCTACAATGCAATGATGCCTAGTCACAACACATAGGCAAATTACCACCATGCACTCTGCTCCTGCTGAATGGCTGAAGCTAAGCAGGTGTGGGCTTGGTTAGTACTTGGATGGGAGACCTCTTTGGAAAACTAAGTTGCTGCTGAAAGTGGTGTTGGTGGACCAGTAGGCCCCATCTTCCCTCTGGTCAAATAAACCCCAAGGTCCCAGTGCAGTAATGGGGACACTGTGCTGGAGGAGATGCTGTCTTTTGGATGAGATGTTAAACCGAGGTTCTGACTCACTGTGGTCATTAAAGATCCCATAACACGTATCGTGAAGAGTAGGGGGTTCCCCGGTGTCCTGGCTAAACTCACAACCCAGGCTCTTTAAATCTGCCACCTAATCATCCCCCAGTATAATTGACAAAAAATAATTGTTCTCTTCTTCTCCACCTCAGCTGATGTGTGGTGAGCATTTTGGCACAAAATGGCTGCCGTTGCATCACCCAGGTGGGTGCTACACATTGGTGGTGGTAGAGGCGAGTTTCCCCCTCATCATTGCAAAGCTCTGAGTCGCCGGCCGGTGAGAAAGGCGCTATATAAATGCAAGGCATTATTATTGTTATTATTATTAAATGCTCGTCCTGAGTATATTAAACTATATGATAAAAGGCCAAGTAATAAAGCACAATTAAGTTGATTATGTTTAGCAATGCTATTACTTTCCGTTATAGTTGCAATTGACTAAATTCACTTCACCGCCAAAATCATCAGCACTGTTATTTTAAATATCGAGTAAAATACATAATTTATGGGTACTACCCAATCCTCATATTCATTTATTTTTCTATCATCATCATCCTCATCGTTACTGAAAAATAGAAACACTATTGCTGATAACAACATGGATAGCAATAACAGTAATAGTCATTTCAAAATATTGTAATCAGAATATTTCTGACACTGGAGGAGGACTCTTGCTCTGCTAAATAAAATGTGTATCATTGGAGCTGCGCAGCTTCAAGGCGAAGCCCCTTCATCCAGGACATAGCCGTATGTTCTCTTCTGGGTGCACACGCACACGCACACGCACATGTATGAGCTTATATATCGCCCTGTGAGCTTTCAAAAAAATCTAACTAACCCTGAAAGAAATTTTGACAGCCTAAATATGTTGTCTTGTATTAAATAGTATCATCACAGTGCGACTTCATACTTGATAATGTAGCAATGCGGAATATAAATTTTTGCCACCATTTTTATTACAGTTGCAGTACCTCTATTAACCACCGGGGGCAGCAAATCCCTGGAACCTTGAGAGCAATTCAGCAATTTAGCATGGACCACCCATTTTGAAGTGAGGGTGTGTGTATGGCCGATCCGTCTAAAGGCTCACCTTCGCCACACATATAACAGCTGCGCAGTGTAAGCAGCATGTAGAATAAACGCAGCATATTGCTTGTGTTTGTCCACATCGGTTCTGTTTGCTTCACATCTCTTACGCTTCTCCAGCGGGGCTTTCCAATAGTACATAAATCATTTGTAATAGTACATAAATAAATTCTGAAATAAGTAGCTATTTCATTATTGATATTGCTCATTTATATTTTATCACAAAGTTACTTAGAGGACGCAGGACTACCGTTTAAAAATAAAGTTCTTTTTGAAGGGTTTTGCGGATGTTACAGCTCCTTCTATCTCTTCCCCCTCTCCATTTTTGTCACGTAACTTCTCCTGCACTATTTTCAGAGCTTCTCATCTCTCCTCTCGCCCAGGTAGACTTACATTCATCATCAGTCCCCCTCACAACATGTTGAAAGTGTCTCTGTCGTGTATTTGTGTATTAAAATTGCCCTCACCCAGAATTATTGACACAGCTCCACTAGAGAGCTTGTGAACTTTAAATTGTGGAGGCAGAACACACCATTGGAGCACTTCCATTGAAAATTTGGTTGCGTTCTTTGATCAGTTAAATCATTTGATGTGAAGTCTGATGTATCAAAAACAGGTTACTCATCAAAATGATAATCATTTTATCTAGAAGGGATAAATTATCCCAGTATCATCCAAAACTGTGAACAGCATGTTAAATGATGGCTAATGGAATTTTAATTCACAAAATCTATTAATTTTTTTTCTGAATTTCATGTTTTCATGCTGTTTATATTAACATCTGTTGTCCAAAAGCCCTGTTCTGTTCTGTTCCAAAAGCCCTGTTCTGTTCTGTTCCAAAAGCCCTGTTCTGTTCTGTTCCAAAAGTTCTCGTTGGAAACACTGACAATCAATAATCAAATCAATGTGAGGAGTCAAACAGGCAGAACAGTTTCAATTTTCATTTCAATTTCCTCTATTCCCACCTCCATAATGGCAACAGTGCTGCCTTTATTGTGTAGATTTGCCTTAAGGCCCACAGTGCTGCCTTTATTGTGTAGATTTTCCTTAAGGCCCACTTAGCTGTAAAAACTACCCTTTATTGTGTAGATTTGCCTTAAGGCCCACTTAGCTGTAAAAACTACCCTTTATTGTGTAGATTTGCCTTAAGGTCCACTTAGCTGTAAAAACTACCCTTTATTGTGTAGATTTGCCTTAAGGCCCACTTAGCTGTAAAAACTACCCTTTATTGTGTAGATTTGCCTTAAGGCCCACTTAGCTGTAAAAACTACCCTTTATTGTGTAGATTTGCCTTAAGGCCCACTTAGCTGTAAAAACTACCCTTTATTGTGTAGATTTGCCTTAAGGTCCACTTAGCTGTAAAAACTACCCTTTATTGTGTAGATTTGCCTTAAGGCCCACTTAGCTGTAAAAACTACCCTTTATTGTGTAGATTTGCCTTAAGGCCCACTTAGCTGTAAAAACTACCCTTTATTGTGTAGATTTGCCTTAAGGCCCACTTAGCTGTAAAAACTACCCTTTATTGTGTAGATTTGCCTTAAGGTCCACTTAGCTGTAAAAACTACCCTTTATTGTGTAGATTTGCCTTAAGGTCCACTTAGCTGTAAAAACTACCCTTTATTGTGTAGATTTGCCCACTTAGCTGTAAAAACTACCCTTTATTGTGTAGATTTGCCTTAAGTTCCACTTAGCTGTAAAAACTACCCTTTATTGTGTAGATTTGCCTTAAGGTCCACTTAGCTGTAAAAACTACCCTTTATTGTGTAGATTTGCCTTAAGGCCCACTTAGCTGTAAAAACTACCCTTTATTGTGTAGATTTGCCTTAAGGCCCACTTAGCTGTAAAAACTACCCTTTATTGTGTAGATTTGCCCACTTAGCTGTAAAAACTACCCTTTATTGTGTAGATTTGCCTTAAGGTCCACTTAGCTGTAAAAACTACCCTTTATTGTGTAGATTTGCCTTAAGGTCCACTTAGCTGTAAAAACTACCCTTTATTGTGTAGATTTGCCTTAAGGTCCACTTAGCTGTAAAAACTACCCTTTATTGTGTAGATTTGCCTTAAGGTCCACTTAGCTGTAAAAACTACCCTTTATTGTGTAGATTTGCCTTAAGGTCCACTTAGCTGTAAAAACTACCCTTTATTGTGTAGATTTGCCTTAAGGTCCACTTAGCTGTAAAAACTACCCTTTATTGTGTAGATTTGCCTTAAGGTCCACTTAGCTGTAAAAACTACCCTTTATTGTGTAGATTTGCCTTAAGGTCCACTTAGCTGTAAAAACTACCCTTTATTGTGTAGATTTGCCTTAAGGCCCACTTAGCTGTAAAAACTACCCTTTATTGTGTAGATTTGCCTTAAGGCCCACTTAGCTGTAAAAACTACCCTTTATTGTGTAGATTTGCCTTAAGGTCCACTTAGCTGTAAAAACTACCCTTTATTGTGTAGATTTTCCTTAAGGCCCACTTAGCTGTAAAAACTACCCTTTATTGTGTAGATTTGCCTTAAGGTCCACTTAGCTGTAAAAACTACCCTTTATTGTGTAGATTTGCCTTAAGGCCCACTTAGCTGTAAAAACTACCCTTTATTGTGTAGATTTGCCTTAAGGCCCACAGTGCTGCCTTTATTGTGTAGATTTGCCTTAAGGTCCACTTAGCTGTAAAAACTACCCTTTATTGTGTAGATTTGCCTTAAGGCCCACTTAGCTGTAAAAACTACCCTTTATTGTGTAGATTTGCCTTAAGGCCCACTTAGCTGTAAAAACTACCCTTTATTGTGTAGATTTGCCTTAAGGCCCACTTAGCTGTAAAAACTACCCTTTATTGTGTAGATTTGCCTTAAGGCCCACTTAGCTGTAAAAACTACCCTTTATTGTGTAGATTTGCCTTAAGGTCCACTTAGCTGTAAAAACTACCCTTTATTGTGTAGATTTGCCTTAAGGCCCACTTAGCTGTAAAAACTACCCTTTATTGTGTAGATTTGCCTTAAGGCCCACTTAGCTGTAAAAACTACTTCATTTTCTCAAGTCCCATATTGGGCCCATTTCTTTTGCTTATGAAATACTGGGCATCATTTTGGGAAATTATGTAAAAATTATGACACTTATAACAATGAATTATAATTAATTAAAAGATAATTAACATTCTAGAATACTAACAATCACAACACTTAAAGGCCCACTCAGTAATTTCAGTTGCTCATCGAAAAAAAAAAAATGTGCATGACCTCGGTGGTTCTCGTAGTTTTTAAACATTTTTTTTTCTTCCTGTAACCAACCAAAATACACAATGACAAAACCATTTCCAAGGTTTATTTGGTAAAATGTTGGCTAACTATTCTTTTCGAAATGATTTTTATTGTTATTTTTATTAATATAATAATAATAATAATAATTATATACTATAGCCTCTCATAACTTGCAAGCAAGTGTTACACGCATACTGCCTTTTGTAACTAGCTAGCAAGTGTTACATGCATACTGCCTCTCGTAACTAGCTAGCAAGTGTTACATGCATACTGTCTCTCATAACTAGCTAGCAAGTGTTACATGCATACTGTCTCTCATAACTAGCTAGCAAGTGTTACATGCATACTGCCTCTCATAACTAGCTAGCAAGTGTTACATGCATACTGCCTCTCGTAACTAGCTAGCAAGTGTTACATGCATACTGCCTCTCATAACTAGCTAGCAAGTGTTACATGCATACTGTCTCTCATAACTAGCTAGCAAGTGTTACATGCATACTGCCTCTCATAACTAGCTAGCAAGTGTTACATGCATACTGCCTCTCGTAACTAGCTAGCAAGTGTTACATGCATACTGCCTCTCATAACTAGCTAGCAAGTGTTACATGCATACTGTCTCTCATACTGATTGATAGCTAACATGAGCATGATGTCGCCTGTGGCAAGATGTCCATATCACGATGCCGTGTCATGATGAAATTTTTCTCCAGTCCAAGGAAGATAAGATGAAGCAATGAATCTTGCACACTGTATTCATGATGCGCTCCTGTTTTGCAAAGGTCACAGAATTGTTAACATTAATTCACAAGGTGCATTAAACCTTGGTAAAGCTGCAAAGTAATGTTAGGTGTCCCTATAATTTTTCCTCCAGCAATGCTTAAGAAATAAGTGACCCCAACAACTCCCCAGCACTTTCATTTAATCTAATGTAATTCATTTTGGTCTAATATATTTTTATTGAATGTTCTAAAAAAATCTTCCCCCAAAAAAATCTTCATCACTGCAGTTTGTAACATTGTTAAATATGCTCTGTGTGCGGAGTGTTAATTGTGGAGTGTTAATTGTGGAGTGTTAATTGTAATGTGACATAGGTTACTTGGCTTATGTTTATGCAATAACTGGAGCACACTAAGGGCCTGATTTACTAAAACCTTTTAGCACATGCAAAACTAATAACACAACCAATGATTGGTGCAAAACAAATACCATGGCCAATCATTGTGTGACTTCCTACTTACTTGGAGAGCAGACGTGTTTTCCGACTGCTCCTGCTCTTATCGCTTTTGCTTTTTATTTTATTTTTTTTCTGCTTTGCTTTGCTTTCTTACTTTTCTATTTGTTTTATTTTTACATAATTTAAACAGTTGAAGAGCTGATTTGTTTAATTGTTTTACTATTTAATCTATAAGAGAGACTGAGACTGAGTGGCTGTTTGGATGAACTCCGATCGTTCACGTCAATGTCCTGAAGGGAGAACGCACACTGGCTGGATCGTAAGACCTATTTTTATCCTCGGATTATAAACTATTTTTATCCTCTGGTTTTTTGGCTTGTCTTCACTTTCATCGCTGTTTGGATGAACTCCGATCGTTCACGTCAATGTCCTGAAGGGAGAACGCACACTGGCTGGATCGTAAGACCTATTTTTATCCTCGGATTATAAACTATTTTTATCCTCTGGTTTTTTGGCTTGTCTTCACTTTCATCGCGTGTATTGTAGCGTTTTACCGGCTACTTTTTACACTACTGCTACTGCTACTGCTACTACTGTTACTACTGTTACTACTAGAAAACTCTGTACAGAGACCCTAGGATTGTCTCTCTCTCCTGGATTCTCTGCTGGAATTTACTCTGTGTAAATTGCTATGATTAATCTGAATAGTGAGATTGAATTTCCGAAGCTGGGGAAAGCAAATTCCTCCCCAAATAGCTTGACAGAAAATAATTATTCTGCTTGGCCTCATTCAACCTCAGTGCTTAAAACCATAGAAACTGTAAAACCAGCCACAGATAGACTCCCACAAGCAGCTGAACTGCTTTTCGCTCGTCTTGGCAAGATTCATTCATGGCAAAACACACTAATTATCGGTGACTTCAATGTAAGAAGACTGAAGATAAATTCTGCGTTAATTCATTGCATCCCTGACGCACTTGTGACGAACATCACCTCCTGGATTGATAACAACCTGCTGGATTTTCTATCTGAAAACAAACAATTCTCTAAATTAATTCTGCATGTCGGCTGGAACAATCTCCGACTTAGGGAGAAAGCCATTCTGGAAAATGACTTTGAATGTCTACTTAACAAATGCCTGGAATTCAAGAATCTAGAATTGTTTATTAGTGGCCCGCTTCCAGCAACTCGGGGGTCTGAACTTTTTTCAAGAGCACAAAGTCTCAGTGTTTGGCTTACAAGATCATGCTTGCAAAAACAAATCAATTTCATCGATAATGTAAATGCCTTTTGGGCCAGGAGACAGTGGTTCATCGCTGATGGAGTGCTAAATTCGCTTGGCTCAAAGAATTTATCATCACATGTCGCCCACACAATCAGGAACCCTCCATGGATCAAAAACATCCCCTGGGGCAGGCCGACCTCAGTCGTGAAAACTCCTGGCCTTATCTCCCCGCAAAGACCCGCTGCTCCTTTTCAAGGTCCTTCTGTTCTCTGCTCCCAGGAGAAGTTTTCCGCAGACAAAGATCATCTAGCCCCCCCTCCTGTAAATGGAGGGGCACTTATCCCCACCCCCCCTCATACCTCCCCTCAAGCTCCCCCGCCTATTAGAGAACAGGGACTCACCCACCAAAATGCGCCTGGTTCTGTCGGCATTGATCAAGAAGAACATGAACACAGAACACCTGCTGATTCCAACACTCACCTCGACCACTCCGTGCCAAATGACATCGCCTCCTCTCACCTACCTTCTTCCCCCCTTCAGCCTTCATCACTCCCTCCCTCTTCCTCTCCAAATCCCTCACCTCCCACCCCTCCCCCTCATTACCTCACCTCCTCCCTCATCTGCTCTTCTCCGGCTCTCAAAATCTCTCCCATCTCTTCTCACATCCCTCCTCCCCCCCCCCCTTCATCAGTTCCCCCCTCTTCCTCTCCTAATCCCACACCGCCCATCTCTCCTTCCCCCCCATGCCTCGCCACCTCCCTCAATTTATCTCCTCCTATACTCCCCCCTGCCTCACCTGATGCTCTTTCTATATCCTTCCCTTCTTTTTCCTCTCCTCCTGCTGACAATATTCCTTTTTCAAATAAACTTGAGGAACGTGTGCTCGCTGGACTTACCTGTGCAGCCAGCCCACTGTTTAAACAGCAAGCCATCCTATCACGGATGATGCAGAATTCCCCTCAGAATTCCCCTCAAACCCCCACAGCAACTCCGCACCTCTCCCCGTCACCACATTTATCCCCAGAGCACAATGCCTCCACACCCCGCCCACCCCTCTCTCTCCCCAAACACCCCCCATATGCCCTAACCCCCACCCTGCCTCCCAGATGCCTTAAACCCCACCGCACCCCCTTTTCCCAGCTTAAAAATCCCCTACCCAAAAAATCACCAATCCTTCCACCCAGCCACCCTACCCAGCGCAAAAAGGCACGCGCACCCGCTCCACCTCTCGCCTCCTCCAGGGCCCTTCGATCCGCATCTCAGGCAGCGCTCCCCCCATGCCCTAAGTGAGACAGATCGGGTCCCAGTCTACCCAGTGGAACTACACTTAACTTTTATGATAGCACACTGGGACCCTGTGAGACTCCATCCTCCATCATCCCTGTTGTCGCACTTCCGTTGCGTCATCAGAACGCTGCTGCTCTTAGATCTGGTAGTACTGGAAACGGGAGACTGCTACACACCAAGCAGGACCGAAAACGCGGAGTGGACTTCAGTCTACTTCGACCTCTGCAGAGATCCATCACTACATCAAACCTCAAAATAGAGCTTTTTAATGCACAATCCATTGCAAACAAAGCCTCTCTCATAAATGAGCACATTTTGGATAAGGGGATTGAATTTATGTGCCTCACAGAAACCTGGCATCGACCAGAGGCCTATTCCACCCTGAAGGAAGCCTGTCCCCCTGGCTACAGCTACCTGGAGAAAGCCCGCAACACTGGTCGTGCTGGTGGTGGCTTAGCTGTCATACACCGGAATGATCTGGAACTGTCCCCCCTGCCTCTGCCGGAACTATCCTCATTTGAATGCCTTGGATTTAAATGTAAACCCCCCTTCACCATGACATTACTTCTTATCTACAGACCACCCAAACCAAACTCAGTTTTCATCTCAGAGATGCGCGACCTGCTCACAACACTCTGCACAATATCTGCCAATATTGTAATACTTGGAGATATGAATATTCACATCGATACCCCCTCCTGCCACTCTGCATCTGAATTTTTACAACTACTGGACTGTCTTAACCTTAAACAACATGTTGATGTCCCCACACACACTAGGGGGCACACGCTCGACCTGGTCATCACTGACTCTGCACCCATCAGCAATCTGATAGTTTATGATCTAGGTGTTTCTGACCACAAGGTCATTTCAATGGAGCTGTCATTTCTGACCCCCCATACTAAGCCCAAGCGCCAAATCTCTTTCAGGAACCTAAAAAACATCAACCCAGACGCCATGCTCTTGGACCTCCAGCATCTTTCCACTGCAAACTTTCCATCAGTCAGTGAATCAGTGGATTTTTACAATAAAACCCTGAGCAGTCTCCTGGATTTCCACGCCCCTATAAAAACCAGAGCAGTCACCTTTTCACGCTCAGCCCCCTGGTTCACCTGTGAGCTACGGAAAATGAAGGTGGCTGGACGTGTCCTTGAGCGCCGTCTCAAAATTTCAGGCCTTACTGTGCACAAATTAGCATATCGAGAACATCAAAGGGCCTACTCAAAGTCCCTCAGAGATGCACGGTCACAGTATTATTCCAACATTATAAACAACAGTCCCGGCAACTCCAAGCAGCTTTTTTCTACCGTTAATCATCTCCTCAAACCACAAACTCTCTCACACACAGGAACCACAGAGGAGCAGTGCAATAACTTTATTGATTTTTTCAGAACAAAATTAGACACCATCCGCTCTCTTCTCTCCAGTTCCTCCACTCTGCCTGCCCCGGCTGCCGACCCACCGCCTGGGACCTCCCAGTCTCTCTGCTGCTTCTCAGAAACTACACAGCGAGAGGTTGAGGACATCATCAGGAAAATGAAACCATCCACCTGTGCACTAGACCCCTTTCCCACAGCCCTGGTAAAATCCAACATCTGTGCCATAAGTCCCCTGATCATCAAAGTCATAAACCACTCCCTTCAGGCCGGACATGTTCCATCTACCTTAAAAACGGCTGTCATCAGACCTCTTCTCAAAAAACCCACCCTAGACCCAGAAGTTTTTGCCAACTACAGGCCCATTTCCAACCTCCCATTTCTCTCCAAGGTTCTGGAAAAAGTAGTTGCCGCTCAGCTTCAGGACCATCTTAAAACAAACAACCTTTTTGAGAAGTTTCAATCTGGCTTCCGCTCCGCTCACAGCACAGAAACAGCTCTGGTCAGGGTTACAAACGACCTGCTGATGGCGGCTGATGACGGCTCCCCATCCCTTCTCATTCTTCTTGATCTGACTGCAGCATTTGACACTGTCGATCATTACATCCTCCTCGACCGTCTACACAGCACAATCGGACTCACTGACTCTGCCCTAAATTGGGTTAAATCCTACCTCTCCGGAAGATCTGAGTACGTCTCCCTGGGAGGTGCAAAGTCCCGGACTCACCCTGTCACCTGTGGTGTCCCTCAAGGGTCAGTCCTTGGTCCAACCCTGTTCACACTTTACATGCTCCCCCTTGGTCGTGTCATCAGCCGACATGAAATATCATTCCATTGTTACGCTGATGACACACAACTGTATCTAAAAACAGACCAAATCCCTGCTACAGCATTGCCATCATCATTATCATCATCATCATCATCATCATCATCATCATCTACACTAACCACCTGCTTGGAGGAGATAAAGGCGTGGATGAAACACAACTTCCTGCAACTGAACAGTTCAAAAACTGAAGCCATCTTAGTTGGCACCCCACACCAGGTTAAATCATCATCCATAACTAGCATCACCTTTTCTGACCAGGACATCCCCCTCTCATCATCTGTCACCAACCTGGGTGTAAAAATTGACCCTCACCTGTCATTTGAGGCCCACATTAAACATCTGTGCAAGATTTCCTTCCACCATCTCAGGAACATTGCTAAACTCCGTCCCACACTCACTCTGCCAGATGCTGAAAAACTTGTCCACGCCTTTGTCTCCTCAAGACTAGACTATTGCAATGCACTTCTCATCGGGATCCCTAGCAAGGACATCCAGAAGCTTCAATATATCCAGAACTGTGCTGCTAGGATCCTGATGAGAGTGCGAAAATATGAACACATTACACCTGTCCTTCACTCATTACACTGGCTTCCGGTTTCCTCCAGGATTGAATACAAAATATTACTTCTAACCCATCAGTGCATCCATGGCAATGCCCCCCCCTACCTCAAGGAACTGCTCACCCCACAAACCTCCACACGAAACCTCCGATCAGGAAATGGCAACTTTCTCCTCCCCCCCAGGACCAAGCTGCGCACTATGGGGGATCGGGCATTCTGCTCGGCCGCTCCTCATATCTGGAATACTCTCCCTGACCACCTAAGGGTACCACAAACTGTTGATGCTTTTAAAAAAGGACTAAAAACCTTCCTTTTTAACAGAGCCTTTTCTTTTTAGTAGTGATTCGGTGCATTTGTGTGAAATTGAAATTGTATTGTTCTCTGACACATGCCCACACACACACACACACATTTAGACACATTTGCTTGTACACCCAGTCTTCTTTTATAAGTATTTTTAGAAATTGTTTGAAATAGTTCTGAAATAGTATTGTTCTGACGTGCGCACGCACGCACGCACGCACGCACACACACACACACATTCAGACGCATTTTCATGTACACCCAGCCTTCTTTTAGTATTTTTAGAAATTGTTTTGAAATAGTATTGTTTTGAAATTGAAATTATATTGCAGTATTGCACTGTTTTGAAATATGCTGTATTGTAGCATTGAAATTTTTGATTGTTGTATTGTAGTTGAAACAGTATTGTATTTATGTTATTTTATTTTATTTTATTTCATTTTATTTTATTTGACTTGTAATTTGTGGTTTGATGATGTATCTTATTGTATGTTTTAATCTCGGCTGCATTGATTTTTAACTGTATTGCTTATGCCCTTGTTTTTTTTTATTTTTTTTTTTTTTTTTTTTTTTTTTTTTATTTTTTTATTTTTTTTTATATTTTTTTTTTTTTTTTTTTTTTTTATTTTTTTTTATTTGTTTTTACTTATCTATTTTTAAATTTGTAGCACTTTGAGATTTGTTTCAAATGTAAAGTGCTTTATAAATAAAATGTATTATTATTATTATTATTATGTTATTGGTTTTGCGTGTGCTCACCGGTTTTGCACATGCTAAAGGTCTTAGTAAATCAGGCCCTAAGTCATCCTCTTCTTGTGATCGTTTTGTTTTTAGTCCAGGCAGAAACCCCATTTAACATGTAAAGATAAAGCCATTTAGCTATTGCCGACGATAGGCAGGTCCGTCAGAGTAATTGTTTATCGGTTATAAGAACTTTCTATCTTCATAATTCCTGACAAAATATCCTCGGGCCAGAGCAGATCCATACTGTCGGAAATGAGCCCTCAGGGACGTACAGAGCTACATTCCTACTTGCACAATGAAGCTAATCATGGCACATCCCACCAGCCCTTTTTTTCTAAACATAACAGTCTCTGGTGATTTGGAGTGAGTTCCAATTTATGAAAGCCAAAATCTGTAGCGACATAAAACTTCACGTGTGAGGGACAGAAGAACATTATGCAAACGGCCGATGGTTAAATTTCAAAGTAAAGCAGCATCGATTGAACAGAGACATCCATTGTCAATCTGAATGTCTGCAAATTGATCAAAGGAGGTAGTGACGTGGTTACTTCATCTCGCCCTGACGAGAAAATAATTTTGTAAAGTGACAGTGATTGACAGTTCACAGAATGTTTGAGAGAAACGCTGTTCATGTTTGAGGGAAGGGTTTAGAGAAAGAACACTGTGAAAACACACTTCTCATACGCTCTCACAATCTGACACTTTGCATAGAGATACTCTTTCTTTGTCAGTAAGAACCTGAAAGCTGCACGTTATATGATAAATGACCTCATACACCTGCTGGGATCCATGCACCTGGAAAAAAAGAGCGTCAGTGGAGAGACACCACCAAGTTAACCGAGATATTTTTCTGCAGGCCTTGTTTGAACATGACAAAAGAAAGATAAGGACGATGTTTCCATTACCGGAGTCGATAAGGACAGAATCACACTGTCAGTATACAGTTGAGGTGCAGGCTCGATCATATCTTGACGAATATGTTTTAGATGAAATGGGCACGCATATCATCCAGCGTATTCTTTGATAGCAAGTCAGAAAACATTTGTTTGCTCCTTCCTTCAGTGGGACGGCCTCAATATCATGACCAAATTAAATGATATATTGGTGATATTCAGTATTTCAATCAATCAAATGGAAAAAGACTCTTTTCAAAGCTGTACGACACATCTAGAAGCAGAGCCACGGACCTCGTTTAAGACACGCTTATAATGAGATATATTGCATGTGCAGAGCCTTTAAGACGTACCGGTATGCAGCAATGACACGCAGCTTTGCCTTCAGATAAGGATCAAACCACATCAATGCTGACAACATCCTCAGGCTGCAGTAACGTCACCAGGGGAATCTGCGTGCGTGTCGACTCGGTGTGTGCGTGCGTGTGTGCGTGCGTGTGTGCGCGTACACATGCGTATTGGTGTGTGCATGCATCTAAGTGCACGCAAGTCCATATGTGTCAGTGCTGTTTAAGCATGTGTTGACTGTAGGTTTATACTTTCTAGAGTAAAATTAGCATAGTGCACAATGGCTTCTTCTGCTCAGAGCAGCTCAGTCTGGAGTCGGTAAAAGTCTCTATATCTGGTATAATCACCAAATCTGGGCTCCATCGCTGAAATGACGGATAATGACTGACAGAGTGCAACATTATCATGTCCACAGTAATGCTGCACTTAGTGTTGTAGCTGAGTGGTTGACAGACAGGGCTCCCTCAAACTCTCATGCCCACCCATTCAAGGTTGGTGTGCAGCATTTTTAGTGAACCGTGACTGTATTTTTAACCTCGTAGACAAGTGTAAGGTCTCTTTATTGACGCTGATGAGGGCTTTCTTTTCGAAAGCTTGAGATCAGCAAGGATCAGCAAAGATCAGCTGAAGAGCAGCCTCTCTCAAATGCACTTCCCAAAAGCCACCGACTACTTTCACGCAACAAAAGAGCTCGCCCAGAGTATCTTCATTTGTAGACAACTGATAGCTAATGGCTCTGTTTGCAATGGGGGAAGCTAATTCAGTGGTAGCCTAAGGAATTATGGGTAATGCAAACCCAAGCCTACCCTTAGTAAGTTGAAGCTAATTGTGTTCTGCTAATTTATGTTCAATGTGGTCTCATCCCTTCCCTTCACTAAGGACAGATAACAACCTATCAACACAAAGGGAATGAGACCAGATTGACAGCACTGCTAACCAATAAACTTGCTAAGTGACAGTTTTGTGTCAAAGGTGACTTTTACTGTGAAATTTTCTTCAGATTTGAGTCTGATATAATCTTTTTGGGAGGAACAAGCGCAGTATGTAAATATTATCAGTTTGAAAATGAACAAGTTTAAAGAAACCGGATGCCTTTCTCATTGGTAGGCTGTCTGTGAGACAGAAATGTCCAATCCCAAGTAGAGTATATTTTAGTGAGATCAGCAGCAGTCCTGTATACTGAAGCATCTGTGCTGATCACTGCAGTGACAGGGCTGTGAATGATTAAGACTGGTGTGCCTTTTCACATTAGCGTGTGCCCCAGACGACCAGCTTCTGTTGTTTTGGGGTCGATCTTGTGCCAGTGTTACCGTATGGCCTGAATATGGGTGAAGGCAAGCTTGTAAAATGTCATTTTAATTTTTTTTTAATGAGGGGCATCTGGCAACTCAATTTCAGCTGGACCATAGATGTTAGTGTCATAGAGCAGCCCTCCTGACCATAGATGTTAGTGTCATAGAGGCAGCCCTCCTGACCATAGATGTTAGTGTCATAGAGACAGCCCTCCTGACCATAGATGTTAGTGTCATAGAGACAGCCCTCCTGACCATAGATGTTAGTGTCATAGAGACAGCCCTCCTGACCATAGATGTTAGTGTCATAGAGACAGCCCTCCTGACCATAGATGTTAGTGTCATAGAGACAGCCCTCCTGACCATAGATGTTAGTGTCATAGAGACAGCCCTCCTGACCATAGATGTTAGTGTCATAGAGGCAGCCCTCCTGACCATAGATGTTAGTGTCATAGAGGCAGCCCTCCTGACCATAGATGTTAGTGTCATAGAGGCAGCCCTCCTGACCATAGATGTTAGTGTCATAGAGGCAGCCCTCCTGACCATAGATGTTAGTGTCATAGAGGCAGCCCTCCTGACCATAGATGTTAGTGTCATAGAGACAGCCCTCCTGACCAGCCACAATCTGACATCTCTGAAAGCAACTTGTAGCAGATGCTAAGACATAAGGCAATTGAGAAAAAAGGAACAACCATCATGTGTTATGGAAGCAGTGAGATCCCTGCTATTTTCGAGAAACACGCACTGGGGGTGGAGAACAGAAGATCTTTAGTGCAGACTTCTGAAGCAGCGTGAGCGGGTGACTGCCTCACACAAAGCCAGCTAGCTGGGCCATTGGCAAGCGGCGCACACGGTGCGTCCCATGCCGTGTGCACAAAGTGCTGTTTACCGCAGCTTCTCCTTCTGCTATCGCTAAAGGGCTCGTAGCGTTCTGTCGTAGCTTTGAAAAAATAATCATAAATAAATAAATAAATAAGCAAAAGTACGGGTTTCACTTTCCCACGAGCTTAGGTCCTGGCAGGGTGCAACTGAAATCACTGATCATTATGAGCTCACATGACGGGACTGTTTATGAATGTAACAGGTTATGAAGGGTGCTCATTGTCTCGTGATGTGATGTACATTGAATAAGAGGAACGAGTGGCAGCAGCACATTCTAATTCATGCTTAAATATGTTTTCACTCCCTCTCTCTACTCATACAATACAACCTCTATGCATTAATAATAATAATAATAATAATAATAATTAGTGCTAAGTAATAACAGTACTCACATAGTGCCTTTCATCTCATTGCACAGTGAAATGATTTCAGAGTTAACAACAGCAAACTGTGTGAGACTTGGACTGAAGCATTGCAGACAGACCTTTAGTCTGGAAAATGGCCGTGCAGCAAAGATGGTTCCTGACATCTACGACACTCTTTTATTTTTATCGAACTAAGCAATTCCTGCCAGTGAATATCAGCTTCTAGTTGTTGCTCTTAACCATACATACAGTGCCCTCCACTATAAATGGCACCCCTGGTAAAGATGAGAAAAAAGGGTTATAAAGAAGTACCATTTTGTGAATTAGCTTAATCTCACACTGAAAAAATGAGAAAAATCCAACCTTTAATTGAAGTGAATTTATTATGAGAAAAAAAAATCCCTCATCAAGAATTTTTTTTAACAAAAGCACATTTTTGCTGCATTTATAAAGTAATCATTTTTAATATTTGGTCGCCTATCCTTTGCATGCCATGATTTCCTGATGTCTGTGACCCAACAACATCAAAAGACTCTTGATATCTTATTTTCTGGTGATACTATAATGTCTTTTCTTTGTTTCTGGTTGTTTCTCCTGACAAATTTTTCTATTGAATTCTATGGAAAAATAAGTCAGGAGAAGAAACCCTTCAAGTTATCCATCCATATCTACTGTATTTCTGGCAGCAGAGTGATGGTTTAAGGCTTAGGTTTGATACCTCAGACCCTTGATGACTTAGAGCCATTTAGCCAACCATGTGTTCCATACTGTTCCAGTGTAATTTACAGCTAAATCTAGTCCCACCCCCCAATTCCCATAGAGATCCATTCAAATGCAGAGACGTTATAGTATCGCTTGTAAGAGTACCAGAAAATAAGATATCAAGAGTCTTTTAATGTTGATGGGTCACAGACATCAGGAAGTCATGGCATGCAAAGGATATGCAACCAAATATAAAATAGACTTTATTCTACACTGCTCAAAGAAATTAAGGGAACACTTAATCAACACAGTATAGCACCAAGTCAATTAAACTTCTGGCATATCGATCTGTCCAGTTGTTAGGAAGCGTAAACAATTGTGAATCAATTTCACCTGCTTTGGTGCAAATGAAAGTGACAACAGATGGACAGGAGAGGCAACAGCAAGACAACCCCCAAAAAGTAAATGGTTTTGCAGGTGGTGGCCACAGACCATTTCTCTCTCCTTATCCTTCCTGACTGATTTTTCTTTAGTTTTGCATTTTGCTAGTGCTCTTGTCACTACTGGTAGCATGAGGCGGTACCTGCAGCCCATTCAGGTTGCACAGGTAGTCCAGCTCCTCCAGGATGGCACATCCATACGTGCCGTCGCAAGTCTCAAGAGCATCATCCAGCATGACCGGTTCGGTTTGGTTTAATTGACTTGGTGTTATACTGTGATGATTAAGTGTTCCCTTAATTTTTTTGAGCAGTGTATATATAAATGCAGGGGTGCCAATAATTGTGGCACATGTGGTTTTGTTAAAAATAATAATGTTTTGATGATAGATTTTTTTTTTCTCATAATAAATTCACTTCAGTTAAAGGTTTGATTTTTCTAATTTTTTCAGTGTGAGATTAGGCTAATTCACCAAATGGTGAATTTTTTAGAACTCTTTTTACTCATCTTTACCAGGGGTGCCAATAATAGTGGAGGGTACTGTAACTATGAAAGCAAAGCAGGGCTCATTAAGAATGCAGGTCAGTTCAACAAAATTGAAGAGGCGTATAGCCCTGTATAAAGGATCCATGTTATTTTGGTTTGCCTGTGTGTAGAATACAAAACGTGATTTAAGTATAAAATTTCCATTAAGGTCCAGCATTACATTTGTCCTCTTAATTATCTTTGTTATGCAGGGAATTTTCTGGAACTTTTTTTGATTGTGGCTAGTATGCCTGTATGCGCTGTGGCATGGTCGATCAGTGCCTGGAATTCTGCAAGTGTAATATAACACAAATCTCCATCAATACAGTCATCAATCAGCTCTTGCTTAGTTGATAGAAATAGAGAAAGAGAAATAGACAACACTATAGTCTATTTCAGAATATTGCATAAATTTGGTTCAGATCTGGTGCCTGAGGATGACATGACACGTGGACAAGTGTGTGTCGTGGTCTACAAGCTATCAACTGCTCATGCTCTTTGGATTGGGGAAATGACGCCCCTTTCTTTGAAAGACGCCCCTTTCTTTAACATGGGGTAAAACTTATCACTCAGTACCAATAAGTAAATCTTTTTTCCTCAGTATGTTTGAGCGCAGACCAGATCAGTGTGTGTGTGCATTCAGTGTGTGTGTGCATTGTGTGTGCAAACCTTTTCTCTGCAATACAAGCTGTTGAGCTCTTGCATCATTATGTGTTTATTGAAACATTTTTCTTCTCAATAAAGAAGAATCATCTCTTACTGAAAACGGATGAACAAAAATGTATTCGGCTTATAATTACTATTTCATATAACAATTAAATTTTCATATAAATATACTTATAAAAAAAAAGGTAAATACAATTAAACCAATATGAGCAGCAGAGTAAAACTAATGTTGGGGAGAGGGTGTTGTGTTGCATGAAAACTAGTTTTTAATTGAGATCTGAATGAGGAAACGGTAGTACAATCACGGGGGTGTTGAGAGAGGGCACCCCAAAGTTTGGGGCCATTACACTAAAACATCTGCCACCTAGAGTGGATAGTCAAATTTTGGGGACCAAAAGTAGAGCACTGTTACTGAGTTGGAAGAATGCAATTCTTAAGTTAATATGATCTTCGAATCGAATCCAAGATGATGGACTTTGGGTGATGAAACAACTGAGGTGTCATCAATGGCAAGGCAGACTTCAGTGGATTTATAGAGTCTGCATTTTGGTGTGAGCTGCATGATTTCAGTCTTAACATTATTTGGCAACAAGAAACTGATAGACTTCCAATTTTTTATGTCTTGAATGCATGTTAGGAGTGAGGCAGTAGGAAGGTCTGCCGGGGATTTGGTGCTGACATGTATCTGAATATCATCAGCATAGCAGTGAAAGCTTAGACCATGTTTCCGGATGAGGTGACCAAAAGAGAGCATGTAAATGGTAAATAGAATGGGGCCAAGCACTGATCCCGAGGGAACACCTTGAGGGACAGCGGCTTTGTGGGATTTTAAAGTGGTGATATAGTGCTGTCTTTTTGTGAGGTGGGTTCTGAACCAAGTTAACACAGTGCCTGGGATCCCAATGCTAGACTTGAGATGCGACAGCAAAATGTTATAGCTGACAGTGTCAAAATCAGCATTGGGAACCAGGGGAATTAGGATGTTAATGTTATCAAAGTCAAATGAACGAAGGAGATCATTAACCGCCATAATTATTGTGGTCTCTGTGCTATGAGAGGAGCGGAAGCTACCCGGGAAGGGCTCAAAGGGGTCATTAGCAAGCAGATGGGCTTGGAGCAGAGAGGCAACTACTCTCTCTAAAATATTAGCCAGAAAAGGAAGATCAGTGATAAATCTGTAATTGTTCAGTCAAGTGGCATCAAATGCAGTTTTTTAATGGCAGTGCGAGTGATAGTTCACAGGGAAAGGGGAACAGATCCACATGCAGGTAACATGTTTATGATGAGTGCGTTGGGACCAGAGAGGACGGTGAGGCAGGATTTGAGTAGTACGGAAGAAGTAGGGTCAAGCTGGATCTGCTTATAAATTAACTTGCTTGAGTTTACGAGAGTGAAACTAGGCTGTGTCCGATTCAGAGCCCTATCTACTGCGTCCTGTGTACTAGCATGCTGTACACTACTTGCTGCATACTGTTTAGTGACAAGCAGTATGCAAAAAATATCTGCCATACTATTATCAGCAAAAACACGGAATTAAGTATATAATCCGGGGATATTAAGAACATTTTCAG
The DNA here is from genome assembly GCA_022702515.1 of Ilyophis sp. 1 JC-2022. Classification (NCBI taxonomy): domain Eukaryota; kingdom Metazoa; phylum Chordata; class Actinopteri; order Anguilliformes; family Synaphobranchidae; genus Ilyophis; species Ilyophis sp. 1 JC-2022. The sequence continues at coordinate 1,391,252 of CM040396.1, forward strand.
AAGAAGCATTACAGAGATCAGTGGATCTTCTGGGAGCTCAGGTAGGTGGTTTGAGAAGCTTGTCGATGGTAACAAAGGGCTTGTGGCTTCAGTATCAGTATCACATTTTTCTGTGTAACTCTTAGTAAAATATAATTTTCTGGAAAGAAAATAGTTTACAGTTATTCTATTAACATCAGAGGTGTTATGGAACCAATTGTAGCCTCGAGTAGCATTGTTTTGACAACCCCTGCTTTTTATTTCCAGAGATGGCAGCCATAACAGTGAGCTAGTTTCAGTGCGGTTCGATAAGGGTTGCTAGTTTCAGTCTGGTCCGATACGGGGCTGCAATCCAATCCGTTAAACGTTCTGCCCTTGCGAACTCAGGCGGATGTAACACAGCACCAAAGAACGCACTCGTTTATCAAGGGGAGGAGAGAGGGAGAGAGAGGAATTATTTAGACTGGATCACTGTATGCACTTGGATATGAGCCAAATGCTAGTAACGGAAAAGCCTATTGCAGTTTTGTACGTTCGGCAAGCCAGTTCCTTTTGTATTGTATATCATCATAATGGCCAGGAGAAGACATTTTTGTAATATGATTGCTGTACATGAACATTAGATAAAGTGGACCTAATAACTAGCTGGCTATATAAATATAAATATATATGGGTTGATTTATGTGGTACCATAGGAGAGACGGAGAGCCTTTGCTAGAGGACACATCCCGTATAACACTGATTAGGCCTCTTCAATTATTAATGACTGCCTGAGTCAAATGAGCTCTTTTGGGGACTGTGGCCAGTCATATCCCTCTAACTGAGAAGCGCTTCAGCCTTGAGGTCTCAGGTGGATGAGTGCCCGTCTCAAATTCACGTTAGGAGAAAAGATCCAGAGATCAATAATCAAGCACTTTACGGATTTGGCTTCTTTGGTGTGGCTCACCTGAGAAAGACCAACTTTACTAACATCAAGCCTGGAGTTTGACAGAAGTCATGTGACAGTATCTGAAACAGTTTGGAAGAGGATTGTGTGGCCTGATGAGATGCTATGGGGTTGCTTTTCTGCAGGAGGACCTGTGAAACTCCTTCAGGTTTCAGTCCACAAATGATCTGTGTTTCGGGTGAACATTCAAGCTGGAACAAGACAATGAACCCGAGCACATGGCAAAAAGCACTAAGGCTTTAAAAAATAAAGATGCTCAGTATTCTGGAGTGGCCCTGCCAACTCCGAAGACCAAGATCACATTGACAATCTGTGGTTTGACCTGAAATTTGCTATTCACCAAAACTCTTCGTCTAACTTGGCGTTGGAGCAATTTTGTTTGGAGGAATACAAACATTCCAAATATAAATGTTCAAAGCTCATACAGGTATGAGTCAGAGACTCATTTGTGTTCAAAGCTGTCACAGGCATGACAGGCAGCTGTAATTGTGTCAGAGCTGTTCAACAGACATGAGTCAGAGCTTCAATGTTGTTGTGAGCTCAAAATGTTTCATGAGTCAGAGCTGGAGATTGTGTCAAAATGTCATACAAGGCATACAGCAGAGAGTCAGATTGTTAATTGTGTGTGTTCAACATCAGTCAGAGCATGAGTCAGAGCTGTTGTTCAGCTCATCACACAGACATGAGTGTAATTGTGTTGTGTGTGCAAGCTCAACATGAGTCAGAGCTGCTGTTGTGTTGTTCAAAAGCTCATACAGACATGAGTAGAGAGCTAATTTGTTTTCAAAGCTCATACAGACATGAGTCAGAGCTGTAATTGTGTTCAAAGCTCATACAGACATGAGTCAGAGCTGTAATTGTGTTCAAAGCTCATACAGGCATGAGTCAGAGCTGTAATTGTGTTCAAAGCTCATACAGACATGAGTCAGAGCTGTAATTGTGTTCAAAGCTCATACAGACATGAGTCAGAGCTGTAATTGTGTTCAAAGCTCATACAGACATGAGTCAGAGCTGTAATTGTGTTCAAAGCTCATACAGGCATGAGTCAGAGCTGTAATTGTGTTCAAAGCTCATACAGACATGAGTCAGAGCTGTAATTGTGTTCAAAGCTCATACAGACATGAGTCAGAGCTTTAATTGTGTTCAAAGCTCATACAGGCATGAGTCAGAGCTGTAATTGTGTTCAAAGCTCATACAGGCATGAGTCAGAGCTGTAATTGTGTTCAAAGCTCATACAGACATGAGTCAGAGCTGTAATTGCTTCCAAACGCCTCTGTACAATAAGTACTGACTCAGAGGGGGGAAATGTACGTCGTACATTTAAAAAAATAAAATAAAGTTGAATAAAAATAGTTTTTGCATCATAAATACATTGAATTTACTGTTTGGTGAAGGTAAAAAAAATTTCAGTGCATTTTAATGATTTTTAGGTGTCGTGGGACAAAATATGAGAATGTTCAAGGGGATGAATACTTTCTGGAGGCTCGGACGGCTGAGTTTCTTATTGCTGCAAGAGATTCAATTACACACTGAGCAAGGAGAGTCCTTGATTTAATTTACTTACTGTTAATTTTCATCCATAAGGTTAACTAGACGGTGAATAAGCGGGGAATAAGCAAATTAAAAAGTCACACACACACCTCAGTAACAGTGGCGGCTGGTGATCTAAATATAGGTTGGGGCGCTAGCATTTCTAAAAAAAAACAAATACATCTGACTTTAAACAGAAAAAACAAGCCACCTTGTGTCTCAGTTGCATAAGACAGTTTAATTGGCAACAGTGGAGGACAGTTTTTCAAGTAAGACATCACTAGCTATGTTTCCATCTAAATGTCATTCGAATTTTAAGCGAACTTTTGGAAAGTTCGCAAAAAGAAAAAAAAAGAAAATGCGAATTAGGTGCGTTTCCACCAACTGAGTTGGAGCGAAGAAGTAGAGGTTGCATATCGTAAACAAAACCAGTTGCCTTGGTAACATACCCACGTGGAGAACATAACGCTTGGCAATAAAATGGAAAGAGGTCTGCAGGAATTAGTTTCAGCTGGGCAAGTTGTAATTGTCCTTTCAATTCAACTAATATTGGCCGTGTTTAATGCTATCCGAAGACGAAGACAGAGAGATGCATTGATTTTGATGGAAACGGCTGATCAGTCACGTGAGTTCAATGTTCGCTACGTCAGAACTTATTCGGCAAATGTGTTTCCATCTACCGTTTTGCGCATTAACTCTTTTTCGCAAAAGACAAAAACCACCTCAAGCGAGCGTATAAACTTTTTTGCGAATTAGAGTAAGTTTTTTCGAATTTTGCCGTTTCCATCAACCTTTTCTGATGCGATACTTGAAAATGCGCATAAAATTTGGTTTTCAGCAAGATGTTTTAGGTCTCGTACCCCAGGGAAAGCAATAGAACGCATGACTCACAGCACATCCAGCTAGCCAACTCCGTTTGTCATAACACGAGCGAGAGAAGCCCCGGGTATAAGCCCGACCGCGATCACTTGTTTGCTGTTGAATGTGCAAATCTGGTCGCTCTGGTCCAAGTTCCTTTACTCTTTTCTTTTCTTCCAATGAACGCCTTGAGAAAGGTTCTTTTTGCAAAGAAATAACCGAATTTTCTTTGCTTTCTGTTCCACTTGTAGAAGCCATTTCGAATTATCGCTCTCGCTTGGTCTAGGTCTACTTGAATGAATGAGTAGCAGCCGACTGAACCTATCCATAGTACTTGCGCACTCGCAGTGATATCCTGCTAGATGCCGGCTGGGCGTGATAAACATGCCTTAAATCCAATCCAATAATATCATAAACCATGAGGACTAATCAGAAAAGGGTAGGATAGTCCGGGGCGCACAGGCCTGCGCCCGGGGGCTACTTTTTTGGCCGCGAATCAGGCAGCAGAATCAGGGGGCTCGCCTGAAAATGAATGAGTGCTCTGATTCACCATAACATTACCGGCGCCCTGCAGTCCCCTGAACATGCATATGTAATGTATTAAACTTTAGACAACGCAAGGCCAACATATAACATGTTTAAGCTACTAAAAAATAAAATAATAATAAAATAATAATAAAAAATAATAAAAAATAATAATAAAAAATAATAATTTTTTTAAAACTTTTTTAAAAATTTGTATGTGGGGGAGGGGGGGCGGCGCCCCAGCGCCCTCTATAGGCCGGCCGCCACTGCTCAGTAAGGTTAACTAGACGGTGAATAAGCAAATTTAAAAAGTTAATGCATTTCTGGAAATGCTGGCAGATAAATGTATTAATTAGCAGTGCTAGAAGCATTTAAAGTTGAACTGGGTTTTTATGAACAGCCTTTGTGTCTGCAGACAGTCCCCTCGCATCCACATCAAGCATGAAAATAAGTTGTGCGAGGAAACGTGTGGATAAGAGCGTCTGCTAAATGTCTATAATGTAATGTAATGTAATGTAAAAGGGCACTCGTAGTAGTAGTAGCTAGCTTGGTTAATAATAAAAAATAAAAAACTTTGATCTTGCACTGTGAAGTCAGGCATTGACCGATTGGGGAAAAAAATTCAAGATTCAGGTCATTGCCCAACTGTCAACATTTACACAAAGTTTCATCACAGTCGGAGTAGAATTGTTCGAGTTATGTATGAAAGGGACACACAGACACACAGACAGACACACGCACAGCTAGCTTTGTTTGGCTAGCCAACAATGACCTGGTAGCTAGCAACAACATGAAACAATTGAGGTTGGTAGAGATTTAACAGAGCTCCTTGTTATCAAGAGACCTGCAATGTCTGGTGTTGCCCTAACTCTAGTGTTGCTTCGACAAATAGACTATTATAAAATATACTGATAAAAAATGGCTAATCATATACAGTATCTTGGTTAGTGTTGTTTGTAAACTACAGCTTTCTAAAGAAATGATATATTTTTATACTTTATGATTAATTAAATGTTAGTGTTATATCACAAGATTGGGGCTGATTTGTGATCTTGTCGATGTAAAGTCCCAGGTTTCTCTCCAACTCATTTACAGACCAAAGATGTTGGTGTACATTTAACACCCTAGGGTGTTTTTATGAGACCATGGTTAAATGTACACCAGCAGTGTTAGATTTTACTCCAGCATAGTTTTGCTGTGTAGGTTCAAACCCATCCAATAAACAAATAATGAGTGCAGCTCTTTCAGTTTCAGTGAGTTGCTTAACAAATTAAGTCTTGGAACCTTAACACATAATTTAATAATAAATTAATTGTATTTATGTTAA
>CM040396.1:1401416-1408916 GCA_022702515.1 Ilyophis sp. 1 JC-2022
ACATTAAACAAACAGCAGCGAAAGAACCACAGGCTCTGAAACAACAAAAAAGAGAAGTTGCATTTAATTAGGTGTCACGGCTGGCTAAAGAGGGCCTTGTTGTTATGGCTGGGTACAAGTGCTAAAGATGGCCTTGTTGTTACGGCTGGGTACAAGTACTAAAGAGGGCCTTGTTGTTACGGCTGGGTACAAGTGCCTAAAAGGGCCTTGTTGTTACGGCTGGGTACAAGTGCTAAAAAGGGCCTTGTTGTTACGGCTGGGTACAAGTGCTAAAGATGGCCTTGTTGTTACGGCTGGGTACAAGTGCTAAAGAGGGCCTTGTTGTTACGGCTGGGTACAAGTGCTAAAGAGGGCCTTGTTGTTACGGCTGGGTAAAAGTGCTAAAGATGGCCTTGTTGTTACGGCTGGGTACAAGTGCTAAAGAGGGCCTTGTTGTTACGGCTGGGTACAAGTGCTAAAGAGGGCCTTGTTGTTACGGCTGGGTACAAGTGCTAAAGAGGGCCTTGTTGTTACGGCTGGGTACAAGTGCTAAAGAGGGCCTTGTTGTTACGGCTGGGTACAAGTGCTAAAGAGGGCCTTGTTGTTACGGCTGGGTACAAGTGCTAAAGAGGGCCTTGTTACGGCTGGGTACAAGTGCTAAAGAGGGCCTTGTTGTTACGGCTGGGTACAAGTGCTAAAGAGGGCCTAGTTGTTACGGCTGGGTACAAGTGCTAAAGAGGGTCTTGTTGAGATTATGAGATGAAAAATGCTACATAAGTTTTACATATAATAATGTAATTATTGTATAATAATAACTAGCTCAGTGTTGATGTAGCAAAGATATTCAAGTGTTCGTTATCATATGTTTTCTGTCCCTTTCGACATGTGTGTTGCAGCTGCCGGGATTTTTGCTAATATCAAGCATAATCACGGGACTGCGCATATCTGTCTTTATTTGATGGAGAAACACACTCATACTCATGTGAATTCATGGCCGTCCAAATCGATTCATTACATTACATTCATTTAGCAGACGCTTTTATCCAAAGCGACGTACAGTAAGTGCATACAGAAAGGTCATCGAAGTAACTACAGAACAGATAAGAAAGCACATTCTTCCCATACAGTAGCAGCTATCCCTAGTAATGAACACAATGCAGTTCAAAGTGAACTGGGTAAATCAGCTCTAATACAATTCTATTCTAACTATTATAAACTTGACTATCTTGAGTACACAGTTCAACAAGAGCACAAACCATGAGGTCCTAGATAAGTATTAGTCCAGGTGGAGTCTGAAAAGGTGCGTTTTCAGGCCACGACGGAAAGTAGGCAGGGTTGGCATGGAACGTAGGGGAATGGGAAGTTCGTTCCACCACTGGGGAGCTAGGGTGGAAAAGCTCCGCAGTCGGGACGAGCGAGTGCCATTTACACGGAGGGGGGGAAGTGCAAGTCGCCCTGCAGTAGATGAGCGAAGCGGTCGAGCAGGAACATAGTTCTGGATCAAGTCCTGCAGGTAGACAGGGCCTGTCCTATTGGCTGCAGTGTAGGCCAGGGTCAGAACTTTGAACCTGATCCTGGCTGCAACTGGCAGCCAGTGGAGTGACCTAATTCATGAAATTACAGATGAGCCATTACACAACCAATCCTGTCCAAATAGGGCTAATAAGTACATCTTTTTTTATTTATAATTTTTTAATATAATGTATCAATAAATCAAATCACTTTCCATATTTCCTCAAATCAGTGAAACCAATGACGATATAAAATGTTGACACGTAATTGGTTTTTGGGCATTGAAACAGCACCACGGCAACAAGGTAGCAGCATTTGGTCACTGCCTAATTGGTATATTAACAGCTGATTGGTTTGCCATCTCCCGGGATTGTTTCCAGTGCCTTCTGAAGCATATGTCACACCCTGTCAAGGCTTTGATTAATGTGGAAGGAGACACAGCCCCAAATTAGGTTTAGTGCCTTATTCAGTTTCTTGGTCATTTTAAAATGTAAATTAGTTTTCATTTCAACCCCGCTCTTAGGGTCTCTTGACATCGGGAGGGAAATAATACAAATCTGCAGGTGTTTTGCTCAGGTAAGCATATTTGCTTTGGTGTGATTCTAAACTCATTTAAATAAATCTCTGAAACTCAATTTAGTTTAATTGAGCCGTATTTCGCGAGCACCTGCAACTGCATTAGTGACTGACATTAAGCTGTTGTGCCACACAGGGCTTCAAAGTGCTTCATAACTCTGGATTTAATGCAGCATAATTTAAAGCAGTGCCATATGGACTACACAGACTATGTAAAGCTCTTCTCTGGTACCTGGAGCTGTCTGAAATACAGTAAAGAAAGAGAAACTACAGAGCAGATTGTATCTTCCAGTCCCCGTAGCTTTTCAGGTGTGGAGTTTTACAATGCTTGTTATTACTAGGATTATTACTACTGGGTATCATTTTTAATTGTGCCTTTGTACTTCGGCGAGACGTTTCAGCTGTTTACAAAGCTCAGGTTACCTAAGCAACGGTGCTACACATAAGCACGACTGTTAAAATGAAACATCCATCAGGGCACCGCAGCAGGTTGGAGCCGCCTGAACTACTGTAGTGTAGAGAAGGCCTGTTTCCACAGGGAACAATAACTACGGCAATAAAATATTAAGCGTTTGCCGACATCCAGGCCAGAGAATGTTTTATCGCAGCACACACCTGCTAATCAGCACGTGTGCTTTGTGAGCGAACAGACAGCGCACAGCAGTGACTGGTTAGACATGCTTTATCACTGGAGACATGCTGTGGACCGATCTGAATGAGCTCATGTTTAAAGGTATACTTGTAACAGACGTTTCTATTTTTCATTTCACACATGTTTATTGTTTTAAATGTATCTAAATGGATACGGTCCAGGTAGAAGCCGGCCTGAAGGTACTTCCACCCGCCCAGACCCAGGCTTGTACACTGAAATGTTTTTCTTAAAAAATAAACTGTGAGCAAATAAGAGTCAAAGAGCGCAAGGCTTTGTTTCATCCCTGAGTTACGGCCCGTCAGACCGCTTCTCGCCGACTACACTCAAATCTTTCATATTTGGGCGGCTGGCGGTATCTCAGCTTGTTTCCTTACAGGCTGGTTTATTTTGTAGGCCTGTTGTTGCTGCCTGATTTGTGCTCTGCCAAACTCATCGATTCTTTCCAAATTAGAACAATTACTGGCGCCTGGCAGCTTTATTCTGCCTTTCATTAAAAATGGCTCTGTCAATACCTCTGTTTATGCCAAGATTAATGAGATCTCTCGCAGACAGGATGTCATTCGCTGAGCTGATTATTTCATTCAGGACGGCAAACGGAAAGAAAAGAGGGGAGGAGTATGAGGAGGGAGAAGCCTGGATTTCTGTTGAATCCACACGCCCAACCGCATCCACCCTGAAAACCTCTCTGGGTCTCTAACCTCAGGGGCTCTGTTGAATCCACACGCCCAACCGCATCCACCCTGAAAACCTCTCTGGGTCTCTAACCTCAGGGGCTCTGTTGAATCCACACGCCCAACCGCATCCACCCTGAAAACCTCTCTGGGTCTCTAACCTCAGGGGCTCTGTTGAATCCACATGCCCAACCGCATCCACCCTGAACACCTCTCTGGGTCTCTAACCTCAGGGGCTCTGTTGAATCCACATGCCCAACCGCATCCACCCTGAAAACCTCTCTGGGTCTCTAACCTCAGGGGCTCTGTTGAATCCACATGCCCAACCGCATCCACCCTGAAAACCTCTCTGGGTCTCTAACCTCAGGGGCTCTGTTGAATCCACATGCCCAACCGCATCCACCCTGAACACCTCTCTGGGTCTCTAACCTCAGGGGCTCTGTTGAATCCACATGCCCAACCGCATCCACCCTGAACACCTCTCTGGGTCTCTAACCTCAGGGGCTCTGTTGAATCCACATGCCCAACCGCATCCACCCTGAAAACCTCTCTGGGTCTCTAACCTCAGGGGCTCTGTTGAATCCACATGCCCAACCGCATCCACCCTGAAAACCTCTCTGGGTCTCTAACCTCAGGGGCTCTGTTGAATCCACACGCCCAACCGCATCCACCCTGAAAACCTCTCTGGGTCTCTAACCTCAGGGGCTCTGTTGAATCCACATGCCCAACCGCATCCACCCTGAAAACCTCTCTGGGTCTCTAACCTCAGGGAAAACCTCTCTGGGTCTCTAACCTCAGGGGCTCTGTTGAATCCACATGCCCAACCGCATCCACCCTGAAAACCTCTCTGGGTCTCTAACCTCAGGGGCTCTGTTGAATCCACATGCCCAACCGCATCCACCCTGAAAACCTCTCTGGGTCTCTAACCTCAGGGGCTCTGTTGAATCCACATGCTCAACCGCATCCACCCTGAAAACCTCTCTGGGTCTCTAACCTCAGGGGCTCATTAAAAGGGTTCGTTTTCGCAAGAGGTTAATTGATGCTGAAAATCCAAATGTAAAGATTAGCACAAACATTAGACATGGAGTCACAGGCATTTAAATGTAAGGATTAGCACAAACATTAGACATGGAGTCACAGGCATTTAAATGTAAGGATTAGCACAAACATTAGACATGGAGTCACAGGCATTTAAATGTAAGGATTAGCACAAACATTAGACATGGAGTCACAGGCATTTAAATGTAAGGCTAATGCATTTCTGCTCATGAGGTTATGCACCTAAAAGAGATGATACTCATCTCACAACCAAAGTAAAACAAGATGCAGTTAAATATCTACAATTCTGTTTCAAACACATATGCAAACGCACAAATATTTATCACAATGCAAATCATACTGACCGTACAGACCCAGGGAACATTTAATATTTGTTGTTGAAGTTTCACATATTACAGAAGTTATTTATTACATTTTACAAAGAGTATTTACCAAAATAGCCTACTGTAAGCAACATAATCCAAAAGGACAAATTGTCTTGTCATTTCCCTGAGTTCATGATTCCATTACTTTTAGCATTAGCAGTTTGCTAATTTGTAGTGTATTTTCGGTTGGTTGTATTTTCATGAACAGACTATCGCACGAAGGCAGTTGGCACACATTAACAAGTGTATTTGCTCTCATTTTTAATGAAATAAATAAAACATTGAGTGGTAAGCCAACAGCTTCCCAAAGTCACCTTTGATACTGTAAACTCACACTCAATTGCTGAACGCTGCAATACTAACGGAAAGAACATGAGTGAACAGAGGTGGTAAAGCTGTTGTAAATGATATGCCGTTGACCAATAAGTGATTGTCACTTCATTTAACAAACAGTTCCATCGTATTGAAAATGCACTCATTCAGGGAGACATGAAGTGCTTCCCAATGAGGGTAACATGGCCCGTTACAGTCCCCAAAAGAGCATGCTTGAGTCAGCGATTTATACATGGCCCGTTACAGTCCCCAAAAGAGCATGCTTGAGTCAGCGATTTATACATGGCCCGTTACAGTCCCCAAAAGAGCATGCTTGAGTCAGCGATTTATACATGGCCCGTTACAGTCCCCAAAAGAGCATGCTTGAGTCAGCGATTTATACATGGCCCATTACAGTCCCCAAAAGAGCATGCTTGAGTCAGCGATTTATACATGGCCCGTTACAGTCCCCAAAAGAGCATGCTTGAGTCAGCGATTTATACATGGCCCGTTACGGTCCCCAAAAGAGCATGTTTGAGTCAGTGATTTATACATGGCCCGTTACGGTCCCCAAAAGAGCATGCTTGAGTCAGCGATTTATACATGGCCCGTTACAGTCCCCAAAAGAGCATGTTTGAGTCAGCGATTTATTGATTCGTTTATTGGGGAGGACAAAACTGACGGGTTTGGTGTTTGATGAAAAGATGCTGAAAAGAACGTCATATCTACATTGAAATATGGTGGATTTTAGATGGTATGGGGCTTTTTATGCTTCTACAGGTACTTGTTAAAGCCCCAGAGAAAAAAGCCTAAAATCGTTAAAATGTATGGATGATATCAAACTCGAGTTATTATTAACCATCCACCAAAGATTGAATGAAAAAAATATTAAAATATAATAAAACACTGCTGAAAAGCAGCTGAATTACCTGAATAGACCTGCATTAGGACGGTCGGGGCGTGGTTGTAATATTCTAATGAGCACGCTTTATTGACATTTTTCTGTCCAAGAAGACACTTGACATCACATACAACAAAAATACAAAATGGCGGGGAGAATCGGGGTTGTACAACCATATATGTACCAACCTACCGACACTGAATTTGAGAGTGTAGAAAATCCACAACCAGATAACCCGCGCTCTCTGGCTTCACAGGTGGTGACGGAATGGTCGGGTTCATGTAATAATAAACCACGCTTCTTAACTTTGTTATTGCATTTGTTTCTTCCAATAAAAACTTGGGTATTGCTGCTAGTTGACGTTGGGTAGTTTGCATGTTGATTGCCTTGGAATTGTTTGGTTGGTTACCCTGGCAACTAAAGCTCCACTTCAGTTCTGTGCGTTAAAAAAAATCAACTGCGCTGTACCCAGCACCGGCGAGCGCAGTGATGAGAAGGCATGTGTGACATTATTATCTAACATTAGTGTGACACGCCAAACATTAGCCAAGATACGCACAATGTTACAGAAGGTAGTAACTAAATCCACAGGGCTAGCTAACACACTGGCCGTGTTCGAATAAGGCATTAATGCGGGAGTGCATTCGTTTTGACAAATGCTGGTGGGAGGGACTAGCGACAGCAGCCTTGTGATTGGTTTGGGATTAGTGACGTCACCATTCCCACTTATAGTACCGCCCAACTTCAATCCAAAAACGAGGGTAAAAGTATCCAGTATCTCTGGAATTCAGAAAGTAATTATTTCTAAAACAAGCATATGCATATTGTATGTCCACAAGACCCAAATGAACCTATTTAGAAGGCAATCACAAAGATTTGTTCCCTGGGGCTTTAAGGTCCAGGGAATCATCAACTCCTAAAACGAAGTCCCCCTCATAGGCAGCTCAGAGTTGGCCATGAACGCACTTTTTCAGCAAGACAAGCGTACCGAAAAATCAACTGACCACAACATTGCTGTTTTCCCATCGTCCTTTCAGTCTCCAGACTTGAACCTGGGAACAACCTATTGTTTTGTCTTTTGGGGGACAGCTATATAGGTAAAAGGTGTGTGTGTGTGTGTGTGTGTGTGTATATACACAGCAGAGTAAATGCTAATTTAGTACTCCTTTTTTTCACGGGAGAGTGAACAGGGGCTTTTGAAAAGGAAGAGCATTCTCCTCACTGAAGTAAACTGAAATAAAGTGCTGGAAAATGTTCTGCACCTTGAGCACCGTGCAGCTGTAGAAAATGAATTGAGACAGCTGCACAGGCAGATAGTGACATTGTGCCACGACAGCGAAATATCCCCCACAGAGCAGGATCCAGGAGGCCCACAGAAAGTCCTGTGTCAGTCCTTTTCTCCAGCGCATTGTTCACTCGCTCCTCCGCGGACAGGGCCCTGTCAGAAAGCCGTCATGCTGATTCAATAGCCCC
>CM040396.1:1416416-1466416 GCA_022702515.1 Ilyophis sp. 1 JC-2022
CTGTTCCCATCGGGTGTTAGCTGTTCCCAGCGGCTGTTAGCTGTTCCCAGCGGCTGTTAGCTGTTTCAGGTGTAGGCACCTCTGATTGCAGATGCAGCTCCCAACTGTAGTCCTGTCAGGAAGATCAGCAGCTCAGATTATTCTGCTCAAGTTCTGGATCCACAAGTGGATACACACAGACTTTTCCACACACCGGAAAACTTACTTTCGTCCATGCAGATAAAAACTAAATTCATGAATTCCAGCAGATTGATAAAGCTCTGGAAGTTATAAAGGGACCAGATCCAAGCTGGGAATGCTGTTTTAGGAATAAGAAATGCAATGGAAATGATTTTTCTCTGGAGCATCGTGTCTCTGTGCTTTAAATGCACACCACCGCAGATCTATATCTGTCTATGGCCATCGGTGTGGCTCAGGGAGAAAAACAAACAGGCTTTGGATTCAGCAGAGCTAGCAGTAGACAGCTGATAACCAAGCCAGATGCAGTGTGCAATGATGTGAACATTGACCAGGTGTGAACATTGTTTTCTACCACAAATTTTTCTTGCTCTTAATTTGAAACACTCCATTGTTTTCATACAGTAGGTACGGCCCATTGCACCAAAATTTCACCAAGTTTGGGAGAGTGCCATCAAACATGTCCCCCCTTCTCTAAGTGACATCATCCTCGAGCATGCACCTCTCATTGTCAGTAGGTGCCACCCCCACACAAACCCCAACACTTTCCATCCGCTGCAGTCCCTTCCACCCCCACACAAACCCCAACACTTTCCATCCCCTGCAGTCCCTTCCACCCCCACACAAACCCCAACACTTTCCATCCCCTGCAGTCCCTCCCACCCCCACACAAACCCCAACACTTTCCATCCCCTGCAGTCCCTCCCACCCCCACACAAACCCCAACACTTTCCATCCGCTGCAGTCCCTTCCACCCCCACACAAACCCCAACACTTTCCATCCCCTGCAGTCTCTCCCACCCCCACACAAACCCCAACACTTTCCATCCCCTGCAGTCTCTCCCACCCCCACACAAACCTCCAATCTTTCCCTCCCCTGCAGTTATTTTTATTTACACTTCCCAAGTGTAAGAATATAGTCAGAAAGGATTGGTTTTCATTTCTTCTCACCTTAACCTCCAAACGGGACTTTATTTAGAGAAGCAACAGTTCAGGATTTATGTAGCTGTTCTTATATTAGGCTTTTATTGGTGTATGTTATTATTGTTCCTTGCATTTTGGGCTGCCCTCTTGGCCAGGTTTCCTGATTAAACGAAAGACGTTATTAAATGTTACATTTGATTGCATTACACAGTACACAGATGTAGTTCTTGATTATGATTAGGTTCTTGTATTTCTCTCATTGAACTACTTGGAATAATGAAATTGAATGCATTGGGATGATTGTAAGCAAGTGCAGAAATTGCAGGAAGATGTTTGGCACCCCATGAATAAAAGAAGAAAAAAGAAGCGTAAACATAATATAAAAAGACTACTACTGTGTTTGCACAAAGACTACGAACACAAATAGCACGTTTGCACAAAGACTACGAACACAAATAGCACGTTTGCACAAAGACTACGAACACAAATAGCACGTTTGCACAAAGACTACGAACACAAATAGCACGTTTGCACAAAGACTACGAACACAAATGGCACGTTTGCACAAAGACTATGAACACAAATAGCACGTTTGCACAAAGACTACGAACACAAATAGCACGTTTGCACAAAGACTATGAACACAAATGGCACGTTTGCACAAACACTATGAACACAAATGACACGTTTGCACAAAGACTACTAACACAAATGGCACGTTTGCACAAAGACTGCGGACGGAAATGGCACGTTTGCACAAAGACTGCGGACGGAAATGGCACGTTTGCACAAAATGTTATTAATTATAACTATTATACTTTACTCTTAATTATAATGCAACTATTATTATTAGTATTATAAGTATAACTAAACCTTGAATCAGACGGTTAGCATTCTTATGTTTCACCTACACACATTTTATGAAATACTTACAGTATTTACTTACAATACTTAAAATTTTTGTTTGGCTGTGACAAGAAGTCATATTTTTACAATATACAAAAAACTACATTATATTACCTATTGTACACCTGGTACATTCAGCAAAATACTAGAATTCAGTGAGCGTATATACGAACTAACTTAAAACACCAAATTCTTAAAAACAACTGCATCAATTAGTATCCCATTCTTTTTCACATCTATACAAATACCCGTTAAGAAGGCATGCTCACTTTCCAACCCTGCTTTTGCCTGCAAAGCCATAGAGATATTATCAAACGCTTATCTACAGGGGCTGTTTAACCTGGCCAATAACGTTCCAGCAGTGCGCAGGAAGACGATTGATTATCAACAAGTGATGTTTGCA
Source organism: Ilyophis sp. 1 JC-2022 (assembly GCA_022702515.1). Lineage (NCBI taxonomy): Eukaryota > Metazoa > Chordata > Actinopteri > Anguilliformes > Synaphobranchidae > Ilyophis > Ilyophis sp. 1 JC-2022. The sequence goes on from CM040396.1 coordinate 1,418,827, forward strand.
AGGTTTGTTCTGGTTATTCATCAAAGTGTTGTAAAAGTTGTCAGCTGCTGTAATTTGATCTCACAGGTCTTAATTGATTGACGTTAATAGTTTTTTTTTCTCTCTCTATTTCGCGCCACTCTTGGGGCTTTGGGAATATGCTGACGTTGCTTGCTCGGCACAGTTGTCTTTAATTAGCTCAGAGCCGTGCAAGCAGAGCACCCCCACGTACATCGCACACGCAGACACACCGTTAACAGAACACACGCATGTTTTTGGGCCTTACCACACACGCGTCCCCGACCATTTTTGTCCTCTCATCTCCCAGGGTCTTGGCAGTGGGCTAGCGCATTTTAATGAGGGTATTGGCAGTGACAATGAGCCTGGTGCTTAAAAAAACAAAAACAAAATGCTACCCTCAGTGTATTGCATTAATACAATTAGAGAATCAGTCACAGGGCCAGAACTGATGCATTAACACAGCTAACACAGTGAACACTGCTGTGCTTTATAGCTGATAATGCACTCTGATTGGCCAGTCCCAGAGCTTTATAGCTGATAATGCGCTCCGATTGGCCAGTCCCGGAGCTTTATAGCTGATAATGCGCTCCGATTGGCCAGTCCCAGAGCTTTATAGCTGATAATGCGCTCCGATTGGCCAGTCCCAGAGCTTTATAGTTGATAAGGCCGCCGCTCTGATTGGCCAGTCTCAGAGCTTTATAATTGATAATGCACTCTGATTGGGCAGTTCTAGAGCTTTATAGCTGATAATGAGCTCTGATTGGCCAGTCTCAGAGCTTTATAGTTGATAAGGCCGCCGCTCTGATTGGCCAGTCTCAGAGCTTTATAGTTGATAATGCCGCCGCTCTGATTGGCCAGCCCCAAAGTGCCACAACAACCATGCAAATAGAGCCAAGTAAAAATATTCACCCACCATTTTTCAGCTACATGTACAGTACAGCACTGACACAATCACAACAATGCAAGAGTGCCTACACCATAGATATAGAACCATAGATGTGACATATCTCAGAGTTTAGTGACACAATCACAACAATGCAAGAGTGCCTACACCATAGATATAGAACCATAGATCTGACATATCTCAGAGTTTAGTGACACCATTTTTGAGACCATACCCAGGTAAGATGGTGGCCAGTAACCATGGTTTTATATCTATGAGCCAATTATCAGCTATCTGGCTTCTGAGACCCGTTCATGACATCACAGTGGGTTAGAAAGTACATGACACTTTGCCATAGGTTCCTATTATAGCTGTACCCAGGTAAGATGGCTGCCAAATTGTTCCATTTCAGAATTCCATTCCATGACATGTCACATCTATGGTATATCTATGGCTGGGACATTTAAAAAAGTGTTTCCTCCAAACCATCATATAGCACCATGGAAACAGCAGCTGCACAAAATATTGTGCAATGGGGTCAAAGGACTTCCTTTCCTGGTTTCCATTGTACAATACTTTGTGTAGGAACTGCCATGGTGTGTAAAGAAAGGAAAAAATGGGGGAGAAATGTATGTAATGCTATAAAGAATGATCTTTCACATGAGCTACATAACTCCTTCAAACATGCTACATTTTAGATGTTACAATTTTGGCATTTAGCAGAAGATGCTAGAGCAGGAACCAGACCTTGGTCATATTGGCAAGGTGTTAAAATCAAGACACAATAGCATTCCAAGTAGACAAGCAAATACTGATATTGGCTAAAGCCAAATTGAAGGATTTCATAGAAGCCAAAATATGAAAATATTGAATGACGTAATATTTAATATTGACCCCAACATCCTAAACGACACCTGATGAGATTCCGAACAACAGCTGAAAAATGTTTCAAAATTAACCCGACGTACTCCGCAACATGCAGAGCTAGCAACATGCAGAGCTAGCCGCGCACGCTATGTTATCAATTATTTCCATCCCATCTTGGCGAATGCGCCACTGCTACAGAGAGAAATCTCACAGCTGATTGGCCGTTATTTTGTAATTGAGTTTCACGAAGTTTCACGAACACGCGTGAAACTTGCTTGCGGCGATCTGGGTGCAGTACGCGAGGCCCGTCACACACAAACTGTGTGTGTCACTGTGTGGGTGCTTGGAGCGTGGCGGCGGAAGAGCGGAGAAAGCGAATCGCCCGTTGTGTGTTTTGCGCCGCCGTTTGACCGGGCGAGGTGGGAAGTTAATTGGAATGTGCCCAGGAAAAGGAGCGGGTTTATACGATGTCAGCCCTAGAGATGGAAGTGAAGTGCTTTGTGTACCATATGGCCCTGTGTAAGTCTGTTTAAACTAATCTCCCACTTAAAGAAGCAGGCCCTCGTAATCTGTGATTGCACAAAGCGTTTCTGCATTTTAATTGCCTGTAATTATGTCGGCTTATTTATTTATTTAAGGGCTCACCTAGACCTGATTTTTCTCTCTTAGTGCTAGACTCTCTGCTCAGATAAAAGGACCCACAGACTAATTTGTTGTACCTAAAAATTGTAAAGGAAATTTTTAAAAAGCATCACCAGAGAAGATACTCAGTACCTGGTGATAGACTACCTCAGTCACAGACTTCAAGCAGTGACAAAGGATTTGTGACCAAGTACTAATCATGACTACTTTAATGTACACAACATTAATATGTCCCAAACATTATGGTGCCCTGAAATGGGGGGTTATGTATAAAACGTGCTGTAAATTATAGCCATGAAATGTGGGGGCTATGTATAAAAAGTGCTGTAAATTATAGCCCTGAAATGTGGGGGCTATGTATAAAACGTGCTGTAAATTATAGCCCTGAAATGGAGGGCTATGTATAAAAAGTGCTGTAAATTTTAGCCCTGAAATGGGGGGTTATGTATAAAAAGTGCTGTAAATTTTAGCCCTGAAATGGGGGGTTATGTATAAAAAGTGCTGTAAATTATAGCCCTGAAATGGGGGGCTATGTATAAAAAGGGCTGTAAATTATAGCCCTGAAATGGGGAGTTATGTATAAAAAGTGCTGTAAATTATAGCCCTGAAATGGAGGGTTATGTATAAAAAGGGCTGTAAATTATAGCCCTGAAATGTGGGGGCTATGTATAAAAAGTGCTGTAAATTATAGCCCTGAAATGGGGGGTTATGTATAATAAGTGCTGTAAATTTTAGCCCTGAAATGGAGGGTTATGTATAAAAAGTGCTGTAAATTATAGCCCTGAAATGGAGGGTTATGTATAAAAAGGGCTGTAAATTATAGCCCTGAAATGGAGGGTTATGTATAAAAAGGGCTGTAAATTTTAGCCCTGAAATGGAGGGCTATGTATAAAAAGGGCTGTAAATTATAGCCCTGAAATGGAGGGCTATAAAAAGGGCTGTAAATTATAGCCCTGAAATTGAGGGTTATGTATAAAAAGGGCTGTAAATTATAGCCCTGAAATGGAGGGTTATGTATAAAAAGGGCTGTAAATTATAGCCCTGAAATGGAGGGTTATGTATAAAAAGGGCTGTAAATTATAGCCCTGAAATGGAGGGTTATGTATAAAAAGGGCTGTAAATTATAGCCCTGAAATGGAGGGTTATGTATAAAAAGGGCTGTAAATTTTAGTCCTGAAATGGAGGGTTATGTATAAAAAGGGCTGTAAATTATAGCCCTGAAATGGAGGGTTATGTATAAAAAGGGCTGTAAATTTTAGTCCTGAAATGGAGGGTTATGTATAAAAAGGGCTGTAAATTATAGCCCTGAAATGGAGGGCTATGTATAAAAGGGCTGTAAATTATAGCCCTGAAATGGAGGGTTATGTATAAAAAGGGCTGTAAATTATAGCCCTGAAATGGAGGGCTATGTATAAAAGGGCTGTAAATTATAGCCCTGAAATGGAGGGTTATGTATAAAAAGGGCTGTAAATTATAGCTCTGAAATGGGGGGTTATGTATAAAAAGGGCTGTAAATTATAGCCCTGAAATGGAGGGCTATGTATAAAAAGTGCTGTAAATTATAGCCCTGAAATGGAGGGCTATGTATAAAAAGTGCTGTAAATTATAGCCCTGAAATGGAGGGCTATGTATAAAAAGGGCTGTAAATTATAGCCCTGAAATGGAGGGCTATGTATAAAAAGTGCTGTAAATTATAGCCCTGAAATGGAGGGCTATGTATAAAAAGGGCTGTAAATTATAGCTCTGAAATGGGGGGGCTATGTATAAAAAGGGCTGTAAATTATAGCCCTGAAATGGAGGGCTATGTATAAAAAGTGCTGTAAATTATAGCCCTGAAATGGAGGGCTATGTATAAAAAGTGCTGTAAATTATAGCCCTGAAATGGGGGGTTATGTATAAAAAGTGCTGTAAATTATAGCCCTGAAATGGAGGGCTATGTATAAAAAGTGCTGTAAATTATAGCCCTGAAATGGAGGGCTATGTATAAAAAGTGCTGTAAATTATAGCCCTGAAATGGAGGGCTATGTATAAAAAGTGCTGTAAATTATAGCCCTGAAATGGGGGGTTATGTATAAAAAGGGCTGTAATTTTGCTGAGTACAAAATGTATAACAATACTGTAATAAAAGCAGAGAATCTGCATGTGTCAATAGTTTGAATCTAAAATTTTGGAGTACGGAGCCAAATCAAGATAAAATACGGCTTTGTCCCAAACATTCGGGAGGGCACCGTAAATGTGAATAAAGAATTTATGAAATTTCATCTACCTATGTGTCAATCTAATGGAAGTTTAAAGTATATTACTAAACGATTGCCTTGCATTTATTTTAAGTTCTGGTCATTTTCAGAAAGGAAGTATTACTTTAGGTGCATCCTGCTACTGTCAGTAGATTGAGAAGCATTTTCTTTCTGTTTTTGAAAGAAAAGCAAAGAAAGCTAAACCCAAATTGATTTGTCGACAAAACATGTTAATACTTCAGTGACTGGCTGGTCTTAATTTGCTTTCATTGACGGTTTCATTCATTGGGTAATAGGTACATATTCCTGTAAGTGGTCCTGATCGAACCCATATTTGATTTTCTGAACGATTTGCTTGTGACTGGATCACATAAGCAACACAGTTGTGTCAGCGGTGTTGGAAACATCGGGGGAGCACATGGCAGATCGTGGAGCTGTGGTGTAGGAAACATCGGGGGAGCACATGGCAGATCGTGGAGCTGTGGTGTAGGAAACATCGGGGGAGCACATGGCAGATCGTGGAGCTGTGGTGTAGGAAACATCGGGGGAGCACATGGCAGATCGTGGAGCTGTGGTGTAGGAAACATCGGGGGAGCACATGGCAGATCGTGGAGCTGTGGTGTAGGAAACATCGGGGGAGCACATGGCAGATCGTGGAGCTGTGGTGGAGGAAACATCGGGGGAGCACATGGCAGATCGTGGAGCTGTGGTGGAGGAAACATCGGGGGAGCACATGGCAGATCGTGGAGCTGTGGTGTAGGAAACATCGGGGAGCACATGGCAGATCGTGGAGCTGTGGTGTAGGAAACATCGGGGGAGCACATGGCAGATCGTGGAGCTGTGGTGTAGGAAACATCGGGGGAGCACATGGCAGATCGTGGAGCTGTGGTGTAGGAAACATCGGGGGAGCACATGGCAGATCGTGGAGCTGTGGTGGAGGAAACATCGGGGGAGCACATGGCAGATCGTGGAGCTGTGGTGTAGGAAACATCGGGGGAGCACATGGCAGATCGTGGAGCTGTGGTGGAGGAAACATCGGGGGAGCACATGGCAGATCGTGGAGCTGTGGTGGAGGAAACAGTCAGCAATATTTGTGTAAGATTTGAATGCCATACTTTGGAATGCCATACAGCCCTTTTATAAGCATTATCAGATGGGAATAGGAATAATCCAGACATTGACCCATCGGGGAATTGCTCTTATTCAGATGTTTAAATATTCCACATGTAGAATAATTTTCACACACAATAATTTTCACGCACGCACGCATGCACGCACGCACGCACGCACGCACAGTAGACCTGCAAAAACACAAAAACATAAAAAAATTGGTCTGAAATGAACAAGGAGGGGGGAAAAAAGCATAAATATATAAACATTATTGGACAGTGGACAGGTGTCATCCAACATTTGACAGATTGATTTTTAAGTACGAACATTCCGCTTGAAAAAGTTGTCGATCCTAAATGATGTGCATTTTTAAATCGGCTGAGATATTTTCCCCAAGAACAATGACTGCATCAGGATATCCAGCAGGATGCTGACATACCAGTCAAATGGCAAATACAATTATGTTTCGCACTTTAATTTGTTCTGCAAGGAAAAAGTTATTCTTGCAGTCACTGTGTACCTCGATGCCAAAAGTCACAACTCATTGGTGGAAAGCCTCTCACAATGCCCACTCGACTTTGAGCTTGATTTCAGCAATGCAACTGCATTTGTTTCGGATAATACAATTTGCATGTTGAATGCATACAATGAAACTCTCAAAGGCGTGATGCCAAATTCAATTCATTTAACACGTAATGCTCACATTGTGACATGCTTCTCACAAGTTGCATTTGGGCTGGAGATTTCCCAAAGGCTGATATATTTGTGGGAGTAGTCAAAAATATTTATTTTAAAGCATTTTCAAAGCAGAAAGTTGCGCTACACAGCACTTCTTAGGACTACGATAGAGGAAGGCTCAGGCTTGGCTGTTAAACTACACAACACTGCCGCTGGATGTCCTCGGTAAATTTCCAACCTGGCTCTTCCAATCTGCCACCTAATCATCCCCCAGTTTAATTGGCTAAAGTTTGTTCTCTCCCTCTATGCCTCAGCTGATGTGTGGCGTGCATTCTGGCACAAAATGGCTGCCGTTGCAAAAAAGATAGTGTATCGGCAGGGATCTGGCAAGGCTTGAACGTGAGCCTCCATGGGGAAGAGGCGACTACGCTAACCACTGCATTCAAGATGAATTTAGCAGTTACCTCAAGGGCTCTTTATTACATGCGGGGTGACCTTCTCATTCCGGGGCTTTATCCAGTCGCTCAACAGTCATCTGCTCCAATCTCATTCCGGGGCTTTCTCCAGTCGCTCAACAGTCATCTGCTCCAATCGGTATAATACAGGGCTTTATCCAGTCGCTCAACAGTCATCTGCTCCAATCGGTATAATACAGGGCTTTCTCCAGTCGCTCAACAGTCATCTGCTCCAATCGGTATAATACAGGGCTTTCTCCAGTCGCTCAACAGTCATCTGCTCCAATCGGTATAATACAGGGCTTTATCCAGTCGCTCAACAGTCATCTGCTCCAATCGGTATAATACAGGGCTTTCTCCAGTCGCTCAACAGTCATCTGCTCCAATCGGTATAATACAGGGCTTTCTCCAGTCGCTCAACAGTCATCTGCTCCAATCGGTATAATACAGGGCTTTATCCAGTCGCTCAACAGTCATCTGCTCCAATCGTTATAATACAGGGCTTTATCCAGTCACTCAACAGTCATCTGCTCCAATCGGTGTAATACAGGGCTTTCTCCAGTCGCTCAACAGTCATCTGCTCCAATCGGTATAATACAGGCACGACTCATTGGGGGACGCGTGCTGACTGCTTTCTCATTCCGGGGCTTTATCCAGTCGCTCAACAGTCATCTGCTCCAGTCGGTATAATACAGGCACGACTCATTGGGGGACGCGTGCTGACTGTTCCCTGGTAAAGGCCTGCCTCTCTAGATCTTCATGCATTGTTAAATGGCAGTGCATCACGATTGACAGAGGCTTCTTTTTATAGCCCGGAATGGCGTCTGCCTCCTGATTCCTCGTAGAAACGACGGTGCAGCGGTATACTCTGGGGCTGTTATAGCCCGGAATGGCGTCTGCCTCCTGATTCCTCGTAGAAACGACGGTGCAGCGGTATACTCTGGGGCTGTTATAGCCCGGAATGGCGTCTGCCTCCTGATTCCTCGTAGAAACGACAGTGCAGTGGTATACTCTGGGGCTGTGGCCACATCTCATTCCTGAGTGTCAAATGTATTATAAAAACTCATACATTTTTAATGATGCATCCAGTATAACACTTTGGGTCTATTAATCAGATCAATAATGCTTACATTTTTAATAACGTTCAACCTCATAAATAAGGAATGGATGTTGTGACATAGCTACAAGAAAAAAATAATTAACTTTCATGGTAAAAATAAAAAAATGGAAGCATGGGCTTTGTGTGTCATATATTCTGCGTAATTTAATTTTCAACTTCTGTGATGCATTACTACATCAACGATACAGTTTCTGAATACTAAGGTTATGTTTTTCAACCATAGGTTTGGTATTAAGCTCACATTTAAGATGTCACTGGCATGGCTGATATGCATTAGCTCTTGTTCAATTGGCAATTCTCATTTGTCTCATTTGATAAAAAAGAGAGATTCATAAAATATTAATATCATATTATTACATTTGTGGTTGTGATGTTCCTATGATTATTTTAACCCTGAAAAGCAGGAGTTACACAGACGCTTGTATCACCTTATGAAAGATGAGCCTCATGGTATTCCACTCTTAATGATGGAAACACATTTCATTATGGCTAATGGAGCATTCACTGAAAGGATTGTTGGGCAAAAGACTCAACTTTGCAGCTACAGCCACATTATTCATTGAATATTCTGAATGTGGTAATTATTTAGTGTTTTTCTAATGAATGTGGCAGAAGCAGGAAGAGCTACTAGATGAAAAGAATTATGAGCTGATTTCCATTTGGAAAATAATGACTTCAATGGGCGCTGTAACTTCTCTTTTTTGCTATTTCAGTATCTATATGAACTTGCTTGGCATGACTTTGCTAGCTCCACCGATGCTACATTGAAAACTGTATGCCTGTCATAAAATGGACACCAAAGTGTCCCAAAGTATCACGAAACATACCACAAAGCATACAACAAAACATGCCATGCATCAGAAAGGTGTAACACAGTCACAAAACGCCCCGAAAAAGCCAAAACAGTGTAGCACAAAGATGTTTCAGTGAGTTATTACAATACTGTTTGATCTTATTAAATTATCTAGCCAAATAAAATGGTCGCCAGGCCTGTAATGTACTAAATGGTCAATAAGATCATAAATTATTACATTATGGGTAAAAATCCTATTACATTACCAGTTTCAGAATTTTGTGACGTTGCATTTGATTTTATTACATTACGGGCAGTTACTACGTTATGGTTAATTATTATGGTTTGGGCCTTGATAGATGACTCATAAATCTGCACTTTCAGACATGTTTGCTAGTTTTTCTTGTGGTTGCTCCTTAATAAATCTGGGCTCATGTTTAAAAGATGTTTCCACATCACATAATTTAGGTCTTTAAGCTTTTTATTTAGTTGAATCTATTTATTGTCCTAAATTATGAAAAATGCATTTCAGAGATTTGTACAACTGATGATTTATCAAAACATTTACTCAGGGTTGTATAATTCACTAGTATCTGACTACCTGGAGAACGTAATATGAACATTTACTCAGGGTTGTGTAATTCACTAGTATCTAACGACCCAGAGAACGTAATATGAACATTTACTCAGGGTTGTGTAATTCACTAGTATCTAACGACCCAGAGAACGTAATATGAACATTTACTCAGGGTTGTATAATTCACGAGTAGCTAACTACCTGGAGAACGTAATATGAACATTTACTCAGGGTTGTATAATTCACTAGTATCTAACTACCCGGAGAACGTAATATAAATATGTGTGCTGTTTTAAGAACCTGTTTTACCAACGGTTAATAACGGTACAATAGCGTTTAATAAATGCTAATAATTCAGTAATTATTTTTACATCCTTCTTGGTCTGAACAAGCAGTTAAGTTTTTTTTCCTCATGAAACTTTCATGAATTTAAAGAGCCAAGATTTTCTTTCATAAAATCGTGTGATGGTAGTGACTGTAAAACAAAAGCAGTAGTTGGTAGCGCTAGGTCCGTAGTGCGGTTCCACAGACCATCCTAAGAGAAATTACCTTATATTATCAGCACATGACTGACACAAGTGCACAAACCTCAGTGAAATATATTCCAATCATGCCATATGAGTGCAGTCTAAAAGTATTTGGACAGTTTTGTTTTGGCTCTGTACTCCAGCACATTGGATTTGAGATGGAACAGTGACTATGAGGTTAAAGTGCAGACTTTCAGCTTTCATTTGAGGGTGTTTACATCCAAAAAGTAAAAACCAAAAGAAATCCAAAAAGTAATTTGACAAATTAACATGAACTTAAATAAAGTTATCATATTTAATATTTGGTTGCATATCATTTGCATGCCATGACTCCCTGATGTCTGTGACCCAACAACATCAAAAGACTCTTGACATCTTATTTTCAGGTACTCTTACAAGCGATACTATAACGTCTCTGCATTTGAGAATTTGAATTTGAAACCCCTCCCCCGTTATTTAATAATAGTATTTAAAAAACTTTAATAAAAGCTGAGAATCTGTGAGGTTTGGCCACTGAATATTTGACCTTTGACCTCTTTGGAACTGTATTAATTGTCTTAAATGTTGCTTTGGAAACGCATATCAATGTGCTGAAAGTTGGGTGTCTTTCATAGCTGGCACGTAAAGGTGGTTACAGAGTGTTTAAAACAGGGAGCAGACACATACACAGACTGCCGACTTTTGCCTTTCATAGTTGTGCGTACCATCCTGCTTTATGGACTACATTTCCCATCACACATTTGCACACAGATTTCAAAGCAATGGTGTCCTTCATGGAAGAAGATTACGGCATGCAGAAGGTACGCTTGTAGGTCAAACGACAGGTCCGTGCAGACAGGTCTGTACAGACACAAAACATTACTGCTGCGTGGACTGCCTTGGCGGACGTCTGTACACAAACTTTTTTTGTCGACTGAGTTGGCCTTAATACTCATTGGCATTCAACCGAATACGACTCACTGTGCAAATGCCATTGTAAACGTGATTTAGTTACTTAAAAGTTTTTCCTGTTGTGTTTCCATTATTTTGTGTGTGTGTGTGTGTGTGTGTGTGTGTGTGTGTGTGAGTAAGAGAGAGAGAGACAGAGAGAGAGAGAGAGAGAGAGAGAGAGAGAGAGAGAGAGAGAGAGAGAGAGACTGTGCACTTACATTGGAACTACATGTGTTAATTCTTTATTGGTGAGGCAAGCAGAGGTTTTGTTCTGCTATTTCTACAGCACTGCTTGATGAAATAATATTGCAGAACAGTAGTAATTCACTGCAGAAGTAATTCACTGCAAAAGCTCCTCTAATGGGAGTAGAAGACGACGTCCCTCGGGTTGTTTAAACGTGTTTGAACCTCCTTTGCTTGGTTAATTCTTGGCTGCAGAGCTCAGCTACATGACCTATTGTGACCTGGACTGTGACCAAAAATAAATAAATAAGTAAAATAAAACCGACTGCTCATTTTAACCAACTCAGCAAAGCGGACAGAAGCGGGTATTTGACGAGGAGAGTTAAGCATGCAACAGATTAAAACCTGCCCGGCAGGAACTTTCTGCTTTTTATTTTTCATTTTCATTTTCATTATCGGTCGGCAAAAAAAGTTTAAATGCCACAAGGATTAGAGAAATGACATGGGCTCTCGCTTGCCTTCTCAGTGCTTATCCTCCTCGAGCTCCCCTTCCTTGGCTCCTGCTAGCATTCGCCTCACGGGGGGACCAAGAGCACACTCCACTGGGCCCCAAGCACTGCACAGTGTCTTAAGAATTTCTATAATCCCAGAGATCCATTACAGATAGCAGCGGCGACACAGCCTACAGAGATTGGAACTGGCAGATACTGACTGTATTGATTGGCCTCTTATCCCTGGGCTGCCCAGCTGCTTGGCCATGTAATGGAAGAGTGTAATGAATTCCAGCAGCCAGGCAGAGCGACCAAGCGCCCGGTTCTTAAGTGAATAAGAAGCGTGCCGGGAGTGGCCAGTGCAGACCGGGCCTTCGACGTTAACAGGGGATTAACCTTCCTTATACGGTTATTGGCGCATCAGGTTTTTTATTTTTTTATTTTATTTTTTTAAGGCGCAGCATTTTCTAACTTTCATAAAATGGACACACTGCAAAGAGCACGACCCTGTTACACTTGTTACATGGTATTTTTTTAAAATAATAAAATGTTTATTGCTGCCATTGTTTTGTTACTGTGCTGTAAATGATTCGGCCCCAGCACTTTGAGAGTACAGTAGAATCATTTGCGTAATAAAATACTTACATTCACTTGGCACTTATTTCCCAGCCAGTCTAAGAGGTACAGTTGTGATTTGGAGGCTGTTCAGATTTCTTTCTTGTGCTCGAATAATAAAAAAGAACCATTTCCATTAACTTGCATACATTAGGTCTACATCAAATGGCTTACATCAAAGCTTTTAGATTTTTTTTCAACTGAAATATTCTAGGTTTGTGGCTGAACCCTCGGTGCATGTGTAAGGTAGTTTGTGGCTGAACCCTCGGTGCGTGTGTAAGGTAGTTCATAGCTGAACCCTCGGTGCGTGTGTAAGGTAGTTTGTGGCTGAACCCTCGGTGCGTGTGTAAGCTAGTTTGTGGCTGAACCCTCGGTGCGTGTGTAAGGTAGTTCATAGCTGAACCCTCGGTGCGTGTGTAAGGTAGTTTGTGGCTGAACCCTCGGTGCGTGTGTAAGGTAGTTTGTGGCTGAACCCTCGGTGCGTGTGTAAGGTAGTTTGTGGCTGAACCCTCGGTGTGTGTGTAAGCTAGTTTGTGGCTGAACCCTCGGTGCGTGTGTAAGGTAGTTTGTGACTGAACCCTCGGTGCGTGTGTAAGCTAGTTTGTGGCTGAACCCTCGGTGCGTGTGTAAGGTAGTTTGTGGCTGAACCCTCGGTGCGTGTGTAAGGTAGTTTGTAGCTGAACCCTCGGTGCATGTGTAAGCTAGTTTGTGGCTGAACCCTCGGTGCGTGTGTAAGCTAGTTTGTGGCTGAACCCTCGGTGCGTGTATAAGGTAGTTCATAGCTGAACCCTCGGTGCGTGTGTAAGCTAGTTTGTGGCTGAACCCTCGGTGCGTGTGTAAGCTAGTTTGTGGCTGAACCCTCGGTGCGTGTGTAAGGTAGTTTGTGGCTGAACCCTCGGTGCGTGTGTAAGGTAGTTTGTGGCTGAACCCTCGGTGCGTGTGTAAGGTAGTTTGTGGCTGAACCCTCGGTGTGTGTGTAAGGTAGTTTGTGGCTGAACCCTCGGTGCGTGTGTAAGGTAGTTCATAGCTGAACCCTCGGTGCGTGTGTAAGGTAGTTTGTGGCTGAACCCTCGGTGCGTGTGTAAGGTAGTTTGTGGCTGAACCCTCGGTGCGTGTGTAAGGTAGTTTGTGGCTGAACCCTCGGTGCGTGTAAGCTAGTTTGTGACTGAACCCTCGGTGCGTGTGTAAGCTAGTTTGTGGCTGAACCCTCGGTGCGTGTGTAAGGTAGTTTGTGGCTGAACCCTCGGTGTGTGTGTAAGCTAGTTTGTGGCTGAACCCTCGGTGCGTGTGTAAGGTAGTTTGTGACTGAACCCTCGGTGCGTGTGTAAGCTAGTTTGTGGCTGAACCCTCGGTGCGTGTGTAAGGTAGTTTGTGGCTGAACCCTCGGTGCGTGTGTAAGGTAGTTTGTAGCTGAACCCTCGGTGCATGTGTAAGCTAGTTTGTGGCTGAACCCTCGGTGCGTGTGTAAGGTAGTTTGTGGCTGAACCCTCGGTGCGTGTGTAAGGTAGTTTGTGGCTGAACCCTCGGTGCATGTGTAAGGTAGTTTAAAGCATTTATATTTCAAGGTAACATGTTAATAATACCCTTCCATTTATAGACTGATTTATTACTGTGGCACATCACTTAGGACAATTTTTCTGTTGAGAACAGAACTACTTCCTGTTTCACATATGTTTCACATATTAAAAATCTTATGCGGTAGTTTGCCAGTTCAATAGTATTTTGTTTGGCAAGTTGTCATTGTGCTAAAACAGCTAATTCTGTGCACTCTGTCATGACCCCGAATATGGACTGGACTCAAACGCACGACTCAGACACAGGAATGCCAATACTCAGATATTTATTTGCTTGACCAGGGAGTATTCCTAAAGCATGAGGAGAAAGGCAAACAGTTAAAGTTCCAAGCCGGAACTGGACTTGCAAACAAGGCAGCAATAGTTTCAAGCAGGAACTGGACTTTACAGACAAGGCAGTGATTGTTCCAAGCCGGAACTGGACTTTACGACAGATGGACTGACAGACAGAGTGGGAGCGCTAGGCATCCAATAAATTATGCTTCGACAAACCTCCTGAAGCATAAGGAGAACATACAAGACGGACAGTCCGGTTAATGGGGTCAGCAGGAGAGCTGCAGGGACAGTGGTGCGGAGCCCAGGCAGGACAGCAAGGCAGGACAGCAAGGCAGGACAGCAGGGCAGTGGCAGTCGACAGCACATCAGCAGCAACCGTAGCACTGGCAGAGAGCGGGCACCGCCGCAGAGTGGTGAACAGGAGCTCCGGCTGTATGCACAACGTCAGATGGGTGGCGGGGAACCGCAACACAGGCAGGGATAGCAAACGACTGCAGGTTGGCAGACAGGAGCAGACAAAGTTAGTACAGCGAGAAAATTAACAGTGGGAAATGCCGTTCCTGAAAAGAGAAGACTTTGACTTAGACAGAGTAGCAGGGCGAGTAACACCGGAACAGAACCAGACTTTAGTTTCTACAACTTGAACTGTATATTAGGACATTAAGACACAAGCAGAGGTTTCAGACAAAGAGCATTTACGAACTGGCACAGGACAGAGAACACCGGGTGACTAAATACAAACATTAATTGACCTAAGTTACTTACTGTTGGGTCTTAATCAGTACATCCAGTTTTATACAATTGCACGATCACAGAATTTAGGCCTAACACACAATCAACAAAATACCACATCTTCATAATTTAACATTTTACTGCATAAATCTCACAAAATTGGTAACAAAATAAAAAAATTCTTAGCTATATAAAATTGCGAATCTCATCAGCACTTTCCCATTTCTTTAACCTAACTACTACATCATGTTACATGCCTGATACATGTGTGTGCACGTTGCATGCCTGCTGCACATGTGCATGTTTCATGCCCGCTATGTGATGTCTGCTGCGACTAGTTATCTGACCTGATGCTGATTGATTAATGCTTAGTCATGTTCTGAGCAACGGCCTTTGAATGCCCAATGGGCACGTTGGTTACATGCCGAGGTCAGTATTATATTTAACTGTGGCATGAAAACCGCGCACTGGCGGTGAAAAACAATACACGCCGTATTACATTTCACTATGAGTGTTTATATTTCACTATGAGTGTTTATATTTCACTATGAGTGTTTATATTTCACTATGAGTGTTTATATTTCACTATGAGTGTTTATATTTCACTATGAGTGTTTATATTTCACTATGAGTGTTTATATTTCACTATGAGTATTATATTTCACTATGAGTGTTTATATTTCACTATGAGTGTTTATATTTCACTATGAGTGTTTATATTTCACTATGAGTGTTTATATTTCACTATGAGTGTTTATATTTCACTATGAGTATTATATTTCACTATGAGTGTTTATATTTCACTATGAGTGTTTATATTTCACTATGAGTGTTTATATTTCACTATGAGTGTTTATATTTCACTATGAGTGTTTATATTTCACTATGAGTATTATATTTCACTATGAGTGTTTATATTTCACTATGAGTATTATATTTCACTATGAGTGTTTATATTTCACTATGAGTATTATATTTCACTATGAGTGTTTATATTTCACTATGAGTGTTTATATTTCACTATGAGTGTTTATATTTCACTATGAGTATTATATTTCACTATGAGTGTTATATTTCACTATGAGTGTTTATATTTCACTATGAGTATTATATTTCACTATGAGTGTTTATATTTCACTATGAGTGTTTACATTTCACTATGAGTATTATATTTCACTATGAGTGTTTATATTTCACTATGAGTATTATATTTCACTATGAGTGTTTATATTTCACTATGAGTATTATATTTCATTATGAGTGTTTATATTTCACTATGAGTATTTATATTTCATTATGAGTGTTTATATTTCACTATGAGTATTATATTTCACTATGAGTGTTTATATTTCACTATGAGGATTATATTTCACTATGAGTGTTTATATTTCACTGAGTATTTATATTTCATTATGAGTGTTTTTTGACAGAACACACAATGAAATACAATTCAATGGGGTTGATTTACTAAGATCCAAAATAAGGGGTGTTATCTTGTGGGCACAGCCAAAGTATTTGCACATGTTATCATTTCACTCTTTGCAGGTGATCAACTAAGAGGCATTATGCAAATTACTCGAGCTGCAAAGAGCCATATTTAAATTAGAGATTTTGCATGTTTGGAATGGTTGTGTATCCAAAAATGATCTTTGTGTATTTTAAGCATTAGCTAGAATGGGTCAGCTAATTACCCCCATTGTTGCGCAATCATGCAGAACATTGGGTTACGGATGTTCCACAGACCTGTGTGTCCATACTGACCAGAATAGACACCGGTGTGTCCGTACGTGTCAAAGTGTTAAGAACCAGGGACAGTGCACCTGAACAGTTGGACTGGGAGATCAATAGCTGCTGTAACGGAGGCCCTGGCAGGTACAACAGAAGTACGGTTATTGCTGGTATATTCTTTTTGTGACTTGCTATAAGTCATCCACTAGTTCGCCCACAATCTGTAAAAGGGCATCACTAGATAGGTGATATGTAGGCCATATATTATTTTTTTCCTCCGACATTCCAAAGGAGGAGTGATAAATACACGCTCTCTATGGTGTCTGATTTGATTGGTACGGCGTCTGCTTCTCGCTACAATGACAGCAGTCATCTTATCGATTGCGTGTCTTGTAATACCTGCTTCCCATTCGTACTAAAATGACTACATTTTTGAGAGATAACGTCAGCACCCCCAATTTTGCATATTCATTCAGGCTAATCTGTAAAAATTTAATCTTTGTATCTTTCAATTTTAACACCTCGTTAGTTGATCACCTCGGACAATGTTTTGCAGGTTTAACAGCTTATTGTTATGTAAAAGAAACATGAATATGCATACATTTCACAGTCGCTATATCCATTGCATTTAATAAAGTCCTGAAAATCTCCAATATAATCTCAGTAAAAAAAAAACTCTAATTGTAGATTTTTTGCATAAGATAAGTCACGTCCCACATTTGCATGCATCTGTCTCACTGATACTTTTTCTTCTTGAAAATGAGATAAACAAAAGTGTGGCGATTTAAATGTGCAACATAATTATCAAACAGACAAAGAGAAGAGAGGTTGGGGGGAAATGCAGTGGTGGGGTTAGGGTTAGGGTTAGGGTTATGCAGTTGCAGTGGTGGGATTATTTATACCAAGAAAGCAAAATATAGGTGACTGCTCTCTTGTTGTCCTAATGATGAATAAATAGTTACAACACCAACATGAAGAATGCATCCCTGTGCAATATCTATTATTCAATATGTATAACAGTGAGAGTTAGAGTTAGAGTTAGGCCTGGTGCTACACAATGGACAATGACATACATAAATGCAACACATACATGCACATACACACACATACACACACACACACACACACGCACGCATGCACACACGCACACACATACATACACACACACACACATGCATGCACACACACACACACACACACGCACGCACACGCACGCACATACACACACACACACACACACACACACACACACACACACACACACTACATTATTTACGACAGCATTCCTCTCTCCTCTGCTCACCCACATACTCCAGGGAAAAAAAGCATTTGTTTGAAATACTACTATTTGGGACAGAGGGTCACTGGGTGGTTAGTGCTCCAGGTAGAGCAGGGAGGATTAAAGTGATGGGACCATTTTTCAGTGTTATGAGGTCAGTTCTGAGAATGACGCGCTGTTGTTGGGAGGACGGTTGCTAACTGGTAGTTGTGGCGGTAGCAGTGGGGCCGCGTCTATGAAAACAGAGGTTAAAGATACCTCTCAAAGGGATAAAATGGCTTATTTCCACTTCCAGCTCCTTTCAATTGTGGAAGTGACCAGGACTGCACATTCCCCTGAACCGAGACCACCAGTCAGTTACACCACCAGCCATTCAGATACACCACCAGCCATTTACACCACCAGCCATTCAGTTACACCACCAGCTATTTACACCACCAGCAATTCAGTTACACCAACAGCTATTTACACCACCAGCCATTCAGTCACACCACCAGCTATTTACACCACCAGCCAGTTACACAGCCAGAGGACTTGCACACGTGTGTATGTGTTGCATGGCAACATCACATCCCAGCCAGAGGACATGCACACGTGTGTATGTGTTGCATGTAGCCTGCAGTCATGCACTGAATAGTAACCTGGCAAAGAAGAAGAAGTAATGATCCCATTATAACGCACAGCAGTGCATTATGGCTGCTAATGATCCCATTATAACGCAGAGCAGTGCATTATGGCTGCTAATGATCCCATTATAACGCAGAGCAGTGCATTATGCCTGCTAATGATCCCATTATAACGCAGAGCAGTGCATTATGGCTGCTAATGATCCCATTATAACGCAGAGCAGTGCATTATGGCTGCTAATGATCCCATTATAACGCAGAGCAGTGCATTATGGCTGCTAATGATCCCATTATAACGCAGAGCAATGCATTATGCCTGCTAATGATCCCATTATAACGCAGAGCAGTGCATTATGGCTGCTAATGATCCCATTATAACGCAGAGCAGTGCATTATGGCTGCTAATGATCCTATTATAACACAGAGCAGTGCATTATGGCTGCTAATGATCCCATTATAACGCAGAGCAATGCATTATGCCTGCTAATGATCCCATTATAACGCAGAGCAGTGCATTATGGCTGCTAATGATCCCATTATAACGCAGAGCAGTGCATTATGGCTGCTAATGATCCCATTATAACGCAGAGCAGTGCATTATGGCTGCTAATGATCCCATTATAACGCAGAGCAGTGCATTATGGCTGCTAATGATCCCATTATAACGCAGAGCAGTGCATTATGGCTGCTAATGATCCCATTATAACGCAGAGCAGTGCATTATGCCTGCTAATGATCCCATTATAACGCAGAGCAGTGCATTATGGCTGCTAATGATCCCATTATAACGCAGAGCAGTGCATTATGACTGCTAATGATCCCATTATAACGCAGAGCAGTGCATTATGCCTGCTAATGATCCCATTATAACACAGAGCAGTGCATTATGCCTGCTAATGATCCCATTATAACGCAGAGCAGTGCATTATGGCTGCTAATGATCCCATTATAACACAGAGCAGTGCATTATGCCTGCTAATGATCCCATTATAATGCAGAGCAGTGCATTATGGCTGCTAATGATCCCATTATAACGCAGAGCAGTGCATTATGGCTGCTAATGATCCCATTATAACGCAGAGCAGTGCATTATGGCTGCTAATGATCCCATTATAACTCAGAGCAGTGCATTATGGCTGCTAATGATCCCATTATAACGCACAGCAGTGCATTATGGCTGCTAATGATCCCATTATAACGCAGAGCAGTGCATTATGGCTGCTAATGATCCCATTATAACGCACAGCAGTGCATTATGGCTGCTAATGATCCCATTATAACGCACAGCAGTGCATTATGGCTGCTAATGATCCCATTATAACTCAGAGCAGTGCATTATGGCTGCTAATGATCCCATTATAACGCACAGCAGTGCATTTTGGCTGCTAATGATCCCATTATAACGCAGAGCAGTGCATTATGGCTGCTAATGATCCCATTATAACGCAGAGCAGTGCATTATGGCTGCTAATGATCCCATTATAACGCACAGCAGTGCATTATGGCTGCTAATGATCCCATTATAACGCAGAGCAGTGCATTATGGCTGCTAATGATCCCATTATAACGCACAGCAGTGCATTATGGCTGCTAATGATCCCATTATAACGCAGAGCAGTGCATTATGGCTGCTAATGATCCCATTATAACGCAGAGCAGTGCATTATGGCTGCTAATGATCCCATTATAACTCAGAGCAGTGCATTATGGCTGCTCATGATCCCATTATAACGCAGAGCAGTGCATTATGGCTGCTAATGATCCCATTATAACGCAGAGCAGTGCATTATGGCTGTTAATGATCCCATTATAACGCAGAGCAGTGCATTATGGCTGCTAATGATCCCATTATAATGCAGAGCAGTGCATTATGGCTGCTAATGATCCCATTATAATGCAGAGCAGTGCATTATGCCTGCTAATGATCCCATTATAACGCAGAGCAGTGCATTATGCCTGCTAATGATCCCATTATAACGCAGAGCAGTGCATTATGCCTGCTAATGATCCCATTATAATGCAGAGCAGTGCATTATTGCTGCACGGATTCAAACACTGTCAAGGCAACAAGTAATAGTGTTTTTCTTGGGTTATTCAAACAAATAATGGACATATGAATTATTTAGCCTCTGAATTGCAGTCTCTTTCAGCAGGATGGACTGGAATAATAACAACACCAGTGTCATTGACCGATGATTGATTTATTGGAATTTAAAATAGGTTTTTCACTGCGACTATGTCAAATGGAACTTGTAATTGTTTGCAGATATATTTGACCGCACTCCTGGAACTGTCTATGCTTATCATTTTACAATGCTGGACTCACGGACAGGATGATTAAAATATATATTTTACAATGCTGGACTCATGTCAGCCCAGTTTATTCCAGCGCTTGTCTCTCGATGGTGGAAAGACTTTCCATAATCAATCAGGCAAATTCATTGGTGTTCTGGGACTGTATAAACACTCCCCTCAGTGATTCTTTTTACCAATAAAACACAAAGCATCCTCTCCCTTTATGTTTTAGGTCCTATGGTATGCACCTCAATGGTAGCACTTAGATGAGTGTAATTGTTTATCTCTAGCTGGTGGGTGGACCAAAGCAAGTTGGTTGACATATTGTGCTCATAGGGAAATACATATGGAAATAAATAGGGAAATAAATAAATAAATATATTCTAAAAATATATGAAAATAAATGTATAACATTTTTTTATAATTTAAATTATTTGCACATACGTTTAAATTTCTATATTAATTCCCAGATTTATTTTATATTTTCACATTTATTCATTATTTAATTTTATTATTATATTTGCACTCTTGGTGTTCCATATTGGTGAGCTCAATCGTACCAAGAAATATTTTCACAAATACAAATAATGCCAAAGTTCTATGTTCCTTTCATTTATGTTGCACATTATTACAGAAAGATACTATTGTTGTAGCCAAGCTACTACAAAATAGAAACCGGAAGCTAAACTGGAATTCTTAGTTATTATTGCTCATGGTGGCTAGCTCAAATGCTGATGTAATGCTTATGCATTCTCTGGCAGCCTACCTCTAAGGTCGGGTGGAAAAAGGGACCCAGTAGCAGGCAGGGAGTACCAAAAACCGAAGTTTAATGATGGGGCAATGGTACAAAAAGCGGTCACAAAACAGGCAGAGATCGGAACCGGGAAGGCACAGCAGAGGTACAAAAACAAAGTCCAAACTCAGGGTCGTGAGAACACAGGCAGAAGTCAAAACCAGGAGATCAAGGAAACAGAAAAATAAACAACGGGGAACAGACAAGTAAAACAAATAAAAAACTAACAGAAACTAGGAACAGAGACTCGGGGGGTGGGGGGGGGAGAGACAAGAAACAATGAGGATCAGGTGTGAGGAACCGGAAAGGGCAAATGCCAGACAGGTGCATGTAATAAAACAATGAGGAGAGCAGGACCGAACCGCGGACCTGATTCACACATAACACAGACTTGAACATCAGACCCGGAGTTAACAGGTGACAAGTGCACAGCTCGAAGGGGAGGAACGCATAAGTGGACACATGTGCAGAGAATGCGAAATCACAGATAGATACAGGGATAGGATAATGAGGGAGAATGACAGCTGCAGGTATAAACTCAACATAAATTAGTAATTATTAATGTTAGTAGAAAATTCTAAATCCCTAATGTTAGTAAGTTAGTTGTTTAGTATTATGTACATGTTAGTTTGTTAGTAAGTTAGTATTAAATCTAATCTAACAGTTAGTACGATTAATATGTTAGTATAATATTAATTAAGTTGGAAGGAAGAAAACGAGATACGAAATACAGAGGAAACCCGAATGTACCAAAATCACCCGAATAGTGCAATGACAAAGACAGGGAGTGGAATCTCTGGGAACACGGAACAAAGACAGACAGATGAGACTCGGACAACCCACGAACAGAGGGGGATGCAATGATTATAAGGAAAATAAATACATGAATGAAAATTACAATAAAAATACAAAACAGACAGAACTCAGAACATAACACTACCTTGCAGACAAATACGTGTCACCTTTTCCCGTCTAACCTCCGAACCGTGGTTGGAGACACGGGGGAACCGAAGTTGGCTTGCTAGTTTCTGCAACGCATTAATATAGTCTTGTTAAGCCATTAAGTGCCATTGAAGTACAACCACTGTTTCATGCCTTTGAGCAGGCTTGCATACTTAGGAAAATTATGGGATGAACTCACTACATACTCACTAAATATATGGAGAAAATATTAGTCCCCTGGGCCTGTAGATTCTCTAGAATATTCTCCACTCTGGAAACCCGAAGGTGAAATGCAGAAATTGTAACCTTTCATTGCTTCTACCTAATATGAGTGAACCCAAATGGTAAAATATATCATTCTGGTTCTTCTCTTAGCTATTGTCTTGTGAGTGAATGGAAGTCATTGTAAACAGAAGCCAGTGACTGCACACTGTTGTTATCGCTAAGACGCACATCGAGTACAGTAGCGGCCCGCCTGCTTCAGCCTCATTCTGTATGAACACTGTGATTTGTCATTTCTCCAACACTTCCTCAAGCCTTTTTTCTGTGTTTGCATCTCAAAGGGGTGCGGACTGAAAGACACTGCCGCGTTAGCTCGGCATCTCTCCAGCCTTGTCCCTCCTTGGCTCAATGCACAGAACATCACCGGGCTTTTACTTTCAAGAGATAAATTATCAGCAAGACACAATGGCTACAATAATTGCGCCATTGATCCTGTACATTGTTCCCAAATGAACCGCTTTAGCTCTACAGGACACATCAATGAATAAAGCTCGGGCATAGTAAACGTCACATCCCAGGGGAGTGGAGTCAGATATTCCTTACAGTCTAACCCACATTAAAGTCACTTTTCTACAGTATTCATAACCACAATACCAAACAGTGGACAGTTGAGCCAGCAGGCAGGTCACTGTGTATTCTGTGACTTCTTCAACTCCAATAAAGAGCACGGTGTGAAAAGCTCATCATGAGCGAGTGGAAGTGGCACGACGAGGCCGTGTTTTACACGCGACTCCGTTTCGCTGTCTGTGCTGTGACCTCCTACGCCTAAGCGAGAAACGAGAACCGTCGCTGAAATTAGGGAAGCCATCCAGGATCGAGAACGAGAACCGTCGCTGAAATTAGGGAAGCAACAACGAGCCTATAGCAGTGCAGCATGGGCTGTACGAGAGCAACGTGTTTCTCTCCTGTGGAAAAAAATACTGTTAATCACATAAATACCGTTATTTTGCCTTAATGATGACACTATACAATACAATAAAACTGTCAGGTTGGCAACCCATAGGTTCATGCATATTTTTCCTTGTTTTATAATGTCCTGCGTATGCAAACATGACCAACGCTTTAAAAGTCCACTTTCCCACTTTCAAGTGTGATTTACCGCAGGTGAAACAGACCTGCTCCTGCATGAAGTTAAAGCGCACATGCAGAGAATGGCATTAAAATGAACTGTGAATGAATTGTGTAATGTGCTGCAAATTTGTTTTAGTTTCTAATTAGACTCTTAGTTCTCTTTAAAGTGATTTTGTTCAGTTATGATATGACAGGTGAAATCAGTGGGGTTTTAATAAGATGAGAGTATGTAAATCTGGTCACTGTAATTAAAATAATATGAAGGATGAAGAATAAGGTTCAAATTGTATTAAAATGGTGAAATTTAAATCCAGGATAATTGCAAATAGTCTAGATGTAATAGGAGGCGATGGGAGCTATCAGTAGCCCTCGCCTTGTGATCAGGAGGTCGAGCTAGCGGCTCGGAGCGACGGACCATAGGCGGTGGGCAACGCCAGGCTAGGAGCTGGGTACCTTTTAACAGCTCGGAGCGATGGGCTGTGGATGGTGGATAAAACCTGGCTACAGACAGATTAAGCCCAGGAGCGGAAGGTGGGGAACGTTGGGCCTGGACAGCCAAAGAGGGAAACTCCTGCAAGTCCAAGATGTTAAATATGTTCGCCAGTGGGATGTGTTTTGGTGGAGATGGACGAGAGAGGAGCTAAATCTGTTCACCAGTGGGATGTGTTTTGGTGGAGATGGACAGGGGAGGAGCTAAATCTGTTCACCAGTGGGATGTGTTTTGGTGGAGATGGACAGGAGAGGAGCTAAATCTGTTCACCAGTGGGATGTGTTTTGGTGGAGATGGACGTGAGAGGAGCTAAATCTGTTCACCAGTGGGATGTGTTTTGGTGGAGATGGACAGGAGAGGAGCTAAATCTGTTCACCAGTGGGATGTGTTTTGGTGGAGATGGACGTGAGAGGAGCTAAATCTGTTCACCAGTGGGATGTGTTTTGGTGGAGATGGACAGGAGAGGAGCTAAATCTGTTCACCAGTGGGATGTGTTTTGGTGGAGATGGACAGGAGAGGAGCTAAATCTGTTCACCAGTGGGATGTGTTTTGGTGGAGATGGACGAGAGAGGAGCTAAATCTGTTCACCAGTGGGATGTGTTTTGGTGGAGATGGACGTGAGAGGAGCTAAATCTGTTCACCAGTGGGATGTGTTTTGGTGGAGATGGACAGGAGAGGAGCTAAATCTGTTCACCAGTGGGATGTGTTTTGGTGGAGATGGACGTGAGAGGAGCTAAATCTGTTCACCAGTGGGATGTGTTTTGGTGGAGATGGACGTGAGAGGAGCTAAATCTGTTCACCAGTGGGATGTGTTTTGGTGGAGATGGATGAGAGAGGAGCTAAATCTGTTCTCCAGTGGGATGTGTTTTGGTGGAGATGGACGAGAGAGGAGCTAAATCGGTTCACCAGTGGGATGTGTTTTGGTGGAGATGGACGAGAGAGGAGCTAAATCTGTTCTCCAGTGGGATGTGTTTTGGTGGAGATGGACGAGAGAGGAGCTAAATCTGTTCACCAGTGGGATGTGTTTTGGTGGAGATGGACGTGAGAGGAGCTAAATCTGTTCACCAGTGGGATGTGTTTTGGTGGAGATGGACGAGAGAGGAGCTAAATCTGTTCGCCAGTGGGATGTGTTTTGGTGGAGATGGACAGGAGAGGAGCTAAATCTGTTCACCAGTGGGATGTGTTTTGGTGGAGATGGACGTGAGAGGAGCTAAATCTGTTCACCAGTGGGATGTGTTTTGGTGGAGATGGACGAGAGAGGAGCTAAATCTGTTCACCAGTGGGATGTGTTTTGGTGGAGATGGACAGGAGAGGAGCTAAATCTGTTCGCCAGTGGGATGTGTTTTGGTGGAGATGGACAGGAGAGTTGCTAAATCTGTTCACCAGTGGGATGTGTTTTGGTGGAGATGGACGTGAGAGGAGCTAAATCTGTTCACCAGTGGGATGTGTTTTGGTGGAGATGGACAGGGGAGGAGCTAAATCTGTTCACCAGTGGGATGTGTTTTGGTGGAGATGGATGAGAGAGGAGATTAATCTGTTCGCCAGTGGGATGTGTTTTGGTGGAGATGGACAGGGGAGGAGCTAAATCTGTTCACCAGTGGGATGTGTTTTGGTGGAGATGGATGAGAGAGGAGATTAATCTGTTCGCCAGTGGGATGTGTTTTGGTGGAGATGGACGTGAGAGGAGCTAAATCTGTTCACCAGTGGGATGTGTTTTGGTGGAGATGGACGAGAGAGGAGCTAAATCTGTTCACCAGTGGGATGTGTTTTGGTGGAGATGGACGAGAGAGGAGCTTACCACTACACTTTTTCCCAGAGACAACAGACCAGGGCACCGCTTAGCTGGGAGTTGAGCTAGCCAAAACTTTCGGTCTAGCGCCCAGGTGGGACCACAAGTCGTGGGACTGGATAGGGGCAGCCCCAGGACATGGAGCGGTGGAATTAAGTGGAGGCAAGGCACAGTGCTATCCAGCTCTCCAGCAATGGCGGCAGTTTCAGGGCCCAGAGATATTATCAAGTCAAGGAGGAGCTCGTCATACTTTATCTGGTGAAGCGCTGATATTCTTCCATACAATTCAGCGACTTTCTGATCAACCCTCACAAGCCGGCAGAGAAGTGAGTGGAGCCATCGTAGGTACGAGTCCTATATCCAATGACACAGTGATGACTTTGTGTGAAGAAATACTTACTAATATTTGTGCCTTTTGCTAATTTCCACCTTAGCACCCTTGTTCTACTGACACAAACACAATCTGATAAATCACTTCTATTTCACTTAATATTGTGAGATAACTTTGGATGTGAATAATGAAGTGTGCCACCACAATACCCGTTTTCAGGCTGGTCTCTGACGCAGCTGTTTGTTCACCTGTATGTGCAGTTTGAGCAGTTATACTGTACATGTAGTGAACTGCAGGCATGTTGCGTAAATAAGCAATGTATAGGCAGAATGTATAGGCAGAATGTATAGGAAGAATGTATAGGCAGAATGTAGGCAGAATGTATAGGCAGGTAGGCAGAATGTATAGGCAGAATGTATATGCAGTGTAAGAGAGCGCATGCCTTCAAAGGATTTCCAATTTCAGACAATAACATGTCTATGACAACACATGCAAAATCAAGGAATTAATTATGTCAAACCATGTGTGCTCCAACAATAAGACTGATAATGGCGTTTATGAATCTGTTCATTTGTGGCCCCTAGTGCATATGCTGGAAGGGAATACTGGAGTGCAACATGCACATCTTTTAATTGGATGAATTTTTGTTGGTTGCATTCGGTCTCTGTTAATTAGGGGAGAGATGAAACCTGTGTGTTAAGTGTTGTGTGTTAAGTGTTGTGTGCAATGACGGATATGTGAGATATTTACAGAATTTTCTGACAAACTACTGGCTTTACAATGGCTGGTATATGCACATCCATGGATCTGTGGTTTAAAGTAAAAAAAAATAAAAAAAAAAATAAAAAAAAACTTGTATCTTCAAAGCAGCTTGTACAATGGCATTATACCTCCACAGGCTATACACATCAGCAGATTATCGTGTTTATTCACATTATGTATAAATTATAAACATATCAAAAAATAGTTTTAAAATTTTGCCGGTACTTCCCTCCTCAGTTGAAAAAGTGGTGTAAGCTCATTCGCTCCCAGAGCCAGAGTGTTATATTCTGTATATCTGTCGGTCTGTATTATTGTTTATTACCATCATTGCATTCCCCTCTGTTCGTGGGTTGTCTGAGTCGCATTCGTGTGTTTGTTTACCCTGTCTCGTGTATGCACTGTTTAGGTGAATTCGGGATTTTCCGAGGGTTTCGTGTTATGCTACTTCCTGGTTTCCTTTACGTGTAAATTGTATAGATTACTAACTCGCGCTAACAATCACTCGGGTGCTTTATTAGTTAAGCGCACTTACTAAACCAATTAACATAAATGTATACTAATGACTAACTGTCTGTCTTATAGTTAGATACTAACAGATTAACCAGTTTTTCCGCGATCTCTGTAATTCGCGCCAGCTGTTTGTATTTAGACTTTACCTCTCGTGATTACTGAGCACACTCCGCTCCACTGCGAGCCCGTTGTTTGTTATGCATGTTTCCGAGTCCCTTCCATGTCTTTGTTATGTTTACGTGATTGTTTCATTTCTACCTCATGTGTTAACCCTCACGTAGTTTGTTACCCCTCCCTTTCCTATACGTATATATAGACCCACAATTCTGTTAGTTCCTTGTCAGAACGTTGATTCATTTTTCCTGAGCCTGTTTATAGTAAAGCCAGAGACTAGCTGATATTCCTGAGACACCCTTTGATTTTGATTACGATTTAGCCTAACCCTTATCTGTACTTTAGCCTTTGATTTCCTGGTTTCGACTTTCCTTTGTGTTTAACTACGTTTGATTAGCCTAGCCCTTTTGTACCTTAGCCCCTTGTTTTCCAGTTTTGACTTTTGCTTGTTTTCTGACTTTGATTTTGGATCTCGTTTGGATATTCTTGATTACCTGGCTTTTGACACTGGACTGGAATAAAACTACGTTTCTGCATTATCCTTGTCTGCATTTGGGTCTCTGAGTCCGGAACCATAACAGTACGTTCTGACCAGAGATGGACCCAGCAGACAGCTCCCGGGTGAACTACGCCCTCGAGCAACAGGGTGCCATGCTAGGCCGCCACCAGACCCAGTTGGATTTGGTCTCACAGCACCTGCAGAACCTGACCATCTGCGTGACGGAGCTGACCTCATCGCTTCAGGCACTTGCTTCTGCTGCTCCTGCTCCTGCTCCTACTCCTGCTCCTGCTCCTGCTCCCTCAGCGCCGCCTCCGGTTCCGGGACGGGAGCCTCGTCTACCCCCACCGGAGAAGTACTCCGGTGAACCTGGTGGTTGTCGTCCCTTCCTTACCCAGTGCCAGCTCATCTTCCAGCTGCAGCCTACTACCTTCCCCACTGAGCTTTCCCGGGTGGCGTACATCATCACTCAGCTATCCGGTCGAGCCAAGAAGTGGGGAACGGTGGCCTGGGAGGAGGGACTTCCGTGCACCCAGACCTCCAACATGTTCGCAGACGAGATGAGGAGGGTCTTCGACCGCTCCAAACATGGGCATGAAGCGGCGAGGGAGATGCTGCTTATGCGCCAGGGGGATCTCTCAGTCTCTGATTTCGCCATAGAGTTCCAGACTTTGGCGACTTCCAGTAGATGGGAGAGGAGGGCGCTATACGACACCTTCCTCCAGGGACTGGCTGAGCGTGTCAAGGACGAGCTGTTGACCCGTGACCTCCCTGAGAGTCTGGACGATCTCATTGCGCTCGCTATCCGCGTGGACCATCGTCTTCAGGAACGCAGCAAGCTCCGTCGTCAGGCGAATACTAGTCCTAACTCCTCCTGGAGGTCCCACTACAACACTCCTCCCATCGCCATCCAGAACCCGCCTTCCCGGGCACCAGTCACCGAGGCCATGGAGGTGGATCGGACTCGCCTTTCTAGGGAGGAACGGGACCAGAGGATGAGATCCAGAGCCTGCCTCTACTGTGGCCAATCGGGTCATTTCGTCGCCAAATGCCCGGTAAAAGGCAACGCCCATTAGTGACCAGAGGAGCACTAGTGGGCGTCATCCCTATAGAACACTCCTCTAAGAACCGCACCTGCATTCCCGTGACGCTCGAGTGGGCGGATCAGATTCAGAAGACTTCTGCCCTCGTCGATTCCGGAGCCGAGGAGAACTTCTTGGACGCTGGGATGGCGTCCAAATGGGGAGTCCCCATCATCGAGCTGCCACGCCCACTAGCAGCCAACTCCCTCTGCGGCCAGAAATTCGCCAGTGTTACCCACATCACCGCCCCACTCAAGCTGCGGATCTCTGGTAACCATCGGGAGGAGCTTCAGCTCCACATCATCGATTCTCCCCATTCTTCTATCATTCTGGGACACCCCTGGCTGGTCAAGCATAACCCCACGTTCGAGTGGTCAACGCATGAGATTTTGGGCTGGAGCCCATTCTGTTCCTCTCATTGCCTCCGAGAAGCCCACTCTATTCTTCCGAGCCCCCTTCCGAGCCCCTCTTCTGAGAAATGTGACCTGTCCAGTATCCCTTCCGAGTACCAGGACCTCAAAGATGTATTCAACAAGGCCAGAGCTGTCTCCTTGCCTCCGCACCGCCCCTTTGACTGTGCCATCAATCTGCAACCTGGCGCAGTTCCCACCAGGGGGCGGGTCTTCTCTCTTTCCCGACCAGAGCATGAGTCCATGGAGAAGTACCTACAAGAGTCCCTGGCAGCGGGCATCATCCGGCCGTCTTCCTCCCCCGCTGGTGCGGGGTTCTTCTTCGTGGGCAAGAAGGATGGATCCCTTAGGCCCTGCGTTGATTACCGTGCCCTCAACAACATCACGATCAAGAATCGCTATCCTCTGCCGCTCATGGCTTCGGCGTTCGAACTCCTCCAGGGGGCATCCATCTTTTCTAAGTTGGATCTTCGGAACGCATACCACCTGGTGCGTATCCGAGAGGGCGACGAATGGAAGACAGCATTCAACACCCCCACCGGCCACTGGGAGTACTTGGTTATGCCCTTTGGTCTTACTAACGCCCCTGCTGTCTTCCAAAAGTTGGTCAATGACGTGCTCGGCGACATGCTCAACCGTTTCGTCTTCGTATATCTGGACGATATACTTATCTTTTCGAAGACTGAGGCCGAGCACGTCACCCACGTCCGCCAAGTCCTGAAACGCCTCCTGGAGAATAGACTGTTCGTGAAAGCTGAAAAGTGCGACTTCCATTGCACCACCACGACATTCTTGGGGTACATCATCTCTGCCGGGAGTCTGAGTATGGATCCAGAGAAGGTCAAAGCCGTTGTGGAGTGGCCCTGTCCTGAGTCCCGGAAGGAACTACAAAGATTCCTAGGATTTGCTAATTTCTATCGGCGTTTCATTCGGAATTATAGCACCATTGCCGCCCCACTCACTGCCCTCACTTCCACCAAGACTACCTTTTCATGGAACTTTCGAGCCAATGAGGCATTTAATGATCTTAAGAACCGCTTCACCACGGCACCTATATTAATCCACCCAGAACCAGCAGCCCAGTTTATTGTGGAGGTTGATGCGTCCAATATAGGAGCCGGGGCGGTTCTCTCCCAGCGTTCCTCTAAGGACAACAAGGTTCACCCATGTGCCTTTTTATCACATCGCCTCACACCCACGGAGGCGAACTACGATATCAGCAATCGTGAACTACTGGCGGTTAAGTTGGCCCTTGAAGAATGGCGGCATTGGCTGGAGGGAGCACAAGAACCGTTCTTGGTGTGGACGGATCACAAAAACCTGGAGTATCTTCAGACTGCAAAAAGACTGAACTCCCGCCAAGCTCGCTGGGCACTGTTCTTTGCCCGATTTAATTTCGTTCTTGCTTACCGACCCGGGTCTAAGAACATCAAACCGGATGCTTTGTCCCGCCGATTTACTACCCCAGCCAAGGAGGAGGATCCTGACACTATCCTGCCCACTAGTTGTTTCATCAACGCCATCCACCTCAATATTGAGAAGACCGTTATCGACGCCCTCAAGGGCGAAGCAGGGCCCAGCAGTTGCCCCAATAACCGTCTCTATGTGCCCAAGTCAGTCCGCTCTAACGTCCTGCAATGGGGTCACTCCTCCAACCTGTCATGTCACCCAGGGGTCACCAGAACTCTTACCTTCATCCAGCGACGTTTCTGGTGGCTCCGCATGAAGGAGGACATCAAGGACTTCATTTCCGCCTGCTCAGTCTGTGCCCAGAATAAGGTACCACACACACCCCCTGTAGGATTACTCCAACCCCTTCCTATCCCACATCGTCCCTGGTCGCACATTGCACTTGATTTTATCACTGGGTTACCCCCTTCTAACAGCTACACCACCATCCTCACCATTGTTGATAGGTTCTCCAAAGCAGTTCACTTTGTTCCCCTCACTAAGCTTCCCTCTGCTAAAGACACAGCATCCCTTTTAATACAACACGTCATCAGACTACATGGCATTCCCACAGACATAGTTTCAGACAGAGGTCCTCAATTCACTGCTCACTTCTGGAAGGCTTTTTGCAAATTAATTGGCACATCAGTTAGTCTTTCTTCAGGTTTTCACCCACAGAGCAATGGTCAGACTGAGCGGGCCAATCAAGTCATAGAGACGGTGTTACGATGCCTTTGTTCCAGGAACCCCACTTCCTGGAGTCATCAGTTGCCTTGGGCCGAATATGCCATAAATTCCCACACCTCCTCTGCCTCTAAACTATCACCATTTGAGTGTTGTCTAGGCTACCAGCCACCCCTGTTCCCGAGCCAGGAGGAGGAGGTGGGAGTTCCGTCGGCTGAAGCCTTCATCCGGCGCTGCATCCACACCTGGAAGACTACCCGCCTTAACTTGCTCCGTGCCAGCACCCGGATGAAGGTAACGGCCGACCGTCGCCGGTCCAAGGCACCCCCTTATCGAGTGGGTCAACGTGTTTGGCTCACCACACGGGACATTCCACTCCGTGTGGACTCCCGCAAGCTGGCACCTCGGTATATCGGACCTTATACCATCACCAAGGTGTTCAGTCCTACTGCCGTCAAACTCAAGTTGCCTTCCACCATGCGTCGGATACATCCGACTTTCCACGTTTCGAGACTGAAACCTGTTGTCACCCACCCCCTTTGTCCCGCCCCTGATACCCCCCCTCCCCCCCGTCTCATTGATGGAGGTGACGCTTATACAGTGCGCAAGCTGTTGGACTGCCGTCGTCGGGGTCGTGGCCTCCAGTACTTGATAGACTGGGAGGGCTATGGCCCAGAGGAAAGAAGCTGGATCCCTACAAGCTTTATAATTGATAAGACTTTGATAAAGGACTTTCATAAGACTCATCCGGTGCCACCAGTTAAAGCACCAAGAGGTGCTTCTTAGGGGGGGGGGTACTGTTATATTCTGTATATCTGTCGGTCTGTATTATTGTTTATTACCATCATTGCATTCCCCTCTGTTCGTGGGTTGTCTGAGTCGCATTCGTGTGTTTGTTTACCCTGTCTCGTGTATGCACTGTTTAGGTGAATTCGGGATTTTCCGAGGGTTTCGTGTTATGCTACTTCCTGGTTTCCTTTACGTGTAAATTGTATAGATTACTAACTCGCGCTAACAATCACTCGGGTGCTTTATTAGTTAAGCGCACTTACTAAACCAATTAACATAAATGTATACTAATGACTAACTGTCTGTCTTATAGTTAGATACTAACAGATTAACCAGTTTTTCCGCGATCTCTGTAATTCGCGCCAGCTGTTTGTATTTAGACTTTACCTCTCGTGATTACTGAGCACACTCCGCTCCACTGCGAGCCCGTTGTTTGTTATGCATGTTTCCGAGTCCCTTCCATGTCTTTGTTATGTTTACGTGATTGTTTCATTTCTACCTCATGTGTTAACCCTCACGTAGTTTGTTACCCCTCCCTTTCCTATACGTATATATAGACCCACAATTCTGTTAGTTCCTTGTCAGAACGTTGATTCACTTTTCCTGAGCCTGTTTATAGTAAAGCCAGAGACTAGCTGATATTCCTGAGACACCCTTTGATTTTGATTACGATTTAGCCTAACCCTTATCTGTACTTTAGCCTTTGATTTCCTGGTTTCGACTTTCCTTTGTGTTTAACTACGTTTGATTAGCCTAGCCCTTTTGTACCTTAGCCCCTTGTTTTCCGGTTTTGACTTTTGCTTGTTTTCTGACTTTGATTTTGGATCTCGTTTGGATATTCTTGATTACCTGGCTTTTGACACTGGACTGGAATAAAACTACGTTTCTGCATTATCCTTGTCTGCATTTGGGTCTCTGAGTCCGGAACCATAACACAGAGAGGTGTGCTTTAGATGCAGTTGGCCTGGCTAATGACAAGCCTACAGCACTGCCTGTGTTAATGGCCTGGCCAATGACAAGCCTACAGCACTGTCTGTGTTAATGGCCTGGCCAATGGCAAGCCTACAGCACTGTCTGTGTTAATGGCCTGGCCAATGGGACTTCTACAGCACTGTCTGTGTTAATGGCCTGGCCAATGGGACTTCTACAGCACTGCCTGTGTTAATGGCCTGGCCAACGGTAAGCCTACAGCACTGTCTGTGTTAATGGCCTGGCCAATGGTAAGCCTACAGCACTGTCTGTGTTAATGGCCTGGCCAATGGGAAGCCTACAGCACTGCCTGTGTTAATGGCCTGGCCAACGGTAAGCCTACAGCACTGCCTGTGTTAATGGCCTGGCCAATGGTAAGCCTACAGCACTGCCTGTGTTAATGGCCTGGCCAACGGTAAGCCTACAGCACTGCCTGTGTTAATGGCCTGGCCAATGGTAAGCCTACAGCACTGTCTGTGTTAATGGCCTGGCCAATGACACGCCTACAGCATTGTCTGTGTTAATGGCCTGGCCAATGGGAAGCCTACAGCACTGCCTGTGTTAATGGCCTGGCCAACGGTAAGCCTACAGCACTGCCTGTGTTAATGGCCTGGCCAATGGTAAGCCTACAGCACTGCCTGTGTTAATGGCCTGGCCAACGGTAAGCCTACAGCACTGCCTGTGTTAATGGCCTGGCCAATGGTAAGCCTACAGCACTGTCTGTGTTAATGGCCTGGCCAATGACAAGCCTACAGCACTGTCTGTGTTAATGGCCTGGCCAATGGGACTTCTACAGCACTGTCTGTGTTAATGGCCTGGCCAATGGGACGCCTACAGGACTGTCTGTGTTACTGGCCTGGCCAATGAGAAGCCTACAGCACTGTCTGTGTTAATGACCTAGCCAATGGCAAGCCTACAGCACTGTCTGTGTTACTGCAAGCCTATTTTAGCCAAGTGGAATATGTGACCTGATATTTGTGGTGTGTTGTAATGTATATATTTTATGATGAAGGATGATATGGGTGATGCATTTGTTCTTGCATATTAATATAATTATTTGTTCGTCCAGTGACATGATTTCACTAGTAACAAATTCTCACTAAAATTCCAACCCTCAGCTTGAGAAACAACAGGTGGAGTATCGGGTAGAGTAAGACTCACTAACTTATTTTATACACTAGAATGTTTGTTGGTTATGTTCTTTGTTTCTCTTCAGTCTCCTCTATGTTTCATTTCACATTTTAAAGGATTCAATGTCTCAAATGCTTCTCTGGCCAAGCCGTCCTGCTGAACAGAAAGGAGTGTAGTGACTCTGCTCAGGGCCAAAGTTCTAAGCCATCCCGACACCACGGAATACATGTTTTGGGTGGTGAGTTATTGCAATGCCCCGATGGCTCTATTGCAAAAAATAAATACATGTCCTGCTAACAAGTTATGGTCCCAAACATCAGATGTTGTTTATGACTTGCATTTCCTAGTAACAGAAAAGACTATATATAATATATGTCCTATCTCTGTACATCTGCCCTAGGGAGCACTAACTGGCCTCTGTGCTGTGCTTCAGAGAGACTGCTCTGGTTCACTGGAGCTCACTCAGGGTGATCATTACTGCAGCAGCCATGGGTCACAGGCAGGAGGGTACAACCCCATATTATTAAACAAATACAGCAAAGGTTAGCCATGGCAGCTAATATTGTGCTTAATGATCAGTAACACAAAACATAACGTAAATTAACTAAATAATTAGCGACTTATAATAATAAAATTCATGCTCCCCCAATATAAATTCCAGTACATTATACTAAGCCATTTAACAGACCATGTTGTTTGTGCCAATTCTTTTTTTTTTTGTTAAAGGTACATCTTCAGTTGTTTGGCTGCTTTTTCAGACCCCGCTGGACATGTTCTATTCATTACCCACAGACATTGCGCTGTGTCATACTCTTAAATAGCTGGAAAGTCAGGTAGAGGTAGTCACCAGTTTTGAGAAATTTGCAGGAAACTAATTTGGCAGAGCTACCGTATGCTGTGTGATTTAAACCAATCCTTGAGTTTTGGTTTGGGGGAGAAAACCCTTTTGATTTGTTCACACGTGTTGGTGATTGACGTGTCCTTACAGCTTGTCGTCACACTCATTATGGGCTCATGAAACTGTGCCTCTGATCCATCATTTGTCAGCATTTCAATAACGGTTCATGAGCCACCCTGACCGTGTCCTTTCACAGGTTGACTCTGAACACATGCACAACGTGGAGTGGGTGGGTGTGAGCAGACTGGCTAAGAATCATCACCATCAACAACAACACAAAATATATATATACGTATATTGTATGTCGTCGAACAAAACGTACGTCTTTAGTTTATTATTCCCAAATGTGCTCCCATCGATTTGAGCGTCTCAGGAAAGCAGCAGCGGTTTGTGCTAAATGCATTATGGGAGATTATGTGGTCAAATCAGCAAACCTGCCTGAGTTCAAAATCTTCCGGACAAAAGACACCAAAACACCAAAGAGGCATATAAGGCCAGGCGTGTGTGTGTGTGTGTGTGTGTGTGTGTGTGTGTGTGTGTGTGTGTGTGTGTGTGTGTGTGTGTGTGTGTGTGTGTGTGTGTGTGTGTGTGTGTGTGTGTGTGCGTGCGTGCGTGCGTGCGTGCGTGCGTGCGTGCGTGCGTGCGTGCGTGCGGTGTGTGTGTGTGTGTGTGTGTGTGTGTGTGTGTGGGGTGTGTAACCTTTCACCACCTCATTGTCACAATAACAATCACTACAATGTGTGAAGTCATTCACATGATTCATGATAACTTTCAGCTGTAGGAGCTGCACTGCTCTGTACGTGCTGTGAGCAGTTAGTCTGGAGAGATATTTCAAACAGAGAGCATGAAGCTGTAAGGTATTACGCGGTCCTCTTCAGTTAGATGATCTCTTTTTGGTGGTAACAGTTTTACACATTACTTTAGTAAATGGACCTCATAAATATGGATATGGAAAATGCTTTATTATGCAAAGAAAAATAATGCCATCTCAAGATAAATTTGTGATAATTTACCGGTTGGTCTTTGTTATTGAGCAAATCTATTGTTTGATTGTTAATCAGGCAAAGTAAACTGAAAGAGATTGAGTGTGATCATCCATTTAAAGGTAAGATCTGAAAATTAAATACGACATAACTGACATAGGCCTGGAATGAACATTTGGCCTTAACTTTGTCTCACAATTAAATGCAAGCTAGGTGAGTACATTCTGGTGATTGCTGAACTGCATTTGTGAAAATAATTGACCTAAATCCCGGAATTTAATAATGACAAAGACATATATTTATTGAATCCAGGACAGTATTTCAACTTTGAATAGCATTTTTACATAAAATAGCCTGCCAATTCTGACTGAATCCTGGTCTCTATTTTCTGGGTGCAGCAACAGCATGCTAAGGCCATATTTAAATAAAGTTTTTCTGTTTGAAAAGGGACTAATAATGTTGATTACAGAAGATATTTCAGGCTCCGTTCTGTCAGCAGAATGCGGGTACATTCTTGGAAATTAATGAAAGGTAACTTTTGTGCTGATAGTATTTTCAAACGAGGAGTTGTTAATTCATGCAATTTCCTACCAGGATTTCTATTTGAAGAAGATCTTGAAATGTGTGAGACCAGGGTTCACACAGCCGTGGATACTCTATGGAACAGGGGTTCCCAAACTCGGTCCTGAGGCAAATTTTGTATGTAGATTTTGTTGCAGACAATCTCTTGACCAGCTAAATTCAAGGCATTTTCAAAACGTGCTTAAGTTAACCCTAACACTAACTCTAACCCGAACCCTAACCCACTCCAACATCCAGCACAGAAACATAGTTAACAGAACTGCAGGAAGAACCAAACCCAGATAAAACTCCTTCTCTCACTTGCACACAGCATTGTAAGACAGGACAGTGAGAGAATGTCTGAGCAAGCTAGCCTAGCCTACCTTGTAAACTTTAAGCACCCTTTGCAGATAAAAAAAAGGATTGGATTATTGCTGTGTCACTCTTACCCACACGATGGGACCTGCTGCACATCCATGCCCGATGCGACCCGATCTGTCCTTCCCTTGCACTACCCACAATTCTCTGCGCTAGACATCAGCTGATGCTTAAGAGTTGTGTGTGTCTTAATGAAGGGAACAAACCTGTGGGGTAAAGTTCCCATCAGCCTTTTCTGCACCAAACTGGGGACACAGCATCAGAGGCTGCGGGTGGGTTGTGCGGTCTATATGCTGCCAACAGTTACGCAGTCTCTCTGATGCTCACTCCTCCCTGTAAGGTCTGCCTCCTGTCTCATCATTAGCCCACGGAAGGGAGAAGCATGAATTCTCTTTGGAACTCTGGAACTCGCACTGATGTGAATTCCACAGGGCGGGGCTTGGATGTCCTGAGTCTTTTTTGGCCCCCCCCACAACTCCTCTTTTTCTCAGTGTGGGAGAGTGTTTGATGCCTGATAAGGGTAATCCCAGCTGCTTCTGAGCCTTTGGGAAGAGTGAGCTTTTCACTCTCACCCCGCCCCCCCCCCCCAGAGCAGGGTCTAACCGGCCCTGGTCTCTCTCTCTCTCTCTCTCTCTCTCTCTCTCTCTCTCCAGTTATCACTCGCTCTAACCGGCCCTGGTCTCTCTCTCTCTCTCTCTCTCTCTCTCTCTCTCTCTCTCTCTCTCTCCAGTTAATCACTCGCTCTAACCGGCCCTGGTCTCTCTCTCTCTCTTTCTCTCTCTCTCTCTCTCTCTAGTAAATCACTCACTCTTGTTTTCTTTTGTCTCTGGATTTACAGGTCCGCTCTGATCCGCTTTGCCTTTGGAAAGCCGTGGCTCCTCTGAGCCAGTGTTTGCTTAACGGCATTGGCTGCAGCTGCACGGGGCTTTAGAGGTTGCAGTAGGCCTCTCCGCTAGGCCCTTCCAATGACAAAAAGGCCACGCTTCTCTCAGAAGGAGGCTGAACCAATTTGGAAGCTTATTGACGATCAAAGACCCTCGTGTAGTTTTGCTAGTTGCGAGAGTCGGACCGCGGTTTTCACCAGAGACGCTCTTGTGGTCAGATTCCTCCCGTTCAACAGATAAGAGGATCTGGGACGCATGATTTACGCAAACGCATTTTGTGCATTTTGTGTCCAACCTGTCACATTCAGCGTCGTTGCAAATGACAATTGGTTACGGAAAAGCACTGACCGAGCGGTTAAAGGTGTGTGCACTATAATCTCCATTGTGTTGCTGGTTAAAGGTGTGTGCACTATAATCTCCATTGTGTTGCTGGTTAAAGGTGTGTGCACTATAATCTCCATTGTGTTGCTGGTTAAAGGTGTGTGCACTATAATCTCCATTGTGTTGCTGGTTAAAGGTGTGTGCACTTCACTCTCCATTGTGTTGCTGGTTAAAGGTGTGTGCAC
Organism: Ilyophis sp. 1 JC-2022; assembly: GCA_022702515.1. Lineage (NCBI taxonomy): Eukaryota > Metazoa > Chordata > Actinopteri > Anguilliformes > Synaphobranchidae > Ilyophis > Ilyophis sp. 1 JC-2022. The sequence continues at coordinate 1,457,812 of CM040396.1, forward strand.
TATAATCTCCATTGTGTTGCTGGTTAAAGGTGTGTGCACTATAATCTCCATTGTGTTGCTGGTTAAAGGTGTGTGCACTATAATCTCCATTGTGTTGCTGGTTAAAGGTGTGTGCACTACACTCTCCATTGTGTTGCTGGTTAAAGTTGTGTGCACTATAATCTCCATTGTGTTGCTGGTTAAAGGTGTGTGCACTATAATCTCCATTGTGTTGCTGGTTAAAGTTGTGTGCACTATAATCTCCATTGTGTTGCTGGTTAAAGGTGTGTGCACTATAATCTCCATTGTGTTGCTGGTTAAAGGTGTGTGCACTATAATCTCCATTGTGTTGCTGGTTAAAGGTGTGTGCACTATAATCTCCATTGTGTTGCTGGTTAAAGGTGTGTGCACTATAATCTCCATTGTGTTGCTGGTTAAAGTTGTGTGCACTATAATCTCCATTGTGTTGCTAGTTAAAGTTGTGTGCACTATAATCTCCATTGTGTTGCTGGTTAAAGGTGTGTGCACTATAATCTCCATTGTGTTGCTGGTTAAAGGTGTGTGCACTATAATCTCCATTGTGTTGCTGGTTAAAGGTGTGTGCACTATAATCTCCATTGTGTTGCTGGTTAAAGGTGTGTGCACTATAATCTCCATTGTGTTGCTGGTTAAAGGTGTGTGCACTATAATCTCCATTGTGTTGCTGGTTAAAGGTGTGTGCACTATAATCTCCATTGTGTTGCTGGTTAAAGGTGTGTGCACTATAATCTCCATTGTGTTGCTGGTTAAAGGTGTGTGCACTACACTCTCCATTGTGTTGCTGGTTAAAGGTGTGTGCACTATAATCTCCATTGTGTTGCTGGTTAAAGGTGTGTGCACTATAATCTCCATTGTGTTGCTGGTTAAAGGTGTGTGCACTATAATCTCCATTGTGTTGCTGGTTAAAGGTGTGTGCACTATAATCTCCATTGTGTTGCTGGTTAAAGTTGTGTGCACTATAATCTCCATTGTGTTGCTAGTTAAAGTTGTGTGCACTACACTCTCCATTGTGTTGCTGGTTAAAGGTGTGTGCACTTCACTCTCCATTGTGTTGCTGGTTAAAGTTGTGTGCACTATAATCTCCATTGTGTTGCTGGTTAAAGGTGTGTGCACTATAATCTCCATTGTGTTGCTGGTTAAAGGTGTGTGCACTATAATCTCCATTGTGTTGCTGGTTAAAGGTGTGTGCACTATAATCTCCATTGTGTTGCTGGTTAAAGGTGTGTGCACTATAATCTCCATTGTGTTGCTGGTTAAAGGTGTGTGCACTATAATCTCCATTGTGTTGCTGGTTAAAGGTGTGTGCACTATAATCTCCATTGTGTTGCTGGTTAAAGGTGTGTGCACTATAATCTCCATTGTGTTGCTGGTTAAAGGTGTGTGCACTATAATCTCCATTGTGTTGCTGGTTAAAGGTGTCTACACTATAATCTCCATTGTGTTGCTGGTTAAAGTTGTGTGCACTATAATCTCCATTGTGTTGCTGGTTAAAGGTGTCTACACTATAATCTCCATTGTGTTGCTGGTTAAAGTTGTGTGCACTATAATCTCCATTGTGTTGCTGGTTAAAGGTGTGTGCACTATAATCTCCATTGTGTTGCTGGTTAAAGGTGTGTGCACTATAATCTCCATTGTGTTGCTGGTTAAAGGTGTGTGCACTATAATCTCCATTGTGTTGCTGGTTAAAGGTGTGTGCACTATAATCTCCATTGTGTTGCTGGTTAAAGGTGTGTGCACTTCACTCTCCATTGTGTTGCTGGTTAAAGGTGTGTGCACTATAATCTCCATTGTGTTGCTGGTTAAAGGTGTGTGCACTACACTCTCCATTGTGTTGCTGGTTAAAGGTGTGTGCACTATAATCTCCATTGTGTTGCTGGTTAAAGGTGTGTGCACTATAATCTCCATTGTGTTGCTGGTTAAAGGTGTGTGCACTATAATCTCCATTGTGTTGCTGGTTAAAGGTGTGTGCACTATAATCTCCATTGTGTTGCTGGTTAAAGGTGTGTGCACTATAATCTCCATTGTGTTGCTGGTTAAAGTTGTGTGCACTATAATCTCCATTGTGTTGCTGGTTAAAGGTGTGTGCACTATAATCTCCATTGTGTTGCTGGGTAAAGGTGTGTGCACTATAATCTCCATTGTGTTGCTGGTTAAAGGTGTGTGCACTATAATCTCCATTGTGTTGCTGGTTAAAGGTGTGTGCACTATAATCTCCATTGTGTTGCTGGTTAAAGGTGTGTGCACTATAATCTCCATTGTGTTGCTGGTTAAAGGTGTGTGCACTATAATCTCCATTGTGTTGCTGGTTAAAGGTGTGTACACTGCACTCTCCATTGTGTTGCTGGTTAAAGGTGTCTACACTATAATCTCCATTGTGTTGCTGGTTAAAGGTGTGTGCACTATAATCTCCATTGTGTTGCTGGTTAAAGGTGTGTGCACTATAATCTCCATTGTGTTGCTGGTTAAAGGTGTGTACACTGCACTCTCCATTGTGTTGCTGGTTAAAGGTGTCTACACTATAATCTCCATTGTGTTGCTGGTTAAAGGTGTGTGCACTATAATCTCCATTGTGTTGCTGGTTAAAGGTGTGTGCACTATAATCTCCATTGTGTTGCTGGTTAAAGGTGTGTGCACTATAATCTCCATTGTGTTGCTGGTTAAAGGTGTGTGCACTATAATCTCCATTGTGTTGCTGGTTAAAGGTGTGTGCACTATAATCTCCATTGTGTTGCTGGTTAAAGGTGTGTGCACTATAATCTACATTGTGTTGCTGGTTAAAGGTGTGTGCACTATAATCTCCATTGTGTTGCTGGTTAAAGGTGTGTGCACTATAATCTCCATTGTGTTGCTGGTTAAAGGTGTGTGCACTATAATCTCCATTGTGTTGCTGGTTAAAGGTGTGTGCACTATAATCTCCATTGTGTTGCTGGTTAAAGGTGTGTGCACTATAATCTCCATTGTGTTGCTGGTTAAAGGTGTGTGCACTTCACTCTCCATTGTGTTGCTGGTTAAAGGTGTGTGCACTATAATCTCCATTGTGTTGCTGGTTAAAGGTGTGTGCACTATAATCTCCATTGTGTTGTTGGTTAAAGGTGTATCTTCTGTGTCACTCTTTCACACACACCCCCTACTTCTATTTTCAAATTCCGTTATTTCTAGTTGCTGATTATTTATTGAGCCTTGTCTTTTTTGGCTTGCCAAGTTTGGTTCTTTGTGGGCGTGTCTGATTCTACATGCATCTCAGGGGTTTGTTTCTTCAGTTTTATCTTTCGCCTCCATTAATGCAAAAAAATAAATAAATTTATAATAATTTGTCCATTGCCTCAGTTAAACATCTATTTCGATATTCTCCATCCACCATCTTCTTTTTCACATCATTTCTGATTATATTTTTTTCAGAGAAAACTCCACAGGGATGCAAAGTGCAGACAAAATTTTAATACTGAAAGGCACTGTAGCTATATGTTATCAGTTAAGTCAACATAAGCATGTTACCTCATATCTCAGAGGATAACTTTGTGTTCAGTTGTTACATACTAAATTCATGAATAGGTGACTAATCGTTGGTAAAAACAAAGGCTGTGTTGAACTGCAAATCATTGTTTCTTGATGTGAGGGAACTTATTAGTGTGATAGGGAATCGATACAGAATGACTCGAGAGAGAATCTTATTCAGAAAGAGTTAATGTCTTATTCTCATGGGAAGAAAACAAATTGTGAATGTGAAATCATTTTATTTAAGCACCCTCAAAATTGTAGTAGACAGAACCCCAAAAATACTATTTTCCTTGTTGTGCTTCAGTGTACAAAAGCCTTGGACAGGGAGTGACTCAACAAGAACAGCAGGGAACTTAACCTGAATCGCTTCAGTATATATCCAGCTGTATAAATATATAATATGTTAAAAAAAAAATGCTAAAAAGTTGTGTAAGTCACTCTGGATAAGAGCGTCTGCTAAAGGCCTGTAATGTAATGTAATGATAGTGAGTGACTCATCCAGGACATCGGGCGGCAATGTAGTATAATGGTTAAGGAACTTGCCTTGTAACCGAAAGGTTGCAGGTTGGATTCCCAGTTAGGACATTGCCGCCGTGTATACACTGAGGGAGACCAGAAACAATGAGGATCAGGTGTGAGGAACCGGGAAGGGCAAATGAGGAGAGCAGATAGCAGATTTCTGAGAACAATATAAATATATATCTACAATATAAATCAGATATGTTGCAGATCATTTATTCCCAGTAGGAATTGTAGCTGGGGTTTAACTACCTACCATCCACCCTTATTTGCATTTTATAGATCACAAATCTTGCTATCCTGTGAAGGCAATGGATTCTGGGTAAAACTAGGGTGCAATGGGTTTTTCACAACAGGCCTCATTCACAAAACCCTTCTTAAAGGTGCACTATGCAGGATTTACAGCCTCGCTGTGGTCCTGTGTTTACAATCAAAGAAGACTCCTCCTCCGTCCTCAAACCCGCCCACTCAAGGGACCTGACCTTGACTATAAAGCTGCCTAACGTAGCTAGCTGGGTAGCTAGTGATACTATTACTTAGAGGTCCAACAGAACACACATTAACTACATTAAACTGTCACCATTGAGGAAAAACAAATCCTAGATTGACTCTGCTTCTTGAATGTGCTCAGTCGGCTTGGTCTTCACCGTACTTGCGCCTCTTCACCTCTGCCATTGTAGTATCAATCTAACACTCAACTGAACCAGGGGGGTATACTACCAATCGGGATTACTTAGTTAGCTGGATAACTGCAATAAGTAAAACCCAAAGCGTTTGTACCCAAAAGCAGTGTGTACTGCTGTTCACCCTCTCCACTGGTGCTCCATCGATGGTGACAGGGGTGTGTACTGCTGTTCACCCTCTCCACTGGTGCTCCATCGATGGTGACAGGGGTGTGTACTGCTGTTCACCCTCTCCACTGGTGCTCCATCGATGGTGACAGGGGTGTGTACTGCTGTTCACCCTCTCCACTGGTGCTCCATCGATGGTGACAGGGGTGTGTACTGCTGTTCACCCTCTCCACTGGTGCTCCATCGATGGTGACAGGGGTGTGTACAGCTGTTCACCCTCTCCACTGGTGCTCCATCGATGGTGACAGGGGTGTGTACTGCTGTTCACCCTCTCCACTGGTGCTCCATCGATGGTGACAGGGGTGTGTACAGCTGTTCACCCTCTCCACTGGTGCTCCATCGATGGTGACAGGGGTGTGTACTGCTGTTCACCCTCTCCACTGGTGCTCCATCGATGGTGACAGGGGTGTGTACTGCTGTTCACCCTCTCCACTGGTGCTCCATCGATGGTGACAGGGGTGTGTACTGCTGTTCACCCTCTCCACTGGTGCTCCATCGATGGTGACAGGGGTGTGTACTGCTGTTCACCCTCTCCACTGGTGCTCCATCGATGGTGACAGGGGTGTGTACAGCTGTTCACCCTCTCCACTGGTGCTCCATCGATGGTGACAGTGGTGTGTACTGCTGTTCACCCTCTCCACTGGTGCTCCATCGATGGTGACAGGGGTGTGTACTGCTGTTCACCCTCTCCACTGGTGCTCCATCGATGGTGACAGGGGTGTGTACTGCTGTTCACCCTCTCCACTGGTGCTCCATCGATGGTGACAGGGGTGTGTACTGCTGTTCACCCTCTCCACTGGTGCTCCATCGATGGTGACAGGGGTGTGTACAGCTGTTCACCCTCTCCACTGGTGCTCCATCGATGGTGACAGGGGTGTGTACTGCTGTTCACCCTCTCCACTGGTGCTCCATCGATGGTGACAGGGGTGTGTACTGCTGTTCACCCTCTCCACTGGTGCTCCATCGATGGTGACAGGGGTGTGTACTGCTGTTCACCCTCTCCACTGGTGCTCCATCGATGGTGACAGGGGTGTGTACTGCTGTTCACCCTCTCCACTGGTGCTCCATCGATGGTGACAGGGGTGTGTACTGCTGTTCACCCTCTCCACTGGTGCTCCATCGATGGTGACAGGGGTGTGTACTGCTGTTCACCCTCTCCACTGGTGCTCCATCGGTGGTGACAGGGGTGTGTACTCTATCCTGTCTCCTGAGGTCCACCACTAGCTCCTTGGTCTTGCTGGCGGTGAGTGAGAGGTTGGTTTCCCGGCACCATTGTGTCAGGGAGCTCACCTCTTCTCTGCAGGCTGACTCATCGTTATTAGTGATCAGGCCTACCACCGTCGTGTCATCAGCAAATTTTATGATGACGTTGGAGCTGTGTGTGGCCACGCAGTCTTATTATTATTTTGTAGACTTATTATTATTGTAAATGTATTTATGTAAGTGTTGTTATTGTGTAGATTCATTGTAACGTCACAATGAAAGATAAGTGGAGATAATGGTCACTAATACATTGCATATAAACAGAGGATGCAAACCACACTTTGTTTTACCTCTACCTATGTAGACCTAGTGCTCTATGTAGGCCTAGCGCTCTATGTAGACCTAGCGCTCTATGTAGACCTAGCGCTCTATGTATACCTAGCGCTCTATGTATACCTAGCGCTCTATGTAGACCTAGCGCTCTATGTAGACCTAGCGCTCTATGTATACCTAGCGCTCTATGTAGACCTAGCGCTCTATGTATACCTAGCGCTCTATGTATACCTAGCGCTCTATGTAGACCTAGCGCTCTATGTATACCTAGCGCTCTATGTAGACCTAGCGCTCTATGTATACCTAGCGCTCTATGTAGACCTTGTGCTCTATGTAGACCTAGCGCTCTATGTAGACCTAGCGCTCTATGTAGACCTAGCGCTCTATGTATACCTAGCGCTCTATGTAGACCTAGCGCTCTATGTATACCTAGCGCTCTATGTAGACCTTGTGCTCTATGTAGACCTAGCGCTCTATGTATACCTAGCGCTCTATGTAGACCTAGCGCTCTATGTAGACCTAGCGCTCTATGTAGACCTAGCGCTCTATGTAGACCTAGCGCTCTATGTATACCTAGCGCTCTTCATTGTGTCAGACCTGATAATGGCCCAGTGTGGGCTGAAACATCATTTTTTAACTCAAGGAATCATAAAGTAACCACGTGAGCAGAGTACAGGCTCTGCTTTTCATTTAGAAGGATTCTACCTCAACCCAGCATCATAAAAACGTGTGTGTGTGTGTGTGTGACGAAAGCTTCATTACATGTCAGTAGGGGGAATGTGTACACATATGAATGAAGAGAGAGAGAGAGAGAGAGAGAGAGAGAGATACATGTGGAAACTGTAGAGAACAGGAAGGGAAATGGCCTTGCTCAGCTTGTTGTCTTGACAGCAGCGCTATTATATGATGTTCAGTGTTATCTCTCTCATTTGACTCAGAATGAACTAAACATCCATCGATCAGTGACATCTCTTTTTTATTCACGTTCATTTTGCTTTGAGGTGTGAAATGGCACGGTGACATTGAAGTCAGAGTCCAGACTTTCAGCTTGTCATGTTCATGCTGCTCATATGGTGCTTAAAAAGTATAGCTAAAGCTAATGTGTGAAGCAAAAATAGCAAAAAGGTGTAACAAACCTAATATACAGTCAAGTCGGAAAGTCTGAACACCCCTTTCACCTTCTCCACATTTTATTACAATACAAGTTCATTGAGTTCATTTTTTGTCTCAAGATTCTACACAAAATAGCCCATAATGACAAAGTGAAAACATGTTTTTAGAAATTTTTGCAAATGTATTAAAAATCGAAAACTTAAATCTTTCATTTACATAAGTATCCATACCCTTTGCTTTAACATATTTTTAAAGTATCATATTTCATATTTGGTCGCATGTCCTTTGCATTCTGTTACTTCCTGAAGTCTGTGACCAATCAACATCAAAAGACTCTCAATATCTTATTTCCAGGTACTGTTACAAGCGATACTATAACCTCTCTGCATTTGAATAGATCTCTATGAGAATTGGGGGGTGAGACTAGATTCAGCCGTAAATTACACGAGTACAGTATGGAACACATGGCTGGCTAAATGGCTGTAAGTCATCAAGGGTTTGAGCTATCGAACGAGCCCCAAACCATCACTGGTAGTTTCACACCCTGTTGGGGATCCTGGTCAGAGGATGGTGTGCAAGCAGGCAGTGTTTTTGCCCATTGGAGGTAGTTTCACACCCTGTTGGGGATCCTGGTCAGAGGATGGTGTGCAAGCAGGCAGTGTTTTTTCTCATTGTGTTTAAATCCAGTGGTTTTTAGGAGGGTTGTGTCCATTTTTTTGCATTGGTTTTGTAGAGTGTATTAATGTTTATTAAGTTATATTAACATTTAAATGAGAGTGTCAGATAATCCCACCTTCTTATGCAAGAGGCGGTTATGTGGGAGTTTACTACAGAATTGTGATGTTCTTGTGTTGTGAATATACACCAGGCTTATTATTGTTTTTTATTTTCCATTACTTTTTATTACTGTACTTAAAAAAAAAATTCCAATTCAATTCCAAGTTTCTTAAGTTAGTTTTTATTTAGCTTTTATTTTGGAGATTTGTAGATGTTGTTTAACTTTAGTTTCACTTTCAGGGGAATAATGTTTCATGGCAAGAGCTGTAAGAATGAAACAAATTATAAATTAG